>OX941087.1:18100000-18567500 GCA_954870635.1 Arctium minus
ATCTCAAAGTACTAAGAAACGGAAATAATGAAACAACTTGGTAGAAAACAAATTTCAAAGGAGCAAATACGAATATTACAAAATCCTAGTCAAACGACGAAGTGTAAGGATCGATAACCCATGATCAAGTCCATAAAACAAAAGTAGAAACAAACATACAAAAAGATTAGAATTCATCATATATTTCAAAGAACTAGAAATATAGGAACAATGTCGGTAATAATTTTAGAAAGATAAAAGGATCACGGACCTTAGTTACTAACGGATGAGCAGAAAGACAAAATGGCTAGAAAGTGACCCGCGATCCCGTCCATAAAAGAAACACCAATTGAACATGAAAACCGATTACTAGTCATCTCAAAGTACTAAGAAATGGAAATAATGAAACATTTTGGTATAAAACAAATTTTAAAGGAGCACATACCTATTTTACAAAAGCCTAGTCTCACGACCAAGTGTAAAAGTCGATAACCCATGATCATGTCCATAAAACAAAAAACGAAACAAACATACAAAAAGATTAGTATTCATCATATATTTCAAATAACTAGAAATATAATAACAAAGTCGGTAAGAGTTTTAGAAATATAAAAGGATCACGAAACCTCAATTACCAATGGACGAGCCCAACGATAAAATTGATATTAGGTGACCCGTGATCCCGTCCATAAATGAAACACTAATTGAACATGAAACTGGATTACTAGTCATCTCAAATTACTAAGAAAGAAAAATAATGAAACATCTTGGTATAAAACAAATTGAAAAGGAGCACATACTATATTACAATAGCCTAGTCTCACAACGAAGTGTAAGAGTTGATAATCCACGATCATGTCCATAATACAAAAGACGAAACAAACATACCAAAAGTTTAGTATTCATCTTATATTTCAAATAACTAGAAATATAAGAACAATGTCGATAAAACTTTTAGAAAGATAAAAGGATCATGTACCTCAATTACGAATGAACGAGCCGAACGACAAAATACATAGTAGGAGACCCACGATCCCTTCCCTAAAATGAACACCAATTGTACATGAAAACTCATTACTAGTCATCTCAAAGTACTAAGAAACGAAAATAATGAAACAACTTGGTAGAAGACAAATTTCAAAGGAGCACCTACCAATATTACAAAAGCCTAGTCGCATGACGAAATGTAAGGGTCGATAACCCACAATCAAGTCCATAAACCAAAAGTCGAAACAACCATACAAAAAGATTTGTATTCATCATATATTTCAAATAACTTGAAATATAAGAACAATGTCGGCAATAGTTTTTGAAAGATAAAAGAATAACGGACCTCAGTTACCGATGGACGAGCCAAAAGACAAAATGGATAGTAGGTGACACACGATCCCGTCCATTAAAGAAACACCAATCGAACATGAAAACCGATTACTAGTCATCTCAAAGTACTAAGAAAGGGAAATAATGAAAAATCTTGGTATAAAACAAATTTAAAAGGAGCACATACGTATATTACAAAAGCCTAATATCACGACGAAGGGTAGAAATCGATAATCCACGATCATGTCCATAAAACAAAAAAATAAAACAAACATACAAAATGATTAGTGTTCATCATATATTTCAAAGAACTTGAAATATAGGAACAATGTCGGTAAGAGTTTTAGAAAGATAAAAGAAGCACATACCTCAATTACCAATGGACGAGCCCAACGACAAAATGGATAGTAGGTGACCCGCGAACCCGTCCATAAAAGAAACACCAATTGAACATGAAAACCGATTACTAGTCATCACAAAGTACTAAGAAAAGGAAATAATGAAACATCTTGGTATAAAACAAATTTAAAAGGAGCACATACCTATATTACAAAAGCCTAATCTCAAGACGAAGTGTCAAAGTTGATAACCCAGGATCATGTCCATAAAACAAAAAACGAAACAAACATACAAAAAGATTAGTATTCATCATATATTTCAAATAACTAGAAATATAATAACAATGTCGGTAAGAGTTTTAGAAAGATAAAAGAATCACGTACCACAATTACCAATGGACGAGCCCAACGACAAAATGGATAGTAGTTGACCGCGATCCAGTCCAAAAAAGAAACACCAATTTAACGTGAAAACGAATTACTAGTCATCTCAAATTACTAAGAAAGGGAAATAATGAAACATCTTGGTATTAAACAAATTGAAAAGGAGCACATACAATATTACAAAAGCCTAACCTCACCACGAAGTGTAAGAGTCGCTAATCCACGATCATGTCCATAAAACAAAAGACGAAACAAACATATCAAAAGTTTAGTATTCATCTTATATTTCAAATAACGAGAAATATAAGAACAATGTCGATAAAACTTTTAGAAAGATAAAAGGATCACGTACCTTAATTACGAATGGACGAGCCGAACGATAAAATGCGTAGTAGGAGACCCGCGATCCCAACCATAAAAGGAACACCAATTGTACATGAAATCCGATTACTAGTCATCTCAAAGTACTAAGAAACGGAAATAATGAAACAACTTGGTACGAAACAAATTTCAAAGGAGCACATACCAATATTACAAAAGCCAAGTCACAAGACGAAGTGTAAGGGTCGATAACCCACGATAAAGTCCATAAAACAAAGTCGAAAACAACATACAAAAAGATTAGTATTCGTCATATATTTCAAAGAACTAGAAATATAGGAACAATGGCGGCAACAGTTTTAGAAAGATAAAAGGATCACGGACCTCAGTTACCAATGGACTAGACGAAATACAAAATGGATAGTAGGTGACCCGCGATCACGTCCATAAAAGAAACACCAATGGAACATGAAAACCGATTACTAGTCATCTCAAAGTACTAAGAAAGGGATGAATGTCTGCGGGCCATAGGTCTGTTTTCTAGGAATTAGTCTGGGCCCAAAGTGGTCTAGGATACTCCTTTACAAAAAAAAAAGTAATAAGAATGGGAAATAATGAAACATCTTGGTATAAAACAAACTTAAAAGGAGCAGATACGTATATTACAAAAGACTAATCTCACGACGATGGGTAAAAATCGATAACCCACGATCATATCCATAAAACAAAAAAACAAAACAAACACACAAAAAGATTAGTGTTCATCATATATTTCAAAGAACTTGAAATATAGGAACAATGTGAAATATAGGAACAATGTTGGTAAGTGTTTTAGAAAGATAAAAGGATCACATACCTCAATTACCAATGGTCGAGACCAACGACAAATTGGATAGTAGGTGACCCGCGATCTCGTCCATAAAAGAAACACCAATTGAACATGAAAACAGATTACTAGTCATCTCAAAGTACTAAGAAAAGGAAATAATGAAACATCTTGGTATAAAACAAATTTAAAAGGAGCACATACCTATATTACAAAAGCGTAGTCTCACGACGAAGTGTCAAAGTTGATAACCCAGGATCATGTCCATAAAACAAAAAACGAAACAAACATACAAAAAGATTAGTATTCATCATATATTTCAAATAACTAGAAATATAATAACAATGTCGATAAGAGTTTTAGAAAGATAAAAGGATCACGTACCTCAATTACTAATGGACGAGCCCAACGACAAAATGGATAGTCGGTGACCGGCGATCCCATCCATATAAGAAACACCAATTGAACATGAAAACGGATTACTAGTCATCTCAAATTACTAAGAAAGGGAAATATTAAAACATATTGGTATAAAACAAATTGAAAAGGAGCACATACTATATTACAAAAGTCTAATCTCACAACGAAGTGTAAGAGTCAATAATCCACGATCATGTCCATAAAACGAAAGACGAAACAAACATACCAAAAGTTTAGCATTCATCTTATATTTCAAATTACTAGAAATATAAGAACAATGTCGATAAAACGTTTAGAAAGATAAAAGGATCACGTACCTCAATTACGAATAGACAAGTCGAACGACAAAATGCATAGTAGGAGACCCGCGATCCCGTCCATAAAAGGAACACCAATTGTACATGAAAACCGATTACTAGTCATCTCAAAGTACTTAGAAAGGAAATAATGAAACAACATGGTACAAAAAATATTGAAAAGGAGCATATATACATTACAAAAACAGAAGACAAAACAAACATACAAAAAGATTAGTATGCATCATATATTTCAAAGAACTAAAAATATTGGAACAATGTCGGTAATAGTTTTAGAAATATATAAGGATCACGGACCTCAGTTACCAATGGACGAGCCGAAAGACAAAATAGATAGTAGGTGAACCAGGATCCCGTCCATAAAAGAAACACCAATTGAACATGAAAACCGATTACTACTCATCTCAAAGTACTAAGAAATGGAAATAATGAAACATCTTGGTATAAAACAAATTGAAAAGGAGCATATACTACATTACAAAAGCCTAGTCCAATGACGAAGTGTAAGAGTCGATAATCCACGATCATGTTCATAAAACAAAAGACGAAACAAACATTCCAAAAGTTTAGTATTCATCTTATATTTCAAAAAACAAGAAATATAAGAACAATGTCGATTTAACTTTTAGAAAGATAAAATGATCACGTACCTCAATTACGGATGGACGAGCCGAACGAGAAAATGCATAGTAGGATGCCCTCGATCCCGTCCATAAAAGGAACACCAATTGTACATGAAAACAGATTACTAGTCATCTCAAAGTACTTAGAAAGGAAATAATGAAACAACTTGGTACAAAACAAATTTCAAAGGAGCACATACCAATATTACAAAAGCCTAGTCACTCGACGAAGTGTAGGGGTTGATAACCCACGATCAAGTCCATAAACCAAAAGTCGAAACAACCATACAAAAAGAATAGTATTCATCATATATTTCAAAGAACTAGAAATATAGGAACAATGTCGACAATAGTTTTAGAAAGATAAAAGGATCACGCACCTCAATTACCAATGGACGAGCCAAACAACAAAATGGATAGTAGGTGAACCACGATCAAGTCAATAAAACAAAAGTCAAACAGACATACAAAAAGATTAGTAATCATCATATATTTCAAAGAACTAGATATATAGAAACAATGTAGGTATTAGTTTTTGGAAGATAAAAGGATCACGGACCTCAGTTACCAACAGACGAGCCGAAAGACAAAATGGATACTAGGTGACCCACGATCTCGTCCATAAAAGAAACAGCGATTGAACATGAAAACCGATTACTAGTCATCTCAAAGTACTATCAAAGGGAAATAATGAAACATCTTGTTATAAACCAAATTTAAAAGGAGCGCATACCTATATTACAAAAGCCAAATCTCACGAGGAAGTGTAAAAATCGATAACCCACGATCATGTCCTTAAAACAAAAAACGATACAAACATAGAAAAAGATTAGTATTCATCGTATATTTCAAAGAACTAGAAATATAAGAACAATGTCGGTAAGAGTTTTAGAAAGATAAAAGGATCACGTACCTCAATTACCAATGGACGAGCACAACGACAAAATAAATAGTAGGTGACCCGCGATCCCGTCCATAAAAGAAACACCAATTGAACTTGAAAACGGATTACTAGTCATCTCATAATACTAAGAAAGGGAAATAATGAAACATCTTGGTATTAAAAAAATTGAAAAGGAGCACATAATATATTACAAAAACCTAGTCTCACGACGAAGTGTAAGAGTCAATAATCCACAATCATGTCCATAAAACAAAAGAAGAAACAAACATACCAAAAGGTTAGTATTCATCATATATTTCAAAGAACTAGAAATATAAGAACAATGACGATAAGAGTTTTAGAAAGATAAAATGATCACGTACCTCAATTACCAATGGACGAGCCCAACGACAAAATGGATAATAGGTGACCCGCGATCCCGGCCATAAAAAAACACCAATTGAACATGAAAACGGATTAATAGTCATCTCAAAGAACTAAGAAATGGAAATACTGAAACAACTTGGTACAAAACAAATTTCAAAGGAGCACATACCAATAGTACAAAAGCCTAGTCGCTCGACGAAGTGTAAAGGTCGATAACCCACGATCAAGTCTATAAAACAAAAGACGAAACAAACAAACAAAAACATTAGTATTCATCATATATTTCAAAGAACTTGAAATATAGGAACAATGTAGGTAATAGTTTTAGAAAAATAAAAGGATCACGGACCTCAGTTACCAATGGACGAGCCGAAGGACAAAAAGGATAGTACGTGACCCGCGATCCCGTCCATAAAAGAAACACCAATTGAACATGAAAACCGATTACTAATCATCTCAAAGTACTAAGAAAGGGAAATAATGAAACATTTTGGTATAAAACAAATTGAAAAGGAGCACATACTATATTAGAAAAGCCTAGTCTCACGACGAAGTGTAAGAGTCGATAATCCACGATCATGTCCATAAAACTAAAGACGAAACAAACATACTAAAAGTTTAGTATTCATCTTATATTTCAAATAACTAGAAATACAAGAACAATGTTGATAAAACTTTTAGAAAGATAAAAGGATCACGTACCTCATTTACGAATGGACGAGCCGAACGACAAAATGCATAGTAGGTGACCCGCGATCCTGTCTATGAAAACCGATTACAATTCATCTCAAAGTACTAAGAAAAGGAAATAATGAAACAATTTGGAAGAAAACAAATTTCAAAGGAACACATACCAATATTAAAAAAGCCTAGTCGCACGACAAGTGTAAGGGTCGATAACCCACAATCAAGTCCATAAAACAAAAGTCGAAACAAACATATTAAAAGATTGGTATTCATCATATATTTTGAAGAACTAGAAATATAGAAACAGTGTAGGTAATAGTTTTAGGAAGATAAAAGGATCATGGACCTCAGTTACCAACGAATGAGCCGAAAGACAAAATGGATACTACGTGACCCACGATCTCGTCCATAAAAGAAACACCAATTAAACATGAAAACCGATTACTAGTCACCTCAAAGTACTAAAAATGGAAATAATGAAACATCTTGGTATAAAACAAATTGAAAAGGAGCACATACTATATTACAAAAGCCTAGTCTCACGACAAAGTGTAGGAGTCGATAACCCGCGATCATGTGCATAAAACATAAGACGAAACAAACATACAAAAGGATTCAAATTCATCTTGTATTTCAAATAACTAGAAATATAAGAACAATGTCGGTAAAAGTTTAAGATAGAGAAAAGGATCACTTACCTCAATTAGCAATACACGATCCGAACGACAAAATGGATAGTCGGTGACCCACGATCCCGTCCATAAAAGAAAAACTAATTGAACATGAAAACCGATTACTAGTCATCTCAAAGTACTACGAAAGAGAAATAAAGAAATATCTTGGTATAAAACAAATTTAAAATGTGCACATACCTATATTATAAAAGCCTAGTGTCACGACGAAGTGTAACAATAGATAACACCCACGATTATGTCCATAAAACAAAAAACGAAACAAACATACAAAAAGATTAGTATTCATCATATATTACAAATGACTAGAAATATAAGAACAATGTCAGTAAGAGTTTTAGAAAGATAAAAGGATCACGTACCTCAATTACCAATGGACGATTCCAACGACAAAATAGATAGAAGGTGACATGTGATCCCGTCAATAAAACAAACACCAATTGAACATGAAAACGGATTACTAGTCATCTCAAAGTACTAAGATAGGGAAATAATGAAACAACTTGGTACAAAACAAATTTCAAAGTAGCACATACCAATATTACCAAGGCCTAGTCTCACGACGAGGTGTAAGGGTCGATAACCCACGATCAAGTCCATAAAACAAAAGTCGAAACAAACATACAAAAAGATTAGTATTCATCATATATTTCAAAGTACTAGAAATATAGGAACAATGTCGGTAATAGTTTTAGAACGATAAAAGGTTCATGGACCTCAATTACCAATGGACGTGCCAAACAACAAAATGGATAGTAGGTGACCCACGATCAAGTCAATAAAACAAAAGTCAAACAAAATACAAAAAGATTAGTATTCATCATATATTTCAAAGAACTAGATATATAGAAACAATGTAGGTATTAGTTTTAGGAAGATAAAAGGATCACGTACCTCAATTACCAACGGACAAGCCGAAAGACAAAATGGATACTAGGTGACCCACGATCTCGTCCATAAAAGAAACACCGATTGAACATGAAAACCGATTACTAGTCATCTCAAAGTACTAAGAAAAGGAAATAATGAAACATATTGGTATAAAACAAATTTAAAAGGAGCGCATACCAATATTACAAAAGCCAAATTTCACGAGGAAGTGTAAAAATCGATAACCCACGATCATGTCCTTAAAACAAAAACCGAAACAAACATACACAAAGATTAGTATTCATCATATATTTCAAAGAACTAGAAATATAAGAATAATGTCGGTAAGAGTTTTAGAAAGATAAAAGGATCACGTACCTCAATTACCAATGGACGAGCATAACGACAAAATGGATAGTAGGTGACCCGATATCCCGTCCATAAAAGAAACACCAATTGAACATGAAAATGGACTACTAGTCATCTCAAAATACTAAGAAGGGGAAATAATGAAACATCTTGGTATAAAAAAATTTGAAAAGGAGCACATACTATATTACAAAAGCCTAGTCTCACGACGAAGTGTAAGAGTCAATAATCCACGATCATGTCCATAAAACAAAAGAAGAAACAAGCATACCAAAAGATTAGTATTCATCATATATTTCAAAGAACTAGAAATATAAGAACAATGACGATATGAGTTTTAGAAAGATAAAATGATCACGTACCTCAATTACCAATGGACGAGCCAAACGACAAAATGGATAGTAGGTGACCCGCGATCCCGGACATAAAAAAACACCAATTGTTCATGAAAACGGATTACTAATGATCTCAAAGTACTAAGAAATGGAAATAATGAAACAACTTGGTACAAAACAAATTGAAAAGGAGCACAAAATATATTACAAAATCCTAGTCTCACGACGACGTGTAAGAGTTGATAACCCACGATCATGTCCATAAAACAAAAGACGAAACAAACATACCAAAAGTTTAGTATTCATCTTATATTTCAAATAACTAGAAATATAAGAACAATGTCGATAAAACTTTTAGAAAGATAAAAGGATCACGTACCTCAATTATGAATGGAGGAGCCGAACGACAAAATGGATAGAAGGTGACCCGTAATCCCGTAAATAAAAGTTTTAGAATGACAAAAGGATCACGGCCCTCAATTACCAATGGACGAGCCCAACGACAAAATGGATAGTAGGTAACCCACGATCCCTTCCATAAAAGAAACACCAATTGAATATGGAAACCGATTACAAGTCATCTCAAAGTACTAAGAAAGAAAAATAATGAAATATCTTGGTAGAAAACAAAATTAAAAGTAGCACATACCAATACTACAAAATGATAGTCGCATAACGAAGTGTAAGAGTCGATAACCCACAATCATATGCATAAAACATAAGACGAAACAAACATACAAAAGCATTCCAAGTCATCTTATATTTCAAAGAATTAGAAATATAAGAATAATGTCGGTAAAAGTTTTAGATAGAGAAAAGTATCACGTACCTCAGTTACCAATGCACGAGTCGAAAGACAAAATGGATAGTAGGTGACCCGCGATCCCATCTTTAAAAGAAACACGAATTGAACATGAAACCCAATTACTAGTCATCTCGAAATACTAAGAAAGGGAAATAATGAAACAACTTGGTATAAAACAAACTTAAAAGGAGCACATATACCTATATTACAAAAGCCTAATCTCACGACGAAGTGTAGGGGTCGATACCCCACGATCATGTGCATAAAACATAAGACGAAACAAACATACAAAAGGATTCAAATTCATCTTGTATTTCAAAGAACTAGAAATATAAGAAAAATGTCGGTAAAAGTTTTATATAGAGAAAAGGATCACGTACCTCAATTAGCAATAGACGATCTGAACAACAAAATGGATAGTTGGTGACCCACGATCCCATCCATAAAAGAAACACCAATTGAACATGAAAGCCGATTACTAGTCATCTCAAAGTACTAAGAAAGGGAAATAATGAAATATCTTGGTATAAAACAAATTTAAAATGAGCACATACTTATATTATAAAAGCCTAGTCTCACGACGAAGTGTAACAGTCGATAACACCCACGATTATGTCCATAAAACAAAAAACGAAACAAACATACATACAAAAAGATTAGTATTCACCATATATTACAAATGACTATAAATATAAGAAAAATCTCGGTAAGAGTTTTAGAAAGATAAAAGGATCACGTACCTCAATTACCAATGGACGATCCCAACCATAAAATAAATAGGAGGTGACGTGTGATCCCGTCCATAAAATAAACACCAATTGAACATGAAAACATAATACTAGTCATCTCAAAGTACTAAGAAAGGGAAATAATGAAACATCTTGGTATAAAACAAATTGAAAAGGAGCACATACTATATTACAAAAGCCTAGTCTCACGACGAAGTGTAAGAGTCGATAACCCACAATCATGTCCAAAAAACAAAAGACGAAACAAACATACCAAAAGTTTAGTATTCATCTTATATTTCAAATAACTAGAAATATAAGAACAATGTCGATAAAACGTTTAGAAAGATAAAAGGATCACGTACTTCAATTACGATTGGACGAGTCGAACGACAAAATGGATAGAAAATGACCCGCGATCCCGTCCATAAAAGGAACACCAATTGTACATGAAAGTTGATTACTAGTCTTCTCAGAGTACTAAGAAACGGAAATAATGGAACAACATGGTAGAAAACAAATTTCAAAGGAGCACATACCAATATTACAAAAGCCTTGTCGCACGACGAAGTGTAAGGGTCGATAACCAATGATCAAGTCCATAAAAAAAACATACAAAGAGATTGGGGTTCATCATATATTTCAAAGAACTAGAAATATAGGAACAATGTCGGTAAAAGTTTTACAAAGATAAAAGGATCACGGACCTCAGTTACCAATGGACGAGCCGAAAGACAAAATGGATAGAAGAAGACCCGCGATCGCGTCTATAAAAGAAACACCAATTGAACATGAAATCCGATTACTAGTCTTCTCAGAGTACTAAGAAAAAGAAATAATGAAACATCTTGGTATAAAACAAATTTAAAACAAAAAAGGAAACAAAGATACAAAAAGATTAGTATTCATCATATATTTCAAAGAACTAGAAATATAAGAACAATGACGGTAAGAGTTTTAGAAAGATAAATTGATCACGTACCTCAATTACCAAACGACAAAATGGATAGTAGGTGACTCGCGATCCCAGCCATAAAAGAAACACCATTTGAACATGAAAACGGATTACTAGTCATCTCAAAGTACTAAGAAATGGAAATAATGAAACAACTTGGTACAAAACAAATTTCAAAGGAGCACATACCAATAGTACAAAAGCCTAGTCGTTCGACGAAGTGTAAGGGTCGATAACCCACGATCAAGTCTATAAAACAAAAGACGAAACAAACTTACAAAAAGATTAGTATTCATCATATATTTCAAAGAACTAGATATAGGAACAATGTCGGTAATAGTTTTAGAAAAACAAAAGGATCATGTACCTCAGCTACCATTGGACGACCCGAAAGACAAAGTGGATAGTAGATGATCTGCGATCCCGTCCATAAACGAAACACCAATTGAACATGAAAACCGATTACTAGTCATCTCAAAGTACTAAGAAAGGGAAATAATGAAACATTTTGGTATAAAACAAATTGAAAAGGAGCACTTACTATATTAGAAAAGCCTAGTCTCACGACGAAGTGTAAGAGTCGATAACCCACAATCATGTCCATAAAACAAAAGACGAAAGAAATTTACCAAAAGTTTAGTATTCATCTTATATTTCAAATAACAAGAAATACGAGAACAATGTCGATAAAACTTTTAGAAATATAAAGGGATCACGAACCTCAAATACGAATGGACGAGCAGAACGACAAAATGCATAGTAGGTGACCTGCGATCCTGTCCATAAAAACAACACCAATTGTATATGAAAACCGATTACTAGTCATCTCAAAGTACTAAGAAAGGGAAATATTGAAACAACTTGTTAGAAAACAAATTTCAAAGGAGCACATACCAATATTACAAAAGCCTAGTCGCACGACGAAGTGTAAAGGTCGATAACCCACGATCAAGTCCATAAAACAAAAGTCGAAACAAACATACAAATAGATTAGTATTCATCATATATTTCAAAGAACTAGAAATATAGAAACAATGTAGGTAATAGTTTTAGGAAGATAAAAGGATCACGGACCTCAGTTACCAATGGACAAGCCGAAAGACAAAACGGATACTAGGTGACCCACGATCTCGTCGATAAAAGAAACACCAATTGAACATGAAAACCGGTTACTAGTCATCTCAAAGTACTAAGAAAGGGAAATAATGAAACATATTGGTATAAAACAAATTGAAAAGGAACACATACTATATTACAAAAGCCTAGTCTCACGACAAAGTGTAAGAGTCGATAACTGACAATCATGTCCAAAAAACAAAAGACGAAACAAACATACCAAAAGTTTAGTATTCATCTTATATTTCAAATAACTAGAAATATAAGAACAATGTCGGTAAAACTTTTAGAAAGATAAAAGGATCACGTACCTCAATTACGAATAGACGAGTCGAACGACAAAATGAATAGAAAATGACCCGCGATCCCGTCCATAAAAGGAACACCAATTGTACAAGAAAGCTGATTACTAGTCATCTCAGAGTACTAAGAAACGGAAATAATGGAACAAATTGGTAGAAAACAAATTTCAAATGAGCACATACCAATATTTACAAAAGCCTAGTCGCACGACGAAGTGTAAGGGTAGATAACCCATGATCAAGTCCATAAAACAAAAGACGAAACAAACATACATACAAAGATTTTGGTGTTCATCATATATTTCAAAGAACTAGAAATGTTGGAACAATGTCGGTAATAGTTTTAGAAAGATAAAAGGATCATGGACCTCAGTTACCAATGGACGAGCCGAAAGACAAAATGGATAGAAGGAGACCCACGATCCCGTCTATAAAAGAAATACCAATTGAACATGAAAACCGATTACTAGTCTTCTCGGAGTACTAAGAAAAAGAAATAATGAAACATCTTGGTATAAAACAAATTTAAAACAAAAATCGAAACAAACATACAAAAAGATTAGTATTCATCATATATTTCAAAGAACTAGAAATATAAGAATAATGACGTTAAGAGTTTTAGAAAGATAAAATGATCACGTACCTCAATTACCAATGGACGAGCCCAACGACAAAATGGATAGTAGGTGACCCGCGATCCCGGCCACAAAAAAAACACCAATTGAACATGAAAACGGATTATTAGTCATCTCATAGTACTAAGAAATGGAAATAATGAAACAACTTGGCACAAAACAAATTTCAAAGGAGCACATACCAATAGTACAAAAGCCTAGTCGCTCGACGAAGTGTAGTCTCACATACCTCAATTACCAATGGACGAGCCCAACGACAAAATGGATACTAGGTGACCAACGATCTCGTCCATAAAAGAAACATCAATTGAAAATGAAAACCGATTACTTGTCATCTCAAAGTACTAAGAAAGGGAAATAATGAAACATCTTGGTATAAAACAAATTTAAAAGGAACACATGCCTATATTACAAAATTCTAATCTCACGAGGAAGTGTAAAAATCGATAACCCACGATCATGTCCATAAAACTAAAAATCGAAACAAACATACAAAAATATTAGTATTCATCATATATTTCAAAGAACTAGAAATATAAGAATAATGACGTTAAGAGTTTTAGAAAGATAAAATGATCACGTAACTCAATTACCAATGGACGAGCCCAACGACAAAATGGATAGTAGGTGACCCGCAATCCCGGCCACAAAAAAAACACCAATTGAACATGAAAACGGATTATTAGTCCTCATAGTACTAAGAAATGGAAATAATGAAACAACTTGGCACAAAACAAATTTCAAAGGAGCACATACCAATAATACAAAAGCCTAGTCGCTCGACGAAGTGTAGTCTCACATACCTCAATTACCAATGGACGAGCCCAACGACAAAATGGATACTAGGTGACCAACGATCTCGTCCATAAAAGAAACATCAATTAAAAATGAAAACCGATTACTTGTCATCTCAAAGTACTAAGAAAGGGAAATAATGAAACATCTTGGTATAAAACAAATTTAAAAGGAACACATACCTATATTACAAAATTCTAATCTCACGAGGAAGTGTAAAAATCGATAACCCACGATCATGTCCATAAAAGTAAAAATGAAACAAACATACAAAAAGATTACTATTCATCATATATTTCAAAGAACTAGAAATATAAGAACAATGTCGGTAAGAGTTAAAGAAAGATAACAGGATCACGTACCTCAATTACCAATGGAAGACCAACACGACAAAATGGATAGTAGGTGACCCGCGATCCCGGTCACAAAAAAAACACCAATTGAACATGAAAACGGATTATTAGTCATCTCAAAGTACTAAGAAATGGAAATAATGAAACAACTTGGCACAAAACAAATTTCAAAGGAGCACATACCAATAGTACAAAAGCCTAGTCGCTCGACGAAGTGTAGTCTCACATACCTCAATTACCAATGGACGAGCCCAACGACAAAATGGATACTAGGTGACCAACGATCTCGTCCATAAAAGAAACATCAATTGAAAATGAAAACCGATTACTTGTCATCTCAAAGTACTAAGAAAGGGAAATAATGAAACATCTTTGTATAAACAAATTTAAAAGGAACACATACCTATATTACAAAATTCTAATCTCACGAGGAAGTGTAAAAATCGATAACCCACGATCATGTCCATAAAACTAAAAATGAAACAAACATACAAAAAGATTACTATTCATCATATATTTCAAAGAACTAGAAATATAAGAACAATGTCGGTAAGAGTTTAAGAAGGATAAAAGGATCACGTACCTCAATTACCAATGGACGACCACCGCGACAAAATGGATAGTAGGTGACCCGCGATCCCGTCCATAAAAGAAACACCAATTGAACATGAAAATCGGTTACTAGTCATCTCAAAATACTAAGAAAGGGAAATAATGAAACATCTTGGTATAACACAAATTGAAAAGGAGAACATACTATATTACAAAAGCCTAGTCTCACGACGAAGTGTAAGAGTCAATAACCCACGATCATGTCCATAAAACAAAAAAAGAAACAAACATACCAAAAGATTAGTATTCATCATATATTTCAAAGAACTAGAAATATAAGAACAATGACGGTAAGAGTTTTAGAAAGATAAAATGATCACGTACCTCAATTACCAATGGACGAGCCCAACGACAAAATGGATAGTAGGTGACTAGCGAACCCGGCCATTAAAGAAACACCAATTGAACATGAAAACGGATTACTAGTCATCTCAAAGTACTAAGAAATGGAAATAATGAAACAACTTGGTACAACACAAATTTCAAAGGAGCACATACCAATAGTACAAAAGCCTAGTTGCTCGATGAAGTGTAAGGGTCGATAACCCACGATCTAGTCTATAAAAGAAAAGACGAAACACACAAACAAAAAGATTAGTATTCATCATATATTTAAAAGTACTAGAAATATAGGAACAATGTCGGTACTAGTTTTAGAAAAATAATAGGATCATGAACCTCAGTTACCAATGGACGAGCCGAAAGACAAAATGAATAGTAGGTGACCCGTGATCCCGTCCATAAAAGAAACACCAATTGAACATGAAAACCGATTACTAGTCATCTCAAAGTACCAAGAAATGGAAATAATGAAACATTTTGGTATAAAACAAATTGAAACGGAGCACATACTATATTAGAAAAGCCTAGTCTCATGACGAAGTATAAGAGTCAATAACCCACGATCATGTCCATAAAACAAAAGACGAAACAAACATACCAAAAGTTTAGTATTCATCTTATATTTCAAATAACTAGAAATACAAGAACAATGTCGATAAAACTTTTAGAAAGATAAAAGGATCACGTACCTCAATTAAGAATGGACGAGTCGAACGAAAAAATGCATAGTAGGTGACCCACGATCCCGTCCATAAAAGGAACGCCAATTGTATATGAAAACCGATTACTAGTCATCTCAAAGTACTAAGAAAAGGAAATAATAAAACAACTTGGTAGAAAACAAATTTCAAAGGAGCACATACCTATATTCTAAAAGCCTAGTCACACGACAAAGTGTAAGGGTCGATAACCCACGATCAATTCCATAAAACAAAAGTCGAAACAAACATACAAAAAGATTATTATTAATCATATATTTCAAAGAACTAGAAATATAGGAACAATGTCGGTAATAGTTTTAGAAAAATAAAAGGATCACGGACTTCAGTTACCAATGGACGAGCCGAAAGACAAAATGGATAGTAGGTGACCCGCGATCTCGTCCATAAAAGAAACACCAATTGAACATGAAAACGGATTATTAGTCATCTCATAGTACTAAGAAATGGAAATAATGAAACAACTTGGCACGAAACAAATTTCAAAGGAACACATACCAATAGTACAAAAGCCTAGTCGCTCGACGAAGTGTAGTCTCACATACCTCAATTACCAATGGACGAGCCCAACGACAAAATGGATACTAGGTGACCAACGATCTCGTCCATAAAAGAAACGTCAATTGAAAATGAAAACCGATTACTTGTCATCTCAAAGTACTAAGAAAGGGAAATAATGAAACATCTTGGTATAAAACAAATTTAAAAGGAACACATACCTATATTACAAAATTCTAATCTCACGAGGAAGTGTAAAAATAGATAACCCACGATCATGTCCATAAAACTAAAAATGAAACAAACATACAAAAAGATTACTATTCATCATATATTTCAAAGAACTAGAAATATAAGAACAATGTCGGTAAGAGTTTAAGAAAGATAAAAGGATCACGTACCTCAATTACCAATGGACGACCACCGCGACAAAATGGATAGTAGGTGACCCGCGATCCCGTCCATAAAAGAAACACCAATTGAACATGAAAATCGGTTACTAGTCATCTCAAAATACTAAGAAAGGGAAATAATGAAACATCTTGGTATAACACAAATTGAAAAGGAGAACATACTATATTACAAAAGCCTAGTCTCACGACGAAGTGTAACAGTCAATAACCCACGATCATGTCCATAAAACAAAAAAAGAAACAAACATACCAAAAGATTAGTATTCATCATATATTTCAAAGAACTAGAAATATAAGAACAATGACGGTAAGAGTTTTAGAAAGATAAAATGATCACGTACCTCAATTACCAATGGACGAGCCCAACGACAAAATGGATAGTAGGTGACTAGCGAACCCGGCCATTAAAGAAACACCAATTGAACATGAAAACGGATTACTAGTCATCTCAAAGTACTAAGAAATGGAAATAATGAAACAACTTGGTACAACACAAATTTCAAAGGAGCACATACCAATAGTACAAAAGCCTAGTTGCTCGATGAAGTGTAAGGGTCGATAACCCACGATCTAGTCTATAAAAGAAAAGACGAAACAAACAAACAAAAAGATTAGTATTCATCATATATTTAAAAGTACTAGAAATATTGGAACAATGTCGGTAATAGTTTTAGAAAAATAATAGGATCATGAACCTCAGTTACCAATGGACGAGCCGAAAGACAAAATGAATAGTAGGTGACCCGTGATCCCGTCCATAAAAGAAACACCAATTGAACATGAAAACCGATTACTAGTCATCTCAAAGTACTAAGAAATGGAAATAATGAAACATTTTGGTATAAAACAAATTGAAACGGAGCACATACTATATTAGAAAAGCCTAGTCTCATGACGAAGTGTAAGAGTCGATAACCCACGATCATGTCCATAAAACAAAAGACGAAACAAACATACCAAAAGTTTAGTATTCATCTTATATTTCAAATAACTAGAAATACAAGAACAATGTCGATAAAACTTTTAGAAAGATAAAAGGATCACGTACCTCAATTAAGAATGGACGAGTCGAACGAAAAAATGCATAGTAGGTGACCCACGATCCCGTCCATAAAAGGAACGCCAATTGTATATGAAAACCGATTACTAGTCATCTCAAAGTACTAAGAAAAGGAAATAATGAAACAACTTGGTAGAAAACAAATTTCAAAGGAGCACATACCTATATTCTAAAAGCCTAGTCACACGACAAAGTGTAAGGGTCGATAACCCATGATCAATTCCATAAAACAAAAGTCGAAACAAACATACAAAAAGATTATTATTAATCATATATTTCAAAGAACTAGAAATATAGGAACAATGTCGGTAATAGTTTTAGAAAAATAAAAGGATCACGGACTTCAGTTACCAATGGATGAGCCGAAAGACAAAATGGATAGTAGGTGACCCGCGATCTCGTCCATAAAAGAAACACCAATTGAACATGAAAACCGGTTACTAGTCATCTCAAAATACTAAGAAAGGGAAATAATGAAACATCTTGGTATAACACAAATTGAAAAGGAGAACATACTATATTACAAAAGCCTAGTCTCACGATGAAGTGTAAGAGTCAATAACCAACGATCACGTCCATAAAACAAAAAAAGAAACAAACATACCAAAAGATTAGTATTCATCATATATTTCAAAGAACTAGAAATATAAGAATAATGACGGTAAGAGTTTTAGAAAGATAAAATGATCACGTACCTCAATTACCAATGGACGAGCCCAACGAAAAAATAGATAGTAGGTGACTAGCGATCCCGACCATTAAAGAAACACCAATCGAACTTGAAAACGGATTACTAGTCATCTCAAAGTACTAAGAAATGGAAATAATGAAACAACTTGGTACAACACAAATTTCAAAGGAGCACATACCAATAGTACAAAAGCCTAGTCGCTCGACGAAGTGTAAGGGTCGATAACCCACGATCAAGTCTATAAAACAAAAGATGAAACAAACATACAAAAAGATAAGTATTCATCATATATTTAAAAGTACTAGAAATATAGGAACAATGTCGGTAATAGTTTTAGAAAAATAATAGGATCACGAACCTCAGTTACCAATGGACGAGCCGAAAGACAAAATGAATAGTATGTGACCTGTGATCCCGTCCATAAAAGAAACACTAATTGAACATGAAAACCGATTACTAGTCATGTCAAAGTACTAAGAAATGGAAATAATGAAACATTTTGGTATAAAACAAATTGAAACGGAGCATATACTATATTAGAAAAGCCTAGTCTCATGACGAAGTGTAAGAGTCGATAACCCACGATCATGGCCATAAAACAAAAGACGAAACAAACATACCAAAATTTTAGTATTCATCTTATATTTCAAATAACTAGAAATACAATAACAATTTCGATAAAACTTTTAGAAAGATAAAAGGATCACGTACCTCAATTAAGAATGGACGAGTCGAACGAAAAAATGCATAGTAGGTGACCCACGATCCCGTCCATAAAAGGAACGCCAATTGTATATGAAAACCGATTACTAGTCATCTCAAAGTACTAAGAAAAGGAAATAATGAAACAACTTGGTAGAAAACAAATTTCAAAGGAGCACATACCTATATTCCAAAAGCCTAGTACAGTGCGATCAACAGCAAATAATATCAAAGATGAATAAGATTTAAGCCACAACTACTAGTCGTATGATTAATATGAAATCAAAGGGTTACAGGTTTACAGAAAGGATTTCTGATCAGAGAAAGTAAACCTATTGACTAGTAATCTGGAAATTATGAGACTTATGTAAAACTCTCTCACCTCACAAATGAACTAGAAAAACACATTAAATACCTAGGCGTGCAGGCCTAATGGGCTTGGGCCCAATAACATAATAACTATCGATTAATTACAATATGCACCCTTATAAATGTTTTATGCAACTTTCACCACACAGGACTTTCAGTCCTAACAATCTCCCCCTAAAGTTGAATAAAGCATTTATCTTCTTGAAAACTTCAGGCCTTGATCTTCTTTCCCTTTTGAATCTTTGAAGAACTTTGGTGTTGCTTGTCTTCATGTCTTTCCACGCTCCCCCTTGAATAAAGCTCTTGGTCTTCATAGTATCAACTTTGTAACCAGATTCAATGTACAGTAGCCTCGACTGAATGCACTATCACGCAGCTTTTAACTGTAGAAACTCAATCACATCGGATCAGCACACAAGAAAGATAATGTGAGAGTTATGTGATATATCACGGTGCAACTTCAGTTTAAAACAAAGAATTTGTCTTTGAACCGCGAGTTGAATATGCTTTCAGCTTAAGAACTTGTTGCAATCAGCGCATAGGAGGAATGATAAACAAACTTGTAGCAAACACCACATGATACGGAAAAGAAGAAATAATACAACTTTGAAAAATGAAACATCATCTTCATCTCTTTGATCTCTAGACTGTCTTCAGAAATAACTTTCTTTCTTTAAAACTTTGAAATTGAACTTTGTAAGATTTCTCCCCCTTTTTGATGATTGTGAGCATCATGAGCATCAAAACTTCTTCAATTTCAGCACTTTCTTTGATCTCCCCTTTATGATAATTTGACATTCTCCGCCCTTTGATCTGAGTATCCGTCAATTCATGAAATATATATATCCGAATCTTTTCAAATTCAGATATAATAGGAATTGCAAACCTGAATCAACAAATGATACAGTTAGTATGCCTGTAAGTAGCACGGAGCCACTTTGTACAACAGATGTACGTTGGAAAGGAGTTTTTGTGATATTCACTCCCCCAGGGCTTCCATTCAATCATCGAAAAACCACAAAGAAATTTTCTATGAATGTTATGACAAGAAAACTTATTCCTTGTGTGCTCGTGCAAGTGTATGAATGATTGAAGCTACTTAGCTTGATCGGGCTCAAATTGTGTAAACTGTTGAGACAGCAACAGATATTACACGGACTCAATGTGCATGAAAGAGGTGCGAAGGTTGGGCAACTTTCCTTCTTTTTCAATATCTAAATCTTCCGAGTGAAGACTAGATAGCAGATATGCTGCGTCCCCAAAGAAAATGAAATATTTCTTTGTTAAGAAAGAAACGAGTGGCTGGTGGGGTTATAGCAAGAGTTGGCATGGGCTCACTGCCTGTTTCAATGATGGTCACCAAAGAATGTGAACCAATCAGAATATGTGGTTACCCGGCTCAGAAAGTGGTTGGTGCAGAGTTCTGATATTCTTTTAACTCTGTTCTCACACCCTCTTTCTTTTTAACATTAAAGCTCACTTCTAACCAAACTCTCTTTTTCATTTTACTGCTCAGCACAATGAGAAAAAACTCAACCGGATGAGTTATCTCCCCCACTCTTTGATTTAAGACCCCTCACCCCTCAATCACTCAAGGATAACTTCCGGTATCTCACTTGGAGAGTTCCAATTGTAGATCCCAGTACAGTGCAATCAACAGCAAATAATATCAAAGATGAATAAGATTTAAGCCACAACTACTAGTCATATGATTAATATGAAATCAAAGGGTTACAGGTTTACAGAAAGGATTTCTGATTAGAGAAAGTAAACCTATTGACTAGTAATCTGGAAATTATGAGACTAATGTAAAACTCTCTCACCCCTCAATCACTCAAGGATAACTTCCGGGGTAGGAAACACTGGTTTATGTGAATCCATGGAAGTTCTGTTTACGTTCTCACACAAATCCCATGTAAGTCCTAAAAAGAATAGTAGCTCAACAGTTTAACTTGAACATTTAAGCTCAAAATGTATGATAACATTGTCAAAATGTATGTTCATGAGATTTGAGCAATTGAACTTTGAAGATTTCTCAAAACAAAGATATTGAATGAATGAAATGAAATCAAGAGAATTGTTTTGAGAATCTGACAATGTATCAATCAGATCAAATTAAAATGGTTATGGTATCAAAGAACTGGATATTTTGTTTATATGAATAAATATAAACAATTTTGCAATGAAAGCACAAATTTGGAAACGATGATTGATGCTCGACAATATTGAATTTCAAACGAGGGTATTACCATCGAAAAATTGTTTCGTTATGAGACATGGTAATAACAAATTCAAATAAAATATTGAACCGGTGTGTATGAATACTGGACAGTATATGGACAAGATAATACGCAAGTATTGATCTTTGGAAACACACGGTCAGTTAAACATTAAAGCTCAAAATTTGAAAAACATTTAAAAGACACACTTCTAAATTCATAAAATCTTTTGAGAACCAGAAGTGGTTTGAACATTTCAGAAAACGTTTTTCATGCTTGAAAGTTGTTCTTCTTTCAAACAATCAGAGATCTAGATCAGAAGATATTTACCTTTTAAGCTCCCCCTCAAATCATGATAGAATGATTTAGGTCTTTTAAGCTCCCCTTGGATATTTCCAAAATATCCAAGTCTGAACGTTGAAGAACGGGTCCTGATCTGTCATGTGATCAGAAGCCTAACTTCGTTGAAGTCCGGGTTCTAAGTTGATTTACTTAGAAGCCATAGTTCTTCTACTCCCCCTTGACAGTTGGTGCCTGCAACACGGAATCAATTTTAGGCTTTGGTACCCACTGGTATTTGGGTCCATGAATGTTAGTTGCAGTTCTTGTGGGGGTAATAGAATAGGTACCATACCATAAATTATCTCTGGTTTTGTGAATAGGATCATGTGTACGACAACAAGAACAATAGTGTTTCTTACCTGAGAACCTGATTAATTGATCTCTCGAGTAGATATGATCAGGTTTACCTTTATGCGCATTGTTCTTTTTGGCATTAAACGCATGTACACATGATTCTCTTTCTTTCAGCTCGTCTTCAACTGGTTTCTTCTTCCAGACCAGTTCCTCATCTTTATATCTCCTTCTTCTTTGATGTGTACCTGAACCATCTATATTTCTATCATAGAAAGGGTTAGTACTACGAATCTGATCAAATGATTTAACTGACCTTTTTGATGAAACATTTTTCTGATTTGAGCTTGATGCAGTATTTTCAAGCACTTTAATCATCGAAGCAAAGTTGTCTCTTTCTTTAACAAGCAGGTCAAACTTCTTCGTGAACTCAGACTTCGTTTTCTGCTCTTTTAGCGCATTAGCAGATAGTTCAGATAGCTTTTCAGTAAGCTTTTTGATTTCGGCCTCAAACATGCTTCTTTCTTCTTCAAATCCCTTCTCAGCATTGTTTCTCTGGCCGGATATTTCTTTGAAGAATCCCACATTCTTTTGTTCAATGACCTTCTTTTCTTTGGTAAACTTTTCTCTTTCAAGGATGATTACTTTCTGAAAATCAGAAACTTGCTGTGAAAGTTTTATGCATTTCAGCTCAACTTCTTTCTTCTCATCAGCACATTTTCTCGAAAAATCTGAGAACTTCTTTGCGAATGATTTCTCAAATTCGGATTTATCTTTAGCATGCATTTGCTCCAAATCATATAATTTCTTTTGAAGATCGGCATTTGCATCTTTCAGTTCAGAGATCTTATCCTCATAACTTTCAACAGAGACTGCTTGCTGAGTTTTAGCTTCCAAAATAGAAATTTTTCCTTTTAGCTCAGAGTTTTCAGCTTCCAGTTCTCTTCCTGTTAATAAAACCTTTGGCCCTAGCATCAACCATTCAGTACAATCCCATAATTATTTTCCTAACATTTTGTAAATATTTATTTGACTATAAATTTCACTCAAAATGTCACGAAAAAGTTCACGAGAAATACTATCAGTCATATAATTTCGAGCTAAATTATTAGCCCTTTCTCTTTTCTCTTTTTCCACAGGAGAAGCTTCTGACTGAATTTGGGATTACATCTCTCCATTCGTCAATGATAATCTGATATAGGGACCCACCTCATGTTCATCTACATAATCCAAAAAATCAGCTTTCCACCGTTCATAATCTCTTTTGGACCGTAGTCTTGGTGGGCACACCATTTTGATCGAATCGAATAGAATGTATTCGCTCCGACTTTGAAGAGAGATTAAACTTGAACGGGATTAAGTTTAATCTCAACTGCACTGTAATGACCGTGAGACAAGCAGGATGATCCAAAAAAATGATATATAAAATAAAATAGGTAAAAGACCCGGTCGAGCAAGGTACCGGTCGACCGATGAAAGCACCGGTTAACAACAAGGTACCGGATGAATAGTGACCGACCGGGTATGAATAGTACCGGATGAATAGTGACCGACCAGGTATGAATAGTAATGGACGAGCCGAAAGACAAAATGAATAGTAGGTGACCTGTGATCCCGTCCATAAAAGAAACACCAATTGAACATGAAAACCGATTACTAGTCATCTCAAAGTACTAAGAAAGGGAAATAATGAAACATTTTGGTATAAAACAAATTGAAACGGAGCACATACTATATTAGAAAAGCCTAGTCTCACGACGAAGTGTAAGAGTCAATAACCCACGATCATGTCCATAAAAGAAAAGACGAAACAAACATATCAAAAGATTAGTATTCATCATATATTTCAAAGAACTAGAAATATAAGAACAATGACGGTAAGAGTTTTAGAAAGATAAAATGATCACGTACCTCAATTACCAATGGACGAGCCCAACGACAAAATGGATAGTAGGTGACTAGCGATCCCGACCATTAAAGAAACACCAATTGAACATGAAAACGGATTACTAGTCATCTCAAAGTACTAAGAAATAGAAATAATGAAACAACTTGGTACAACACAAATTTCAAAGGAGCACATACCAATAGTACAAAAGCCTAGTCGCTCGATGAAGTGTAAGGGTCGATAACCCACGATCAAGTCTATAAAACAAAAGACGAAACAAACATACAAAAAGATTAGTATTCATCATATATTTAAAAGTACTAGAAATATAGGAACAATGTCGGTAATAGTTTTAGAAAAATAATAGGATCACGCACCTCAATTCCCAATGGACGAGCCCAACGACAAAATGGATAGTAGGTGACCCGTGATCCCGTCCATAAAAGAAACACCAATTGAACATGAAAACCGATTACTAGTCATCTCAAATTACTAAGAAAGGGAAATAATGAAACATTTTGGTATAAAACAAATTGAAACGGAGCACATACTATATTAGAAAAGCCTAGTCTCACGACGAAGTGTCAGAGTCAATAACCCACGATCATGTTCATAAAACAAAAGACGAAACAAACATACCAAAAGTTTAGTATTCATCTTATATTTCAAATAACTAGAAATACAAGAACAATGTCGATAAAACTTTTAGAAAGATAAAAGGATCACGTACCTCAATTAAGAATGGACGAGCCGAACGAAAAAATGCATAGTAGGTGACCCACGATCCCGTCCATAAAAGAAACGCCAATTGTATATGAAAACCTATTACTAGTCATCTCAAAGTACTAAGAAAAGGAAATAATGAAACAACTTGGTAGAAAACAACTTTCAAAGGACACCAATTGAACATGAAAACCGGTTACTAGTTATCTCAAAATACTAAGAAAGGGAAATAATGAAACATCTTGGTATAACACAAATTGAAAAGGAGAACATACTATATTACAAAAGCCTAGTCTCACGACGAAGTGTAAGAGTCAATAACCCACGATCATGTCCATAAAACAAAAAAAGAAACAAACATACCAAAAGATTAGTATTCATCATATATTTCAAAGAACTAGAAATATAAGAACAATGACGGTAAGAGTTTTAGAAAGATAAAATGATCACGTACCTCAATTACCAATGGACGAGCCCAGCGACAAAATGGATAGTAGGTGACTAGCGATCCCGGCCATTAAAGAAACACCAATTGAACATGAAAACGGATTACTAGTCATCTCAAAGTACTAAGAAATAGAAATAATGAAACAACTTGGTACAACACAAATTTCAAAGGAGCACATACCAATAGTACAAAAGCCTAGTCGCTCGACGAAGTGTAAGGGTCGATAACCCACGATCAAGTCTATAAAACAAAAGACGAAACAAACATACAAAAAGATTAGTATTCATCATATATTTAAAAGTACTAGAAATATTGGAACAATGTCGGTAATTGTTTTAGAAAAATAATAGGATCACGAACCTCAGTTACCAATGGACGAGCCGAAAGACAAAATGAATAGTAGGTGACCCGTGATCCCGTCCATAAAAGAAACACCAATTGAACATGAAAACCGATTACTAGTCATCTCAAAGTACTAAGAAAGGGAAATAATGAAACATTTTGGTATAAAACAAATTGAAACGGAGCACATACTATATTAGAAAAGCCTAGTCTCAGAACGAAGTGTAAGAGTCGATAACCCACGATCATGTCCATAAAACAAAAGACGAAACAAACATACCAAAAGTTTAGTATTCATCTTATATTTCAAATAACTAGAAATACAAGAACAATGTCGATCAAACTTTTAGAAAGATAAAAGGATCACGTACCTCAATTACGAATGGACGAGCCGAACGAAAAAAATGCATAGTAGGTGACCCACGATCCCGTCAACGCCAATTGTATATGAAAACCGATTACTAGTCATCTCAAAGTACTAAGAAAAGGAAATAATGAAACAACTTGGTAGAAAACAAATTTCAAAGGAGCACATACCTATATTCCAAAAACCTAGTTCCACGACAAAGTGTAAGGGTCGATAACCCACGATCAATTCCATAAAACAAAAGTCGAAACAAACATACAAAAAGATTATTATTAATCATATATTTCAAAGAACTAGAAATATAGGAACAATGTCGGTAATAGTTTTAGAAAAATAAAAGGATCACGGACCTCAGTTACCAATGGACGAGCCGGAAGACAAAATGGATAGTAGGTGACCCGCGATCTCGTCCATAAAAGAAACACCAATTGAAAATGAAAATCGGTTACTAGTCATCTCAAAATACTAAGAAAGGGAAATAATGAAACATCTTGGTATAACACAAATTGAAAAGGTGAACATACTATATTACAAAAGCCTAGTCTCACGACGAAGTGTAAGAGTCAATAACCCACGATCATGTCCATAAAACAAAAAAAGAAACAAACATTCCAAAAGATTAGTATTCATCATATATTTCAAAGAACTAGAAATATAAGAACAATGACGGTAAGAGTTTTAGAAAGATAAAATGATCACGTACCTCAATTACCAATGGACGAGCCCAGCGACAAAATGGATATTAGGTGACTAGCGATCCCGGCCATTAAAGAAACACCAATTGAACATGAAAACGGATTACTAGTCATCTCAAAGTACTAAGAAATAGAAATAATGAAACAACTTGGTACAACACAAATTTCAAAGGAGCACATACCAATAGTACAAAAGCCTAGTCGCTCGACGAAGTGTAAGGGTCGATAACCCACAATCAAGTCTATAAAACAAAACACGAAACAAACATACAAAAAGATTAGTATTCATCATATATTTAAAAGTACTAGAAATAAAGGAACAATGTCGGTAATAGTTTTAGAAAAATAATATGATCACGAACCTCAGTTACCAATGGACGAGCCGAAAGACAAAATGAATAGTAGGTGACCCGTGATCCCGTCCATAAAAGAAACACCAATTGAACATGAAAACCGATTACTAGTCATCTCAAAGTACTAAGATAGGGAAATAATAAAACATTTTGGTATAAAACAAATTGAAACGGAGCACATACTATATTAGAAAAGCCTAGTCTCACGACGAAGTGTAAGAGTCGATAACCCACGATCATGTCCATAAAACAAAAGACGAAACAAACATACCAAAAGTTTAGTATTCATCTTATATTTCAAATAACTAGAAATACAAGAACAATGTCGATAAAACTTTTAGAAAGATAAAAGGATCACGTACCTCAATTAAGAATGGACGAGCCGAACGAAAAAATGCATAGTAGGTGACCCACGATCCCGTCCATAAAAGGAACGCCAATTGTATATGAAAACCGATTACTAGTCATCTCAAAGTACTAAGAAAAGGAAATAATGAAACAACTTGGTAGAAAACAAATTTCAAAGGAACACATACCAATATTCCAAAAACCTAGTCACACGACAAACTGTAAGGGTCGATTACCCACGATCAATTCCATAAAACAAAAGTCGAAACAAACATACAAAAAGATTATTATTAATCATATATTTCAAAGAACTAGAAATATAGGAACAATGTCGGTAATAGTTTTAGAAAAATAAAAGGATCACGGACCTCAGTTACCAATGGACGAGCCGAAAGACAAAATGGATACTAGCTGACCCGCGATCTCGTCCATAAAAGAAACACCAATTGAACATGAAAATCGGTTACTAGTAATCTCAAAATACTAAGAAAGGGAAATAATGAAACATCTTGGTATAACACAAATTGAAAAGGAGAACATACTATATTACAAAAGCCTAGTCTCACGACGAAGTGTAAGAGTCAATAACCCACGATCATGTCCATAAAACAAAAAAAGAAACAAACATACCAAAAGATTAGTATTCATCATATATTTCAAAGAACTAGAAATATAAGAACAATGACGGTAATAGTTTTAGAAAGATAAAATGATCACGTACCTCAATTACCAATGGACGAGCCCAACGACAAAATGGATAGTAGGTGACTAGCGATCCCGGCCATTAAAGAAACACCAATTGAACATGAAAACGGATTACTAGTCATCTCAAAGTACTAAGAAATGGAAATAATGAAACAACTTGGTACAACACAAATTTCAAAGGAGCACATACCAATAGTACAAAAGCCTAGTCGCTCGACGAATTGTAAGGGTCGATAACCCACGATGAAGTCTATAAAACAAAAGACGAAACAAACATACAAAAAGATTAGTATTCATCATATATTTAAAAGTACTAGAAATATTGGAACAATGTCGGTAATAGTTTTAAAAAATAATATGATCACGAACCTCAGTTACCAATGGACGAGCCGAAAGACAAAATGAATAGTAGGTGACCCGTGATCCCGTCCATAAAAGAAACACCAATTGAACATGAAAACCGATTACTAGTCATCTCAAAGTACTAAGAAAGGGAAATAATGAAACATTTTGGTATAAAATAAATTGAAACGGAGCACATACTATATTAGAAAAGCCTAGTCTCAGAACGAAGTGTAAGAGTCGATAACCCACGATCATGTCCATAAAATAAAAGACGAAACAAACATACCAAAAGTTTAGTATTCATCTTATATTTCAAATAACTAGAAATACAAGAACAATGTCGATCAAACTTTTAGAAAGATAAAAGGATCACGTACCTCAATTACGAATGGACGAGCCGAACGAAAAAAATGCATAGTAGGTGACCCACGATCCCGTCAACGCCAATTGTATATGAAAACCGATTACTAGTCATCTCAAAGTACTAAGAAAAGGAAATAATGAAACAACTTGGTAGAAAACAAATTTCAAAGGAGCACATACCTATATTCCAAAAACCTAGTTCCACGACAAAGTGTAAGGGTCGATAACCCACGATCAATTCCATAAAACAAAAGTCGAAACAAACATACAAAAAGATTATTATTAATCATATATTTCAAAGAACTAGAAATATAGGAACAATGTCGGTAATAGTTTTAGAAAAATAAAAGGATCACGGACCTCAGTTACCAATGGACGAGCCGAAAGACAAAATGGATAGTAGGTGACCCGCGATCTCGTCCATAAAAGAAACACCAATTGAACATGAAAAACGGTTACTAGTCATCTCAAAATACTAAGAAAGGGAAATAATGAAACATCTTGGTATAACACAAATTGAAAAGGAGAACATACTATATTACAAAAGCCTAGTCTCACGACGAAGTGTAAGAGTCAATAACCCACGATCATGTCCATAAAACAAAAAAAGAAACAAACATACCAAAAGATTAGTATTCATCATATATTTCAAAGAACTAGAAATATAAGAACAATGACGGTAAGAGTTTTAGAAAGATAAAATGATCACGTACCTCAATTACCAATGGACGAGCCCAGCGACAAAATGGATAGTAGGTGACTAGCGATCCCGGCCATTAAAGAAACACCAATTGAACATGAAAACGGATTACTAGTCATCTCAAAGTACTAAGAAATAGAAATAATGAAACAACTTGGTACAACACAAATTTCAAAGGAGCACATACCAATAGTACAAAAGCCTAGTCGCTCGACGAAGTGTAAGGGTCGATAACCCACGATGAAGTCTATAAAACAAAAGACGAAACAAACATACAAAAAGATTAGTATTCATCATATATTTAAAAGTACTAGAAATATTGGAACAATGTCGGTAGTAGTTTTAGAAAAATAATAGGATCACAAACCTCAGTTACCAATGGACGAGCCTAAAGACAAAATGAATAGTAGGTGACCCGTGAGCCTAAAGACAAAATGAATAGTAGGTGACCCGTGATCCCGTCCATAAAAGAAACACCAATTGAACATGAAAACCGATTACTAGTCATCTCAAAGTACTAAGAAAGGGAAATAATAAAACATTTTGGTATAAAACAAATTGAAACGGAGCACATACTATATTAGAAAAGCCTAGTCTCACGACGAAGTGTAAGAGTCGATAACCCACGATCATGTCCATAAAACAAAAGACGAAACAAACATACCAAAAGTTTAGTATTCATCTTATATTTCAAATAACTAGAAATACAAGAACAATGTCGATAAAACTTTTAGAAAGATAAAAGGATCACGTACCTCAATTAAGAATGGACGAGCCGAACGAAAAAATGCATAGTAGGTGACCCACGATCCCGTCCATAAAAGGAACGCCAATTGTATATGAAAACCGATTACTAGTCATCTCAAAGTACTAAGAAAAGGAAATAATGAAACAACTTGGTAGAAAACAAATTTCAAAGGAACACATACCAATATTCCAAAAACCTAGTCACACGACAAACTGTAAGGGTCGATTACCCACGATCAATTCCATAAAACAAAAGTCGAAACAAACATACAAAAAGATTATTATTAATCATATATTTCAAAGAACTAGAAATATAGGAACAATGTCGGTAATAGTTTTAGAAAAATAAAAGGATCACGGACCTCAGTTACCAATGGACGAGCCGAAAGACAAAATGGATACTAGCTGACCCGCGATCTCGTCCATAAAAGAAACACCAATTGAACATGAAAATCGGTTACTAGTAATCTCAAAATACTAAGAAAGGGAAATAATGAAACATCTTGGTATAACACAAATTGAAAAGGAGAACATACTATATTACAAAAGCCTAGTCTCACGACGAAGTGTAAGAGTCAATAACCCACGATCATGTCCATAAAACAAAAAAAGAAACAAACATACCAAAAGATTAGTATTCATCATATATTTCAAAGAACTAGAAATATAAGAACAATGACGGTAATAGTTTTAGAAAGATAAAATGATCACGTACCTCAATTACCAATGGACGAGCCCAACGACAAAATGGATAGTAGGTGACTAGCGATCCCGGCCATTAAAGAAACACCAATTGAACATGAAAACGGATTACTAGTCATCTCAAAGTACTAAGAAATGGAAATAATGAAACAACTTGGTACAACACAAATTTCAAAGGAGCACATACCAATAGTACAAAAGCCTAGTCGCTCGACGAAGTGTAAGGGTCGATAACCCACGATCAAGTCTATAAAACAAAAGACGAAACAAACATACAAAAAGATTAGTATTCATCATATATTTAAAAGTACTAGAAATATTGGAACAATGTCGGTAATAGTTTTAAAAAATAATATGATCACGAACCTCAGTTACCAATGGACGAGCCGAAAGACAAAATGAATAGTAGGTGACCCGTGATCCCGTCCATAAAAGAAACACCAATTGAACATGAAAACCGATTACTAGTCATCTCAAAGTACTAAGAAAGGGAAATAATGAAACATTTTGGTATAAAATAAATTGAAACGGAGCACATACTATATTAGAAAAGCCTAGTCTCAGAACGAAGTGTAAGAGTCGATAACCCACGATCATGTCCATAAAATAAAAGACGAAACAAAGATACCAAAAGTTTAGTATTCATCTTATATTTCAAATAACTAGAAATACAAGAACAATGTCGATCAAACTTTTAGAAAGATAAAAGGATCACGTACCTCAATTACGAATGGACGAGCCGAACGAAAAAATGCATAGTAGGTGACCCACGATCCCGTCCATAACAAGAACGCCAATTGTATATGAAAACCGATTACTAGTCATCTCAAAGTACTAAGAAAAGGAAATAATGAAACAACTTGGTAGAAAACAAATTTCAAAGGAGCACATACCTATATTCCAAAAACCTAGTTCCACGACAAAGTGTAAGGGTCGATAACCCACGATCAATTCCATAAAACAAAAGTCGAAACAAACATACAAAAAGATTATTATTAATCATATATTTCAAAGAACTAGAAATATAGGAACAATGTCGGTAATAGTTTTAGAAAAATAAAAGGATCACGGACCTCAGTTACCAATGGACGAGCCGAAAGACAAAATGGATAGTAGGTGACCCGCGATCTCGTCCATAAAAGAAACACCAATTGAACATGAAAACCGGTTACTAGTCATCTCAAAATACTAAGAAAGGGAAATAATGAAACATCTTGGTATAACACAAATTGAAAAGGAGAACATACTATATTACAAAAGCCTAGTCTCACGACGAAGTGTAAGAGTCAATAACCCACGATCATGTCCATAAAACAAAAAAAGAAACAAACATACCAAAAGATTAGTATTCATCATATGTTTCAAAGAACTAGAAATATAAGAACAATGACGGTAAGAGTTTTAGAAAGATAAAATGATCACGTACCTCAATTACCAATGGACGAGCCCAACGACAAAATGGATAGTAGGTGACTAGCGATCCCGGCCATTAAAGAAACACCAATTGAACATGAAAACGGATTACTAGTCATCTCAAAGTACTAAGAAATGGAAATAATGAAACAACTTGGTACAACACAAATTTCAAAGGAGCACATACCAATAGTACAAAAGCCTAGTCGCTCGACGAAGTGTAAGGGTCGATAACCCACGATCAAGTCTATAAAACAAAAGACGAAACAAACATACAAAAAGATTAGTATTCATCATATATTTAAAAGTACTAGAAATATTGGAACAATGTCGGTAGTAGTTTTAGAAAAATAATAGGATCACAAACCTCATTTACCAATGGACGAGCCTAAAGACAAAATGAATAGTAGGTGACCCGTGATCCCGTCCATAAAAGAAACATCAATTGAACATGAAAACCGATTACTAGTCATCTCAAAGTACTAAGAAAGGGAAATAATAAAACATTTTGGTATAAAACAAATTGAAACGGAGCACATACTATATTAGAAAAGCCTAGTCTCACGACGAAGTGTAAGAGTCGATAACCCACGATCATGTCCATAAAACAAAAGACGAAACAAACATACCAAAAGTTTAGTATTCATCTTATATTTCAAATAACTAGAAATACAAGAACAATGTCGATAAAACTTTTAGAAAGATAAAAGGATCACGTACCTCAATTAAGAATGGACGAGCCGAACGAAAAAATGCATAGCAGGTGACCCACGATCCCGTCCATAAAAGGAACGCCAATTGTATATGAAAACCGATTACTAGTCATCTCAAAGTACTAAGAAAAGGAAATAATGAAACAACTTGGTAGAAAACAAATTTCAAAGGAACACATACCAATATTCCAAAAACCTAGTCACACGACAAACTGTAAGGGTCGATTACCCACGATCAATTCCATAAAACAAAAGTCGAAACAAACATACAAAAAGATTATTATTAATCATATATTTCAAAGAACTAGAAATATAGGAACAATGTCGGTAATAGTTTTAGAAAAATAAAAGGATCACGGACCTCAGTTACCAATGGACGAGCCAAAAGACAAAATGGATACTAGCTGACCCGCGATCTCGTCCATAAAAGAAACATCAATTGAACATGAAAATCGGTTACTAGTAATCTCAAAATACTAAGAAAGGGAAATAATGAAACATCTTGGTATAACACAAATTGAAAAGGAGAACATACTATATTACAAAAGCCTAGTCTCACGACGAAGTGTAAGAGTCAATAACCCACGATCATGTCCATAAAACAAAAAAAGAAACAAACATACCAAAAGATTAGTATTCATCATATATTTCAAAGAACTAGAAATATAAGAACAATGACGGTAATAGTTTTAGAAAGATAAAATGATCACGTACCTCAATTACCAATGGACGAGCCCAACGACAAAATGGATAGTAGGTGACTAGCGATCCCGGCCATTAAAGAAACACCAATTGAACATGAAAACGGATTACTAGTCATCTCAAAGTACTAAGAAATGGAAATAATGAAACAACTTGGTACAACACAAATTTCAAAGGAGCACATACCAATAGTACAAAAGCCTAGTCGCTCGACGAAGTGTAAGGGTCGATAACCCACGATGAAGTCTATAAAACAAAAGACGAAACAAACATACAAAAAGATTAGTATTCATCATATATTTAAAAGTACTAGAAATATTGGAACAATGTCGGTAATAGTTTTAAAAAATAATATGATCACGAACCTCAGTTACCAATGGACGAGCCGAAAGACAAAATGAATAGTAGGTGACCCGTGATCCCGTCCATAAAAGAAACACCAATTGAACATGAAAACCGATTACTAGTCATCTCAAAGTACTAAGAAAGGGAAATAATGAAACATTTTGGTATAAAATAAATTGAAACGGAGCACATACTATATTAGAAAAGCCTAGTCTCAGAACGAAGTGTAAGAGTCAATAACCCACGATCATGTCCATAAAATAAAAGAGAAACAAACATACCAAAAGTTTAGTATTCATCTTATATTTCAAATAACTAGAAATACAAGAACAATGTCGATCAAACTTTTAGAAAGATAAAAGGATCACGTACCTCAATTACGAATGGACGAGCCGAACGAAAAAATGCATAGTAGGTGACCCACGATCCCGTCCATAACAAGAACGCCAATTGTATATGAAAACCGATTACTAGTCATCTCAAAGTACTAAGAAAAGGAAATAATGAAACAACTTGGTAGAAAACAAATTTCAAAGGAGCACATACCTATATTCCAAAAACCTAGTTCCACGACAAAGTGTAAGGGTCGATAACCCACGATCAATTCCATAAAACAAAAGTCGAAACAAACATACAAAACGATTATTATTAATCATATATTTCAAAGAACTAGAAATATAGGAACAATGTCGGTAATAGTTTTAGAAAAATAAAAGGATCACGGACCTCAATTACCAATGGACGAGCCGAAAGACAAAATGGATACTAGCTGACCCGCGATCTCGTCCATAAAAGAAACACCAATTGAACATGAAAATCGGTTACTAGTAATATCAAAATACTAAGAAAGGGAAATAATGAAACATCTTGGTATAACACAAATTGAAAAGGAGAACATACTATATTACAAAAGCCTAGTCTCACGACGAAGTGTAAGTGTCAATAACCCACGATCATGTCCATAAAACAAAAAAAGAAACAAACATACCAAAAGATTAGTATTCATCATATATTTCAAAGAACTAGAAATATAAGAACAATGACGGTAAGAGTTTTAGAAAGATAAAATGATCACGTACCTCAATTACCAATGGACGAGCCCAACGACAAAATGGATAGTAGGTGACTAGCGATCCCGGCCATTAAAGAAACACCAATTGAACATGAAAACATATTACAAGTCATCTCAAAGTACTAAGAAATGGAAATAATGAAACATCTTGGTACAACACAAATTTCAAAGGAGCACATACCAATAGTACAAAAGCCTAGTCGCTCGACAAAGTGTAAGGGTCGATAACCCACGATCAAGTCTATAAAACAAAAGACGAAACAAACATACAAAAAGATTAGTATTCATCGTATATTTAAAAGTACTAAAAATATTGGAACAATGTCGGTAATAGTTTTAGAAAAATAATAGGATCACGAACCTCAGTTACCAATGGACGAGCCGAAAGACAAAATGAATAGTAGGTGACCCGTGATCCCGTCCATAAAAGAAACACCAATTGAACATGAAAACCGATTACTAGTCATCTCAAAGTACTAAGAAAGGGAAATAATGAAACATTTTGTTATAAAACAAATTGAAACGGAGCACACACTATATTAGAAAAGCCTAGTCTCACGACGAAGTGTAAGAGTCGATAACCCACGATCATGTCCATAAAACAAAAGACGAAACAAACATACCAAAAGTTTAGTATTCATCTTATATTTCAAATAACTAGAAATACAAGAATAATGTCGATAAAACTTTTAGAAAGATAAAAGGATCACGTACCTCAATTAAGAATGGACGAGCCGAACGAAAAAATGCATAGTAGGTGACCCACGATCCCGTCCATAAAAGGAACGCCAATTGTATATGAAAACCGATTACTAGTCATCTCAAAGTACTAAGAAAAGGAAATAATGAAACAACTTGGTAGAAAACAAATTTCAAAGGAACACATACCAATATTCCAAAAACCTAGTCACACGACAAACTGTAAGGGTCGATTACCCACGATCAATTCCATAAAACAAAAGTCGAAACAAACATACAAAAAGATTATTATTAATCATATATTTCAAAGAACTAGAAATATAGGAACAATGTCGGTAATAGTTTTAGAAAAATAAAAGGATCACGGACCTCAGTTACCAATGGACGAGCCGAAAGACAAAATGGATACTAGCTGACCCGCGATCTCGTCCATAAAAGAAACACCAATTGAACATGAAAATCGGTTACTAGTAATCTCAAAATACTAAGAAAGGGAAATAATGAAACATCTTGGTATAACACAAATTGAAAAGGAGAACATACTATATTACAAAAGCCTAGTCTCACGACGAAGTGTAAGAGTCAATAACCCACGATCATGTCCATAAAACAAAAAAAGAAACAAACATACCAAAAGATTAGTATTCATCATATATTTCAAAGAACTAGAAATATAAGAACAATGACGGTAATAGTTTTAGAAAGATAAAATGATCACGTACCTCAATTACCAATGGACGAGCCCAACGACAAAATGGATAGTAGGTGACTAGCGATCCCGGCCATTAAAGAAACACCAATTGAACATGAAAACGGATTACTAGTCATCTCAAAGTACTAAGAAATGGAAATAATGAAACAACTTGGTACAACACAAATTTCAAAGGAGCACATACCAATAGTACAAAAGCCTAGTCGCTCGACGAATTGTAAGGGTCGATAACCCACGATGAAGTCTATAAAACAAAAGACGAAACAAACATACAAAAAGATTAGTATTCATCATATATTTAAAAGTACTAGAAATATTGGAACAATGTCGGTAATAGTTTTAAAAAATAATATGATCACGAACCTCAGTTACCAATGGACGAGCCGAAAGACAAAATGAATAGTAGGTGACCCGTGATCCCGTCCATAAAAGAAACACCAATTGAACATGAAAACCGATTACTAGTCATCTCAAAGTACTAAGAAAGGGAAATAATGAAACATTTTGGTATAAAATAAATTGAAACGGAGCACATACTATATTAGAAAAGCCTAGTCTCAGAACGAAGTGTAAGAGTCGATAACCCACGATCATGTCCATAAAATAAAAGACGAAACAAACATACCAAAAGTTTAGTATTCATCTTATATTTCAAATAACTAGAAATACAAGAACAATGTCGATCAAACTTTTAGAAAGATAAAAGGATCACGTACCTCAATTACGAATGGACGAGCCGAACGAAAAAAATGCATAGTAGGTGACCCACGATCCCGTCAACGCCAATTGTATATGAAAACCGATTACTAGTCATCTCAAAGTACTAAGAAAAGGAAATAATGAAACAACTTGGTAGAAAACAAATTTCAAAGGAGCACATACCTATATTCCAAAAACCTAGTTCCACGACAAAGTGTAAGGGTCGATAACCCACGATCAATTCCATAAAACAAAAGTCGAAACAAACATACAAAAAGATTATTATTAATCATATATTTCAAAGAACTAGAAATATAGGAACAATGTCGGTAATAGTTTTAGAAAAATAAAAGGATCACGGACCTCAGTTACCAATGGACGAGCCGAAAGACAAAATGGATAGTAGGTGACCCGCGATCTCGTCCATAAAAGAAACACCAATTGAACATGAAAAACGGTTACTAGTCATCTCAAAATACTAAGAAAGGGAAATAATGAAACATCTTGGTATAACACAAATTGAAAAGGAGAACATACTATATTACAAAAGCCTAGTCTCACGACGAAGTGTAAGAGTCAATAACCCACGATCATGTCCATAAAACAAAAAAAGAAACAAACATACCAAAAGATTAGTATTCATCATATATTTCAAAGAACTAGAAATATAAGAACAATGACGGTAAGAGTTTTAGAAAGATAAAATGATCACGTACCTCAATTACCAATGGACGAGCCCAACGACAAAATGGATAGTAGCTGACTAGTGATCCCGGCCATTAAAGAAACACCAATTGAACATGAAAACGGATTACTAGTCATCTCAAAGTACTAAGAAATGGAAATAATGAAACAACTTGGTACAACACAAATTTCAAAGGAGCACATACCAATAGTACAAAAGCCTAGTCGCTCGACGAAGTGTAAGGGTCGATAACCCACGATCAAGTCTATAAAAAAAAGACGAAACAAACATATAAAAAGATTAGTATTCATCATATATTTAAAAGTACTATAAATAAAGGAACAATGTTGGTAATAGTTTTAGAAAAATAATAGGATCACGAACCTCAGTTACCAATGGACGAGCCGAAAGACAAAATGAATAGTAGGTGACCCGTGATCCTGTCCATAAAAGAAACACCAATTGAACATGAAAATTGATTACTAGTCATCTCAAAGTACTAAGAAAGGGAAATAATGAAACATTTTGGTATAAAACAAATTGAAATGGAGCACATACTATATTAGAAAATCCTAGTCTCACGACGAAGTGTAAGAGTCGATAACCCACGATCATGTCCATAAAACAAAAGACGAAACAAACATACCAGAAGTTTAGTATTCATCTTATATTTCAAATAACTAGATATACAAGAACAATGTCGATAAAACTTTTAGAAAGATAAAAGGATCACGTACCTCAATTAAGAATGGATGAGCCGAACGAAAAAATGCATAGTAGGTGACCCACGATCCCGTCCATAAAAGGAACGCCAATTGTATATGAAAACCGATTACTAGTCATCTCAAAGTACTAAGAAAAGGAAATAATGAAACAACTTGGTAGAAAACAAATTTCAAAGGAACACATACCAATATTCCAAAAACCTAGTCACACGACAAACTGTAAGGGTCGATTACCCACGATCAATTCCATAAAACAAAAGTCGAAACAAACATACAAAAAGATTATTATTAATCATATATTTCAAAGAACTAGAAATATAGGAACAATGTCGGTAATAGTTTTATAAAAATAAAAGGATCACGGACCTCAGTTACCAATGGACGAGCCGAAAGACAAAATGGATACTAGCTGACCCGCGATCTCGTCCATAAAAGAAACACCAATTGAACATGAAAACCGATTACTAGTCATCTCAATGTACTAAGAAAGGGAAATAATGAAACATCTTGGTATAAAACAAACTTAAAAGGAGCACATATACCTATATTACAAAGCCAATTATCACGACGAAGTGTAGGAGTCGATAACCCATGATCATGTGCATAAAACATAAGACGAAACAAACAAACAAAAGAATTCAAATTCATCTTGTATTTCAAAGAACTAGAAATATAAGAACAATGTCGGTAATAGTTTTAGAAAGATAAAAGGATCACGGACCTCAGTTACCAATGGACGAGCCCAACGACAAAATGGATAGTGGCTTACCCGCGATCCCATCCATAAAAGAAAACACCATTTGAGCATGGAAATCGATTACTAGTCATCTCAAAGTACTAAGAAATGGAAATAATGAAACAACTTGGTATAAAACAAATTTAAATGAATCACATACCTACATTAAAAACATCTAGTCACACGAGAAGTGTAAGAGTCGATAACCCACGATCGTGTCCATAAAACATAAGGCGAAACAAACATACAAAAGGACTAATATTCATCCTATATTTCAAAGAACTAGAAATATAAGAACAAGGTAGGTAATGTTTTAGAAAGATAAAAGGCTCACGTACCTCAATTACCAATGGACGAGCCGAACGACAAAATAGATAGTTGGTGACCGCGATCCCGTCCATAAAATAAACACCAATTGAACATGGAAACCGATTACTATTCATCTCAAAGTACTAAGAAAAGGAAATAATGAAACGTCTAGGTAGAAAACAAAATTAAAATGAGCACATACCTATATTACAAAAGGAAAGTCGCTCGACGAAATATAAGAGTCGATAAACCAAGATCGTATCCATAAAACATAAGACAAAACAAACATACAAAAAGGTTATCATGCATCGTATATTTCAAAGAACAAGAAATTTAAGAACAATGTCGGTAAAGATTTTAGACAGATAAAAGGATCACGAACGTCAATTACCAATGACAAGTTGAACAACAAAACGAATAGTAGGTAACCCGTGATGCCGTCCATAAAAGAAACACCATCTAAACATGGAAACCGATTACTATTCATCTCAAAGTACTAAGAAAGAGAAATAATGAAATATCTGGTAGAAAACAAATTTAAATGAAGCACATACCTATATTACAGAAGGCTAGTCGCATGACGAAGTGTAGAAGCCGTTAACCCACGATCATGTACTTAAAACAAAAGAACAAACAAATATACAAGAAGATTAGTATTCATCTTATATTTCAAAGGACCAGAAACATAAGAACAATGTAGGTAGAAGTTTTTGAAAGATAAAAGGATCACGGACCTCAATAACCAATGGACGAGCCGAACAACAAAATGGATAGTGGCTTACTCGCAATACCGTACATAAAAGAAAACACCATTTGAGAATGGAAATCGATTACTAGTCATCTCAAAGTACTAAGAAGGGAAATAATGAAACAACTTCGTATAAATCAAATTTAAATGAAGCACATACCTAAATTAAAAAAATCTAGTCGCACAATGAAGTGTAAGAGTCGATTACCCACGATCGTGTCCATAAAACATAAGGCCAAACAAACATACAAAAGGACTACTATTCATCTTCTATTTCAAAGAACTAGAAATATGAAAACAATGTTGGTAATGTTTTAGAAAGATAAAAAGATCACGTACCTCAATTACCAATGGACGAGCCGAAAGAAAAAATAGATAGTCGGTGACCGCGATCACATCCATAAAATAAACACCAATTGATTATGGAAACTGATTACTAATCATCTCAAAGTACTAAGAAATGGAAATAATAGAACATCTTGGTAGAAAACAAATTTAAAAGGAGCACATACCTATATTACAAAAGGTTAGTCGCACGAAGAAATGTAAGAGTCGATAACCCATGATCATGTCCATAAAACAAAAGACGAAACAAACATACAAAATGATTAGTATCCATCTTATATTTGAAAGAACTAGAAATATAAGAACAATGTCGGTAAAAGTTTGAGAAAGGCAAAATGGATAGTGGGTAACCCACTATCCCGTCCATAAATGAAAATACCTTTTGAAAATGGAAACCGAGTACTAGTCATCTCAAAGTACTAAGAAAGAGAAATAATGAAACATCTTGGTAGAAAACAAATTTAAAAAGAGCACACACCTATATTACAAAAGGCTAGTCGCAGGATGAAATGTAAGAGTCGATAACCCACGATCATGTCCATAAAACATAAGACGAAACAAATATACAAAAAGGTTAGATTCATCTTATATTTCAAAGAAATAGAAATATAAGAACAATGTCGGTAAAAGTTTTAGAAAGACAAAAGGATCACGTACGTCAATTACCAATGACGAGATGAACAACAAAACGAATAGTAGGTAACCTGCGATCCCGTCCATAAAAGAAACACCATCTAAACATGGAAACTGATTACTATTCATCTCAAAGTACTAAGAAAGGGAAATAATGAAATATCTGGTACAAAACAAATTTAAATGAAGCACATACCTATATTACAGAAGGCTAGTCGCACGACGAAGTGTAGGAGCCGATAACCCATGACCATGTACTTAAAACAAAAGAAGAAACAAACATACAAGAAGAGTAGTATTCATCTTATATTTCAAAGGACTATAAATATAAGAACAATGTATGTAGAAGTTTTAGAAAGATAATAGGATCACGGACCTCAATTACCAATGGACGAGCCGAACGACAAAATGGATAGGAGTTGACCCGCGACCCCGTCCATAAAAAACATCAATTGAACATGGAAACCGATTACCAGTCATCTGACTCAAAGTACTAAGAAAGGGAAAGAATGAAACATCTTGGTAGAAAAAAATTTAAAAAGAGCACACACCTATATTACAAAAGGCTAGTCGCAGGACGAAATGTAAGAGTCGATAACCCAAGATTGTGTCCATAAAACATAAGACGAAACAAAAATACAAAAAGGTTAGCATTCATATTATATTTCAAAGAACAAGAAATTTAAGAACAATGTCAGTAAAAGTTTTAGAAAGATTAAAGAATCACGGACCTCAATTACCAATGGACGAGCCAAAGGACAGAATGGATAATAGTTGACCCGCGATCCCGTCCATAATAGAAACACCAATTGAGCATGGAAACCGATTACTATTCATCACAGAGTGCTAAGAAAGGGAAATAATGAAACATGTGGTAGAAAACAAATTTAAATGGAACACACACCTATATTACAAAAGGCTAGTCCCACGACGAGGTCTAGGAGTCGATAACCCACGATCATGTACATAAAACAAAAGAAGAAACAAACATACAAGAAGATTAGTATTCATCTTATATTTCAAAGAAATAGAAATATAAGAACAATGTCGGTAAAAGTTTTAGAAGGATAAAAGGATCACGGACGTCAATTACCAATGATGATCCGAACAACAAAATGAATAGTAGGTGACCTGCGATCCCGTTTATGAAAGAAACACCATCTAATCATGGAAACCGATTACTATTCATCTCAAAGTACTAAGAAAGGGAAATAATGAAATATCTGGTAGGAAACAAATTTATATGAAGCACATACCTATATTACAGAATACTAGTCGCACGAAGAAATGTAGGAGCCGATAACCCAAGATCATGTACTTAAAACAAAAGAAGAAACAAACATACAAGAAGATTAGTATTCATCTTATATTTCAAAGAACTAGAAATATAAGAACAATGTAGGTAGAAATTTTGGAAAGATAAAAATATCACAAACCTCAATTACCAATGGCCGAGCCGAACAACAAAATGGATAGTTGGTGAGTCGCGATCCCGTCCATAAAACAAACACCAATTGAACATGGAAACTGATTACTCGTCAGCTCAAAGTTAAATGGATCACGGACCTCAATTACCAATGGACGAGCCAAACGACAAAATTGCCATAAAACATAAGACGAAACAAACATACAAAAGGATTAGTATTCATCTTATATTTCAAAGAACTTGAAATATAAGAACAATTTCAGCTAAAAGTATCAGAAAGATAAAAGGGTCACGTACCTCAATTACCAATGGACAAGCCGAACGACGAAAAAATAGTAGGTGACCGCGATACCGTCCATAAAATAAACACCAATTGAACATGGAAACCGATTACTAGTCATCTCAAAGTACTAAGAAACGGAAATAATAGAACATCTTGGTAGAAAACAAATTTAAAAGGAGCACATACCAATATTACAAAAGGTTAGTCGCACGACAAAGTGTAAGAGTAGATAACCCACGATCATGTCCATAAAACGAAAGACGAAACAAACATACAAAAGGATTAGTATCCATCTTATATTTCAAAGAACTAGAAATATAAGAAAAATGTCGAGTAAAAGTTTTAGAAAGATAAACGGATCACGGACGTCAATTATCAATGACGATCCGAACAAAAAAATGAATAGTAGGTGACCCATGATCCCGTTCATAAAAGAAACACCATCCAATCATGGAAACCGATTACTATTCATCTCAAAGTACTGAGAAAGGGAAATAATGAAATATCTGGTAGAAAACAAATTTAAATGAAGCACATACCTATATTACAGAAGGCTAGTCGCACGACGAAGTGTAGGAGCCGAGAACCCACGATCATGTACTTAAAACAAAAGAAGAAACAAATATACAAGAAGATTAGTATTCATCTTATATTTCAAAGAACTAGAAATATAAGTACAATGTCGATAGAAGTTTTAGAAAGATAAAAGGATCACGGACCTCAATTACCAATGGTCGAGTCGAACGACAAAATGCATAGTAGGTGACCCGCGATCTCGTCCATAAAAGAAACACCAATTGAATATGGAAACGATTACTAGTCATCTCAACATACTAAGAAAAGTATATAATGAAACATCTTGGAAGAAAACAAATTTAAAAGGAGCACATACCTGTGTTACAAAAGGCTAGTCGTACGACGAAATGTAAGAGTCGATAACCCACGATCATGTCCATAAAACATATGACGAAACGAGCATACAAAAGGATTAGTATTTATCTTATATTTCAAAGAACAAGAAATATAAGAACAATGTCGGTAAAAGTTTTAGAAAGATAAAAGGATCACGGACCTCAATTACTAATGGACGAATCGAATGACAAAATAGATAGTAGGTGACCCACGATCCCATCCATAAAAGAAACACCAATTGAACATGAAAACCGATTACTATTCATCTTAAAGTACTAAGAAAGGGAAATAATTAAACAACTTGGTAGAAAACAAATTTAAAAGGAGCACATACCTATATTACAAAAGGCTAGTCGCAAAACCAAGTGTAAAAGTCGATAACCCACGATCATGTCCATAAAGATTAGTATTCATCTTATATTTCATGTAACACCCGTGTTCTCGGTACGTCTCTATCGAGTACCTTCATACTTAGCTATTTTGTATATTCGATCATAGTTTCATTTGTCGAAGCTGGAATCTAGACCGGGTGCATTTTGGGTAAAAATCTGGAGGATTCGAGTTTCGGTACACACGGGGCGACTATGCCCACGATTGTGACAGGGTCACTGTCGCAGGGCACAATTGCACCGGACGTATCGTGGGTAGGGTGAGGTTGGCGACAATGCTAGCGATTGTGACACAAGGTCATTGTCTCCGGGCAAAGCCGTCGGGCGTGTACCGTAAGTGGGTTCTAGCGGGCAACAATGCCAGTGACTATGACATGTGTCATAGTCGCGCACAATCACGAGCGGGCTCCAGCCCATTTAATGTCCCTCAAACCGATTTTATTTCATTTTCTGCATTGTGGAGCTTCTTGAGTAAGATTTTGGAAGGTCAAGAGGTAGAGTTTCATCTCTCTTCATTCATTTCTATCAAATGGATTATTTACATGCATTTATTAGGTTTGGTTTAGGTTGGTGATTGTAATTAAGAGTTGGGGTGCTTGGAGTTTCAAGCTTCTACCATTTTCTTCTCTCAAGCTTCCATCTAGGGTTTGTTCATATATTCCTAGCAAGGTGAGTTTTCTAATCTTGATCAACCATAATTACTAGTGTTTATGTATCACCACTCTTATCTATGTCTTCTAACCACAATTTGGGTTTAATTGTATTTTGACCTAAAGAGGGATTTTGGGAATATTAGGGTTTTGAACATAAATGAGAATGTTTAGAACAATGAGTCTAACTATGAATGAGAGTATTCTATAGTTATTTACATACTTGGAAACCCACTTTTATTTTATGGGATTTGGTAAACTCGAGTGAAATTAGGGTTTGGACTAGATTCAAGTATTGGGAAATTACTGTTAACCTTGTGGGTTAAAATGGAGTTTTAATATGTTGATAATGATTTATTGAAATGAAATCTCCTCAAGGTGGGGAGTCAAGACTCCATGTGAGGGACCTTATACATGTAGGTTGGGTTTTAACACTTTTGTATATAATCAATGATGAATGTGTCTGAATGTTTTGTGTTTTGGTCATAGTGTGATGGATCCATAGGCATGGTGTCCTCAATGTCCCGTTTTGGATATTGAGTTTACCACTTTGGCACGGAATAGGCATCAGGTCACTATGGTAAGTAAGGTGTGGACCTATATGGTCGGGCAGCGTCCCATGGGCAGTAAGATATAATTCCCTTGTGCTTGAGTTCCTGTTTTGGAGCTCTCAAGAATAAACCTAGAGGGGTTGACTTGATGTTTTCGAGTAATAGACTTAGAGGAGTTGAGCTCACTATGTGATTGGTGTTATTTGTGTCATATTATGATCACTAATGTTTTATTTGATTGCTTTGATTTAGCTCACGGCTACGTCCACCGTACGACTCTGAATGGGTTTAGTATATCTATTTCATTGGTTTGTTCTCACTAGGCTTTGGCCTAACGTTTGTTCTTTGGTTGTTATGTACAGCGGGTCATCTTAGCGGTGGGGCTCGTCGGGATTGAGCTGACGACCTTGGGGTCGAGAGCGGTCTTTTTGAAGAATTAGTGACCAACACTTTGATTTTTGAGAATACACATTTTGGAACAATAGTGACACCCGACTATAATCTACCTTGATAAAGTTAGATTATTAGGTGGTTAAATTATATTCTTCATTTGATTGGGTTGTAATCGTCATATTTTATTTCCCCGTCTTGGGATGATACTTTGGTTTAGAATGCCACTATCGTAATAGGCAGGTTTGGTTTTCCCCTATTTTAGGGTGTACAGGTTTACTCTAATTATAGACGTTATATTGCCGAATTTTCGAATTTTAAATTCACCCCATATTTTAGGATGTTACATTTCAAAGAACTAGAAATAAAAGTACAATGTCGGTAAAAGTTTTAGAAAGATAAAAGGATCACTGACCTCAATTACCAATGGACGAGCCGAACGACAAAATGGTTAATAGGCGACCCGTGATTCTGTCCATAAAAGAAACACCAATCGAACATGGAAACCGATTATTAGTCATCTCAAAGTATTAAGAAAGGGAAATAATGTAACATCTTGGTAGGAAACAAATTTAAATGAAGCACATACCTATATTACAAAAGGCTAGTCTCATGACGAAGTGTAGGGGCGATAACCCACGATCATGTACATAAAATAAAAGAAGAAACAAACATACAAAAAGATTAGTATTCATCTTATATTTCAAAGAACTAGAAATATAAAAACAATGTCGGTAAAACATTTAGAAGGATAAAAAGATCACGGACCTCAATTAGCAATGACGAGCCGTAAGACGAAATGGATATTAGGTGACCCGCGATCCCGTCCATAAAAGAAGCACCATTTGAACATGGAAACCGAATACTATTTATCTCAGAGTACTAAGAAAGGGAAATAATCAAACATCTAGTAGAAAAAAAAATTAATGAAGCACATACCTATATTACAAAAAGCTAGTCGCACGACGAAGTGTAAGATTCGATAACCCACGATCGTGTCCATAAAACATAAGACAAAACAAACATACAAAAGGATTAGTAATCATCTTATTTCAAAGAACTAGAAATATAAGAACAATGTCTTTAAAGGTTTTAGAGAGATTCAGAGAGATAAAAGAATCACGGACCTCAATTACAAATGGATGAACCCTACGACAAAATGGATAGTGGGTGACCCGCGATCCCGTCCATAAAAGAAACACCATTTGAACATGGAACCGATTACTATTTATCTCAAAGCACTAAGAAAGGGAAATAATGAAACATCTCGAAGAAAACAAATTTAAATGAAACACATACCTAGGCTAGTCACATGACGAAGTGCAAGAGTTGATAACCCGCGATCATGTCCATAAAATAAAAAATGAAAGAAACATACAAGAAGATTAGTATTCATCTTATATTTCAAAGAACTAGAAATATAAGAACAATGCCGGTAAAAGGTTTAGAAAGATAAAAAGATCACGGACCTCAATTACCAATGGACGAGTCGAACGACATAATGGATAGTATGTGACCCGTGATCACGTCCATAAAAGAAACACCATTTGAACATGGAAACCGATTACTATTTATCTCAAAGTACTAAGAAAGGGAAATAATAAAAAATCTGGTAGAAAATAAATTTAAATAAAGCACATACCTATATTACAAAAGGCTAGTCGCACGACGAAATGTAAGAATTGATAACCCACGATAATGTCATAACACTAAAGACGAAACAAACTTACAAGAAGACTAGTATTCATCTTATATTTCAAAAAACTTGAAATATAAGAACAATGTCGGTAAAAGTTTTAGAAAGATAAAAGGATCACAGACTTCAATTACCAATGGATGAGTCGAACGACAAAAGGATTACTATTCATCTCAAAGTACTTAGAGAAGGAAATTATGAAACATAAAAGGATTAGAAAGATAAAAGATCACGGTCCTCAATTACCAATGGACAATCCGAACGACAAAATGGATAGTAGGTGAACCGCGATCCCGTCCATAAAAGAAACACCAATTGAACAAGGAAACCGATTACCTGTCATCTCAAAATACTAAGAAAGGGAAATAAGGAAACATATAGGTAGAAAACGAATTTAAATGTAGCACATACCTATATTACAAATGGCAGTAGCTCGATAACCCACATGTCCATAAACAAAAGACAAAACAAACATGGATAAAGATTAGTATTCATCTTATATTCCACATAAATAGAAATATAAGAATAATGTTGGTAAAAGTTTTAGAGAGTTAAATGGATCACGGACCTCAATTACCAATGAACCAGCTGAACAACCAAACAGAGGAGTAGATAAACCCACATCATGTTCATAAAACACAACACAAAACGAACATGGAAACTGATTACTATTCATCTAAAAAACCTAAGAAAGAGAGATACAAGAAATATCTTAGAAGAAAACAAAGTTAAAAGGGGGACTTACTAATAGACAATCCGAATAACCAAATGTAGTAGTAGGTAACATGCGATCCCATCCATAAAAAAAAAACAACTAAACATGAAAATTGATTACTATTCATCTCAAAGTACTAAGAAAAAGAAATAATGAAACATCTTGGTAGAAAACATATTAAAATGAATCACATACCTATATTACAAAGAGCTAGTCTCATGACCAAGTTTAAGAGTCGATATCTCACAATCATGTCCTAAAAACAATAGACCAAAAAAAATGCAAAATGATTAGTATTCATATAATAGTTCAAAAGAAAGTGAAAGATAAGAACGACGTAGATACTGGTCTAGAAGGTTATAAGTATCATTGACCTCGGTTACCAAAGGCATGAGTTCCACAACCAAATGGTGTAGTAGGTAACCCGCGATCCCGTCCAGAAAAGAAACACCAATTAGACATTGAAATCGATTACTATTAATCTCAAAGTACTAAGAAAGGAAAAAAAATGAAACATCTTGGTAGAAAACAAATTTAAGATAAGCATGTACCTATATTACAAAAGGCTAGTTGCACGACGAAGTGTAAGAGTTGATAACCCACGATCATGTCCATAAAACAAAAGACGAAACAAACATACAAAAAGATTAGTATTCATCTTATATTTCAAAGAACTAGAAATATAAGAAAAATGTCGGTAAATGTTTTACAAAGTTAAAAGGATCACGGACCTCAATAACCAAGGGACGAGTCAAACAACCACGAGAAAAGCAAGGAAACCAATTACAATTCATCTAAAATTACTAAGAAAGGGAAATACATGAAACAATTTGTAGAAAACAAAAATAAAAGGAGGGCTTACCAATAATACAAAAGGACTAGCCGCACGAGGAAGTGAAGAGTCGATGACTGACGATCACGTCCATAAAACATAAGACCAAACAAAAATGAAAAAACGATTAGTATTCATCCAGTATTTCAAAAAATAGTGAAAGATAGGAACTATGTTCACAGAGGTTTAGAAAGTTAGAAGGATCATTGACCTTGGTTACCAAAGGAGTAACTGAGCCGAAAGACCAAATGGAGTAGTAGGTAACCCACGATACCGTCCATAAAAGAAACACTAATTGAACATGTAAATCGATTATTATTCAACTCAAAGTATTAAGAAAGGGAAATAATGAAACATCTTGGTGAAAACTAATTTAAAATGAGCACATACGTATATTACAAAAGGCTAGTCGCACGACTAAATGTAAGAGTCGATAATCACGATCACGTCCATAAAACAAAAGATGAAACAAACATACAAAGTACTAGAAATATAAGAAAAACATTCGTAAAGTTTTTAAAAAAGTTAAAAGGATCACGGACCTCAATTACAAATGGATGAGTGAAACAACCAAATGGAGTAGTAGGTAACCTGCGATCCCGATCATAAAAGAAACACCAGTAGAACATGGAAACCGATTGCTATTCATCTCAAAGTACTAAGAAAGGGAAATAATGAAACATCTTGGTAGAAAACGAATTTAAATGGAGCACATTCCTATATTACAAAGGGCTAGTCGCATGACCAAGTTTAAGAGTCGATATCTCACGATCATGTCTAATAAACAAAAGACCATACAAAAATGCAAAATGAATTGTATTCATCTAATAGTTCAAAAGAAAGTGAAAGATAAGAACGACATAGATACTAGTCTAGAAAGTTATAAGCATCGTTAACCTCGGTTACCAAAGGACGAGTTTCACAACCAAATGGTGTAGTAGGTAACCCGCGATCCCGCCCAGAAAAGAAACACCAATTGAACATGGAAACTGATTACTATTCATCTCAAAGTACTAAGAAAGGGAAATAATGAAACATCTTGGTAGAAAACAAATTTAAATGGATGACATACCTATATTACCATAGACTAGTCGCATGATGAAGTGTAAGAGTCGATAACCCACGATCATGTCCCTAAAACAAAAGGCGAAACAAACATGCAAAAATATTAGTATTCATCTTATATTTCATATAAATAGAAATATAAGAACAATGTAAGTAAAAGTTTTGGAGAGTCAAAAGGATCATGGACCTCAATTACCAATGGACCAGCCGAACGACAAAACAGAGGAGTAGATAGACCCACGATCACGTTCATAAAACAAAATACGAGATGTACAAGGAAACCGAATATTGTTCATCTAAATATACTAAGAAAGGGAAATACATGAAACATCTTTGTAGAAAACAAAATTAAAAGGAGGACTTGCGAATATAACAAAAGGACTAGCCGCACGAGGAAGTAAAGAGTCGATGACTGACGATCACGTCCATAAACATAAGACCAAACAAAAATGAAAAAACGATTAGTATTCATCCAATAGTTCAAAAGGCAATGAAAGATAGGAACTATGTTAACAGAAGTTTAGAAGTTTAGAAAGTTAGAAGGATCATTGACCTTGATTACGAAAGGAGTAACTGAGCCAAAAGACCAAATGGAGTAGTATGTAACCCGCGATCCCATCCATAAACAGAAACACCAATTAAACATGGAAATCGATTACTATTCATCTCGAAGTACTGAGAAAAGGAAAATATGAAATATCTTAGTGAAAATTAATTTAAAAGGAGCAGATACCTATATTACAAAAGGCTAGTCGCACGACTAACTGTAAGAGTCGATAACCCACGATCACATCCATGAAACAAAAGACGAAACAAAAAAAGATTAGTATTCATCTTATATTTCAAAGAACTAGAAATATAAGAAAAACGTTAGTAAAATTTTTAAGAAAGTTAAAAGGATCACGGACCTCAATTACCAATGGATGAGCAGAACAACCAAATGGAGTAGTAGGTAACTCGCGTCCATGTTCATAAAACAAAAAACGAAATGAACAAGGAAACCGATTACTATTCATCTAAAAATACTAAGAAAGGGAGATACAAGAAACATCTTTGAAAAAAGAAAATTAAAAGGAGGACTTACCAATATTACAAAAGGACTAGCCGAACGAGGAAGTGCAAAAGTCGATAACTGACGATCACGTCCATAAAACATAAGACCATACAAAAATGAAAAGACGATTAGTATTCATCTAATAGTTCAAATGACAGTGAAAGATAGGAACGATGTTGATAGAAGTTTAGAAAGTTAGAAGGATCATTGACCTCAGTTACCAAAGGAGTAAGCAAGCCAAAAGATCAAATGGAGTAGTAGGTAACCTCGATCCCGTCCATAAACAGAAACACCAATTGAACATGGAAATCGATTACTATTCATCTCAGAGTACTAAGAAGAGGAAATAATGAAACATCTTGGTGAAAACTAATTTAAAAGGAGCACATACCTACAGGCTAGTCGCACGACGAAGTGTAAGAGTCGATAACCCACGATCATGTCCCTAAAACAATAGACGAAACAAACATGCAAAAATATTAGTATTCATTTTATATTTCATATAAATAGAAATATAAGAACAATGTTGGTAAACTTTTAGAGAGTTAAAAGGATCACGGACCTCAATTACCAATGGACCATCCGAACGACAAAACAAAGGAGGAGAACACCAATAGAACTAGAAATATAAGAAAAATGTCGGTAAAATTTTTAAGAGAGTTAAAAGTATCACGGACCTCAATTACCAATATATGAGCCGAACAACCAAATTGAGTAGTAGGTAGCCCGTGATCTCGTCCATAAAAGAAACACGGATTGAACATGGAAACCGATTACTATTCATCTCAAAATACTAAGAAAGAGAACTAATGAAAGATCTTGGTAGAAAACAAATTTAAAAGGAGCACATACCTATATTACAAAGGGCTAGTCACATGACCACGTTTAAGAGTCGATATCTCACGATCATGTCTAATAAACAAAAGACCAAACAAAAATGCAAAATGATTAATATTCATCCAATAGTTCAAAAGAAAGTGAAAGATAAGAACAACGTAGATACTAGTCTAGAAAGCTATAAGGATCATTGACCTTGGTTAACTAAGGATGAGTTTCACGAACAAATCGTGTTAGATGGTAACCCGTGATCCCACCCACAAAAGAAACACCAATTGAATATGGAAATCGATTATTATTCACTTCGAAGTACTAAGAAAGGGAAATAATGTAACATCTTGGTAGAAAACAAATTTAAATAGAGCATATACCTATATTACAAAAGGCTAGTCGCACAACGAAGTGTAGGAGTCGATAACCCACGATCAAGTCCATAAAACAAAAGACAAAAAAAACATGCAAAAAGATTAGTACTCATCTTATATTTCACATAAACAGATATATAAGAACAATGTTGGTAAAACTTTTAGAGAGTTAAAAGGATCATGGACCTCAAATACCAATGTACGAGCCGAACGACCAAACAGAGTAGATAAACCAACGATCACGTTGATAAGACAAAACAAGAGATGAACACGGAAACCAATTACTATTCAACTCAAATTACTAAGAAAGGGAAATACATGAAACATCTTGGTAGAAAACAAAATTAAAAGGAGGAATTACCAATATTTAAAAAAGGACTAGCCGCACGAGGAAGTGCAAGAGTTGATAACTAACGATCACGTCCATAAAACATAAGACCAAACAAAAATGAAAAAACGATTAGTATATCCAGTAGTTCAAAAGACAGGAAACATAGGAACAATGTTGATAGAAGTTTAGAAAGTTAGAAGGATCATTGACCTCGGTTACGAAAGGAGTAACCGAGTCGAAAGACCAAATGGAGTAGTAGGTAATCCACGATCCTGTCCATAAAAAAACACCAATTTAACATGGAAATCGATTACTATTCTTCTTAGGGGGTGTTTGGTTCGCAGAATGTTTTTGGATGGAATGGAATATGTCAAAGGAATTTGACTTTGAAGGAATTGGAATGGAATGTTGTCATGTTTGACCACCTGTTTGGTTGACAGAATTGGAATGGAATCTGTTAAATGAATTGGAACTTTTCTGTTTGGTTCACAGATTGTAGCTTTAGAATTGGAATGGAATTTTGGTAAATGACCAAAATACTCTTTTTGTTTATTTTAATTTTTTTCAACAAAAATTACTTTAATGAAATAGTCATTAAATAGTTTAATTTTTAACTAAAATTGCTTTGAGTCATTAAATAGTTTAATTTTTAACTAAAATTGCTTTGAGTATTTTAGCACACGAATGATGAGGAGAGAGAGAGGGATAGAGAGAGAGATAGAGAAGAGAAAGAGAGGAGAGAGAGATGAGAGGAGAGATAGAGGAGAGAGAGAGGAGAGGAGAGAGAGGGAGAGAGGATAGATTGAGAGAGAGAGGAGAAAGAGAGAGAGGAGAGAGAGAGGAAGAGAGGAGAGAGAGAGGAGGGAGGATAGAGAGAGGAGGGAGGATAGAGAGAGAGAGTTGGTGTCTACTGATAATGTTGAATGGTAGTGGTGGCCGGTGGCGGTGGTGGCCGGATGTGGTGGTGGTCGGAGGTGGTGGTGGCCGGTGGTGGTCGATGGTGGTCGGTGGTGGTAGTCGGAGGTGGTGGTCAATGGTGGCCGGAGATGGTGGTGGTGGTGGCCGGAGGTGGTCGATGGTGGCCGGAGGTGGTTGTCGGTGTTGGTAGCCGGAGGTGGTGGTGACTAGTGGTGGTCAATGGTGGCCAAAGGTGGTGGCCGGTGTTGGTAGCCGGAGGTGGTGGTGGTCGATGGTGGTCAATGGTGGCCGGAGGTGGTGGTAGTGGTGGCCGGAGGTGGTCGATGGTGGCCGGAGGTAGTGGTCGGTGTTGGTAGCCGAGGTGGCAGTCAATGGTGGCCGGTGGCCGGAGGTGGTGGTCGATGGTGGTGGTGCATATTAGGATGAGGGGCAATTTTGTCCAAAAAAAATATGACATTCCATTCCAATGAAATACCACCTCCCCCCAAGGAATGTTGAATTCCTTCATTTGTGGAATTCATTGGAATTCAACATTCCAATTCCTTAAAAAGAATGAACCAAACGATGTAATGGAATCTGGTCAACGGAATTCAACATTCCAATTCCATCAGATTCCATCAGAATCTGCGAACCAAACGCCCCCTTAGAGTATTGAGAAAGGGAAATAATGAAAGATCTTGGGGAAAACAAATGCAAGAGGAGCACATACATATACTACAAATGGCTAGTCGCACGACGAAGTGTATGAGTCGATAACCCACGATCATGTCCATAAAACAAAAGACGAAACAAGCAACAAAAAGATTAGTATTCATCTTATATTTCAAAGAACTAGAATTATAAGAACAATGTCGGAAAAAGTTTTAGAAAACTAAAAGGATCACGGACCTCAATTACCAATGGATGAGTCGAACGAACAAATGAAGTAGTAGGTAACCCGCGATACTGTCCATAAAATAAACTCGAATTGAACATGGAAACCGATTACTATTCATCTCAAAGTACTAATAAAAGGAAATAATAAAAGATCTTGGTAGAAAACAAATTTAAAAGGAGCACTTACCTATATTACAAAAGGCTACTCGCACGACGAAGTGTAAGAGTCGATAACCCACGATCATGTCCAATAAACAAAAGACCAAACAAAAATGCAAAATGATTAGTATTCATCCAATAGTTCACATAACTAGAAATATAAGAATAATGTTGGTAAAAGTTTTAGAAAGTTAAAAGGATCATGGACCTCAATTACCAATCGATCAGCCGAACGACTAAACAGAGGAATAGATACGAGGAAGTGCAAGAGTCGATAACTGACGATCACATCCATAAAACATAAGACCAAATAAAAATGGAAAATGATTAGTATTCATCCAATAGTGCAAAAGGAAATGAAACATTTGAAAATAAAACATATGAATTTATGAGAGTAAAAGGATTTAAATGTTAAAAGGATCACTACTCTGAGTGGAAAATGTAGCACTTAAGTTGCAAGTGTTGATAACCCACGATAATGTCCCTATAATAGAAGATCACATAAACATGCAAACCGATTTGTTTTTCTCTTGCAGTTCAAAGAAAGTGGAATATATGAAACTATGTTGGTTAAAGTTTTTAAATTTAAAAAAACACTTACTAAATTACCAAAGGGTCACTCATCTTACTAAGTGCAAAAGTAGATAACTCAAAATCACGTACATAAAACAAAAAAGAAAATAAACATTCAAAAATACTAGCCGCACTAACCTGGCCAGAGTGGAAAATGTTAAATTTATTACCGACGTGAGTGGAAAAAGTTAACATTAAAACTAAGTTGGGTGGAAAAAGGAACAACCGAACGTCCAAATGGAAGAGTGGATGACCCACGACGTCCATAAAACAAAAGACCATAGGAACATGCATACCGATCGATTAGTATTCGTCTTGTAGTTTTAAAAAAATGAAATATATGAAACTATCTTGGTACAAAACAAAGTTAAAATGAGCATTAACCTAAATTACAAAAAGAAGGATCAGTCGCACAGGTGTAGAAGTGGATAAACGATCACGTCCAGAAAATAAACCACGAAATAAACATGCAAACCGATTAGTTTTCATTTAGTTCAAAGAAAGTGAAATATATGAAACTATGTTTGTACAAGTTTTAAAATTTTAAAAGAGAAAACCTCTTCATCTACATTAAAGACGACCAAGTGCACAAGCGGATTTAAAAAACCAATGATCACGTCCCTAAAACAAAAAACCAGATGAACATGAAAATCGATTGCCATTAATCTATTACTAAATGGACATTCACAAAGTAGTTTGCAATCCTACCGGTTTAATGAGTTGATGTATTGGATCCTTTCTTGTATTAATTTATTTTCTTAAATTTTTTTGGTTAATTTTTGAAATATTTTGTTTTTAACATTAATTGAGGGAAGAATTTATTGTTACACTAAATATAAATTAAAACAAAGTTTGTTGCCTTCTCCATGATGCATTAAATGAGTCAAAATTATTATCTATCTATCAAATAGTAACCAAGACAAACATATTTTTTTTTTCATTTTGAGCTTTTATCCAAGTAATTGAGTGAACTACATTTTACTTCACGTGAACTCTATTCATACCCCCTCTTATAAGGGGTATGTGAGTGAGGTAAGGGGTACAAATTAGTGGTTTGTGAGTGAGGAGGGGGTACGAGTAGCAACCACCTTTACATCCCCTGTACTTTATATGAAAATATTGATTTCGTCCCTAAAGTGGATTAATTAATGGTGGTACCACCCTATGGTAACTTATATGCATTTTGTTGCCTTAGTCGTGCTTCACCCTAGCGGAGTTAAATAGAACCCATTTAAATCGGGGGCAATTTGTCTCTTAACATATTTTTTAAATGGAAGTTGGTTAGAGGGATTAAAAATGTAATTAGTTTAAAATATGGACAAAACTTGATAACAAGTGACGATCATAGCCACGAAAACGGTAATATACTCTTTCATATATATATATATATATATATTCATTTATTATTATATTTGTAAAGAAAAAAAGATATTTAGAGAAAAAGGTGGATTTGCCCCTTAAATGAGGGACATATACCTCCATTTAACGGACTCTATTTAACCTTGTTAACTTAAAAGAACCATGAGTGTGATAAAAATAAAAAGTTAAGAACAAAAAAATACACAAAATACGTTTGAGGGACGATATCCAAATTTAGGGTAAACCACAAGGGACCAACATTGTAATTCACTTAAAATTTTATCAGACTGAACGTGTATTATCCTTTTTAAATTTGTCACTTATCTTAGGAAAAAAACTGCAAAATCCGATCCAATTTATTGTAATCGATTAGTTAACATGTTTCTTTCCATCTTCGCAATCTCCTCTACTTTTTTGAAATTTTTACAGAAGCAACAGAAAGTTATAAGAGAATGGGGGTAGTTTCAAAATAACAGCAACGACCGACGAAGCATTGGAGTCACTTCTCCCCAATTTCGATCATATACACAACGCATTACCATTAATTTTCAGCTTCAAATCAATTCAAATCAAATAACAATATGCTAAAACCTAGAATTCATAGTCATATATGTAGGATTTCAGTAAATGAATTGTTAAGATTCCATTTCTTCAATCAAGTTCCTAGTCCGAAATCAAAAGGCGAGAAGCGCTTGAATTCACCACCAACACTCTCAAATAAGGTGTGTTTTATGATATTAAACAACTTCACAATCGATTTATTACATTATTATTAAGATTATAAGAATTACTTAAACGGTGATTTGTGAAAGACGATCGATTTGTGAGCTTCCATTGTTGATGGCTCTTGTACATCATTTCTGTTAAATCAGAAAATATATAAATAATTGGTTGAAATGATAAATTAATTGGTCGAAAATAGGATCAAGGTATTGAATTGGATCACATGATAAAATCCAACATCCATTGGATAATACTGAATCCACCTAAATCTATGAATTTTAACCGATGAAACCCAAATAATAAAGAGCTCAATTAAAGATAATCTAATAGCACAAATGTAGTATGCAACGCCATGCAATTTTTTGTACCAAGACTATGCTAACATCACCTTTAAATTATGACACAACAAAGTTACTTAATTCCAATTCACAAAGGGAAGGAAATGGGAAAAAGAAAAACATAATATTTAATAGAACAATTCATGCCCAGAACATAAAGATCATGACACCTACTAAAACAGTCAAAATAAGAACCAGCAGTGCAGCCATGATGCCAACATTACTCAACTTTTTAGATTGCTTTTTAGCAACTGAACTTTTGTCACCTTGGCTGTTATCTGAGGATGAAGTTCGTAATTCGAATGACAACGGCATTGTCGTTTCCCAAAAGGAACTGGGGGGAAGTGTTGTGTAATTCTGCTTCTGGCTCCAAAATCGTTGATGCATCGTTTGGTGTCTCCATCGACATCAATTCAATACGATGGTCAGGACCTGACAAGCATAATTGTACAAATAAAAACAACAATTAGATTCAATTCCAACTATCTCTCCATCTTGGAGATTCTAACATTAATTGTACCATTAGAATATTTAATGCATTTAATACCCAACATAATTACAAACTTTTTATAAAATAGTAACTTTATGTTTCTCTCTCATCTTCTCTCTCTCCTCCAAAATAACTACAAAATAAACAATGTATTTTGACTTTCTCCTCCATAATTTAATTTTGGAGATTTTTCAAAATCCTCCAAATATGAAGAAAATTTTCTTTTCATTTTGGAGATCGTTTTAAAGATTATGTTGAAGCAAGAAAAACTTCAAATCTCCAGTTTTGATAGTTTTGATATTCTATTGTAGATGCTCTAATCTACTCGAGTGATTACCGTACTAGGTTTTTCATTTAACCAACCACCATTCTTGCAAGAACAAGCAATCATAGATATATTTAAAAGTGTGTTTGGCAGAAAGGTCATAGGATTTACCGCTTCTTGTCCAAAATCAATCATGTAACCTTGATCTTTTTGCATTTTTGCAACAAAAATAGTTTGTTTTCAACAAAAAGCCAAGTACAATAGTTAAAAGAGCCCCTCTCAAAAATATATGGAAGAACCAATTCACACAAGTTGTATCCTTCTCAAATGGACGCTAACCGACGTGTGTGGGTTAGACTTCACAAAACCAAAAATGAGAATATGGGTGCTTTTGGAGGGTATGTTTAAAATACAGACCTCAAGTGTTTCAGAAGGTTGTATACATGTATCATCCAGCCAAAGAACAAAAACTCTTCGAGGAAAACAAAGACTGCATTGTTTTCTGTTTACAATATAATCAAAACCAACATTGTTAGAAATTCAACTATCATATCATGTCAACAGAAACTATACCAAGAAGTGGAAGTCACATATATCTACAAGAGAAGAAAGAGCTAGCAGTTGATCCATGGTTGTGTTATCGCACTAAACTTGCAAAATGTTTATGTTTAAAGCTATGTCGGGTCAAACCTAGTCAACCCTCTTTGATCAATATCATTCTTATTTTGTATAGAGTTTTTTTTCTTTTAAAATAAAACTTCCATTTCGACATCTCACACGTAACATCTTAAAATTTAGGTATCTAGAATATACTATATAAATGATAATGCATGAAAATACAATGTAATTAATTTCAATTTTTATCTCGTATAACATATTTGATCTAAATACTTGAGACATGACATATGAGTTACCACAATAAAAGTTTCTGAAATTAGTTATATAAAATATGAAAACAAAAACAACGACATTACACACCAACATAGGTAACGATTGCAAATATATATATATATATATATATATATATATATATATATATATATATATATATATATATTGCCATTAACTCACGGATCAATAGTGAACACCATCTAATGATATAATAAAATATCCAACAAAACTGCCTAATTAAATCTCAATACAACACATGTAAAAGAGGGATAGATCTTAGGGTTTGGGCTGATAATATAGAGATGGTAATCGCCATCGTTAGTCGATTACGACTCAACGGAAACTAAGGTTTCTTCAGGGTTGTCGAGTTCAAATGAGGATGAAAGCGTTCACCGGAGTGGATCATCGATATACAGTAGGAATAGATCTTAGGGTCGAAGTTTGATAGCGAACGAAGAGTCTCCGGCGTTAGTCGATAACCAGCGAACGGAAACCTAGGGTTTCTTCGGAGAGGATCAAGAAAGGAATAGATCCTAGGGTTTTGGTAGGCCGTGGTATGGTCGGAGTTAGATCGGAAATGAAGAGTCTCCGGTGTCAATCGGAAACGAGTGGAGAGACCTAGGGTTTCTTCGATGAGAGAGAACCCTCGCTGGAATGGATCGAGAAGGGGATAGAGTCTAGGGTTTCGGTTGAAGAGACAGGGATCAGCCGCCGTGGTCTGGTGGGTGTTTGATCGAAGATAAAGAGTCGCCGGCGCTAGTCGATAACGAGCGAACGGAAACCTAGGGCTCGACGAGAAAGGGAGCCGTCGCCGAGAAAGGAATAGATCTTAGGGTAGAGGCCGTGGTCTGATCGGAGTTCGATCGGGGATGAAGAGTCGCCGGCGTTAAGAGGGAATGGAAACCTAGGGTTTATAGCCAGCGGGCTGGGAGAAGGAGAAAAAATGAGTGAGTAGTCGATGGAATGAATGGAGTGAGTGGGTGCAAGCGATTTAAATACCGGAGTGGAGGCCGGGTCGGATCCGAGAGAGGGATCCGCGTGTTTTTTAAAAGGGGTTTGGGGGTTTGGCTGCCCCAGCCCCCTCAGGTTTCGGAAATTTATAATCTTGCCATAAAGTTAAAGAGTAAGCGGTTGTTCACTAGCTGCGGATCAGACTCAGTTAGCAGTCAGCAAGTTTACCAAATCCCGAATTTGACCGAGAAACTGATCGAGATCTTACCAAGACAGCACGAAAATGATGCTTACATGAGTCAGATTTTGTTTTTCCACGACTTGCCCATTTGCGATTAGGGTTTCCATAGCCACTCCTCCGGCCACCGCTCGGTCCTGGCTTGCCTCCGGCCACCGCTCGGTCACTCCTCCTCCATCGTCTCTCTCGGACTTCCTCCCTTTTCCCTCGTTGCTCAGTCCCTCCTTACGCCAACTGCTCGAAAAGGTACATTTTGAAAATATTTCCTTTTTTTCGATTTTGTGCAAATGACTTGATTAGGAGAAGATTTGCACAAACCCATTTACCAAAACCCAGAAGAGTTCGATTGGCATTAGAAAACAAGAACGAAAAAAAAAGAAAACGATATAAAGTACAAATTCAAAAAGAAAATGAAAAATAAGAAGACTTGATTCTCAAAACATTAAAGGGTATGACAAATAATTGTTTTTGAACAACCAAGATCAGTTACCTAAACACTAAAATGAAATCTTGTAAATGGGGTTCTAGATCCTAATGTGCAGTTCACCCCAACAGCGAAACATCCACCATCGACCCATTTTTGCTTCTTTCTCTCTCTCTTCAAACTCGTGCATTCAACGGTAGTATTTCTTGATCTTTGACTATTGGGTCATCTTCTTCTTTCTACTAATTTTATTTTAGACATTTGGTACAGTGTGAGAATGACTGCTGGTCTATAAAAACCACAGTGGGAAAAGAACAAGACTACTTGATTGTTGTATATCATATATATAATATATATCTCTTTTATTTGGGGTTTTCCCGAAAAGGGAAGAAAATGGTTAAAGAATGGACAATTGTTTGTAATGTGTGTGTGTGTGTGTATTTTCTTGAGTGTGTGACTTGGTAAAGAGAAGTCTTTATTTGTTATCATTTTTTCTTCCATCAGATGATTGATAACATAAATAATTAAATTTTATGTAGCATATAATTACAAAAAGGGTCAAAATGGTCATTTTTTTGTCGGTAAGTGCTTACCACAAAACACTTGGTAAACACTCTTACCCGGACAACACTCTTACCCGGAAAGGGTAAACGACCCTAAATTACGATTTTCCGTCTATATGGTTTGTTAATAATTTTGGTTTTTGTCCATATGGTTTAGAAATTATGATTTTTGTCTATGTTTTGCAATTTATTACTATTTTTGTCTTGGATAAATTCCTACTTTTTAAGTACAAGAGACTAAAACAGTAAATTTTTGTAAACTACAAAGACCGAAAAAACAATAAACTGTAAATCATAATATGAATTACAAACTATAAAAACGAAAACTGCAATTTCTAAACCATAGAAACGAAAATCATAATTTTTAACAAACCATAGGGGCGAAAAACATAATCTACTCTAAATTTAATTGCAAAACAAACAGATGTTCTAAAATATGGAACCATAAGGATGTTATCTATTTAATTTAAGAGTAAATTATATTTTTTGTTTGTGTGGTTGTTGTTGTTATTCATTATTAAGTATAGTCATTTTCTAAAAGTAATTACAATTTTGGTTACTATGATTATCATTTTGTTTCATTTTTTGTCCCTTTAATTAACTCTAGTTAAAAAAAAGCTAGTTCACTTTATGGAGGGTAATCTTGGTATTTTTTTCTATTTTTGTTGTATTAAATTATAGAGTAAATTACAATTTTCACCTTTGTGTTTTTTTTTTCTTTCTTGTTTTTTCGATCTTTTTTATTTGAGAAAATTACATTTTTAGTCCCTATGGTTTGTTAAAAGTTTTGGATTTCATCCCTGTGGTATTGAAATTTCAGTTTTTGTTCCTATTGTTGGCAATTCATTTATATTTTTGCCCCTAAAACTAATTACTAGTTTTAAGTATGAGAAACTAAAATAAAAATGAATTGTAAACCATAGGGACGAAGAAAGCAATCAAGTTAAACCATGAAGACGAAAATAATAATGAATTATAAACCATGAGGATAATAATCGTAATTTCAAAATCACAAGGATGAATATAAAAACTTTTGACAAACCATAGGGACTAAAAACATAATTTACTCTTTTCATTTTATAGTTTATACCGTTACTTGATTTATTCAACTAACCGGTCATCTCATTAGGTAATAACTAGTGCGGGAACCGCTCGTTGCGCGGTAGCATGAGTATGAATAGTAATGTGTATATTGTCTATATAAATAAATTGTTAAAAAATATTCTGTTAATTGACTCCCAATGAAATGTAATATAAAGAAATAAATGAAAAAGATTACCGACATTGAAAACAATATTTTATAACAAAACGATGTTTATAAATTATGAGTCATATTTTCATGACAATGAGTAGGGGTGTACGCGGTTTAGGTTGGACGGTTTGGGACATTTTTACAACTTAACCCAATTATGGCGGTTTGGAAAATCCCAACCCAACTCAACTCATTTAAAAGTATAACCCAACCCAACCCTTGCGGGTTATGGTGGGTTGGACGGGTTAGTAGTATACATAAAATTGTAGAATGGTATACAATAATAACTAGTAAAGATATACAAACGTTTAGCGAACCAAGTAGTTATTTGGTTAACATTTAGCAGTGCTAGGACTGTAAATGAACCAAACGTTTAGTGAACCGTTCGGCAAGAATTTCGTTTATATTTGTTTAGTTAATAATTGATCGAACATGAACATATTTTTTTATTCGTTTAGTTAAATAAACGAACATGAACAATGAGCTCGTTCGTTCATTTACGTTCATGAACGTTAGTTCATTTATGTTCGTTAATGTTTGTTTATTTATGTTTGTTTACGGTTGTTTATTATATTATGATATTAATATGTAAAATCATTAATTAAATTAAAACTTTAGAATTCCCTTTTTATCTTTCCTAATTTTACCCGGTTTTCATTTTGTTATGTTATTTCAAAATAAAATGATGATTAATGGTGGTTGTTTTTTGTTCATTTATGTTCGCTTGTTTAATTACGTTCGTTTAACATCTCAACGAACAAACGAAATGAACATGAACAAACACATTTTCCTAACAAACGAACATGAACACAAAAAAAAACCGTTCTTTTACCGTTCGTGTTCGTTCATTTGCTTAGTTAAGTTTAATGAACGAACATGAACAAACCTCCATTCGTTTGTTCAGTTAAGTAAAATGTATTTTATAAATATATATAATATATTTTGGGCTATAAATTTGTCTAGATAGACTAGTTTTTTTTATTCTTGTATTATATATATATATATATATATACATATGTATATATATATATAATTTTATAAAAATTATATATTAGCGGCGGGTTGGCGGGTTGGGCGGGTTGAAATAAATGTAACCCAATTTCAACCCTCTTAATTTGCGGGTTGGCGGTTTGGCGGGTGGACGGTTTGGTGTTTTGGCGGGTTGTTAACGGTTTGGATTGGACGGGTTTCACGGGTTGACGGATTTTTGTACACCCCTAACAATGATGAGAAGCGTAGTTAAATAATTAAAGTTGTATTATAATTAAACAACATGAAATGAAATAAGAGTATATTATGCATTGTTAAACATAATGTAAAATATGATGAAATTGTACGATGCAATTATAAGAAATGTCGTGATATATATCAGGAGAAGAAGTATGGTTGGTCTGCTTAGTAAACAATAACGTAAAATAATTACGCAACTAATTGTTATAAGCATAGACCACTAAATATTAAAGGAACAATCAATGAAATTTGATGTGACATCATGAGATTTGATTATTCTAAAATATTGCATCTTGCGTCTCACGCAAACTTACTTTGCTCTATTCGAGGATCACGATAACTTCACTTTGCGCTACAAGGCACTTACGCAAAGCCTACTTTGCGTCTTCAGTGGGTCACGCAAACCTACTTTGCGCATTACACTTATCACGAGAACCTGACTTTGCGTATCACGTTGATTACGATAAGTTATCTTTGCGCCATATCAAGTGTTATTCAATTTTTAAAATTTTGTGCTAGATTTCAATTTGATCTGATTTTTGATTTTCTGATATACAGTTTGGAACGATCATTCTTATCAAGCTGATTTATTTTTCAAGATGTCAAGTTTGTACAAATCTGAGATATTTGTTATTGAAGCTGAACGAAATGATCTGAAAATTAAAAATTCAGAATATCTCAAAAGGATTCAGGAGTTGCAACTTAAATTGTTCAACTGTGTTAAAACTCCTGAATGTATAATGTGTACTAATAATATTTCTAAATTTTCAGGTATCGTTTATGAGAAGGAGAAAGAGATAAAAGAGAAAGAGAGAGAGATTATAAATCTTCAAAGCCAACTGAAGACTACTGAACAAAAATCACCTGAGTTACAAGCAGAATCAGTTGAGCTTCAAAACAAGTTGAAGGCTTTCAAAGAGAATATATATGTCTTGGAAAGTTCAAATACTGAGCTTCAAAGAAGAATATCTGACTTGGAACAAACGATGGTCAAAGAAAAATCTGATTTTGAAAGTAAAAAGAAAGAGTTCACTAAAAAGTTTTCAGAGTTTTCCAGGAAGAGTTTTGAAGAAAAGAAGTCAGTTGAGCTTAAATGCATTAAGCTTTCTCAACAAATCTCCGATTTTGAGAAAGTACTTATCTTAGAAAGAGAAAAGTTTGCTAAAGAAAAGAAGGTCATAGAACAGAAGAATGTGGGATTCTTTAAGGAATTATCTGACTAGAGAAATGATTCAGAGAAATGATTTGAAGAAGAAAGATCCATATTTGAGTCTGAAATAAAAAAGTTGACTTCAAAATTATTTGAACTATCTGCTACTGCACTGAAAGAGCAGAATGCGAAGTATGAGTTCTCAAAGAAGATTGACCAGCTTGTGAAAGAAAGAGACAACTATGCTTCAAAGATCAAAGAGCTTGAGAAGTCTGTCTCAAGATCACATCAGAAATCTGTCTCTTCACAAAGGTCAGTGAAATCTTTTGATCAGATTCGTCGAACTAACATTTTCTATGATGGTTATTTAGATGGTTCAGATACATATCCGAGGAGAAATAGTTACAAGAAAGAGAAACTGGTCTGGATGAAGAAATCAGTCAAAGATGACAAGAAAGATGAGCTGAAAGGAAACATATCATGTATACATGTTCATAAAGCAAAGAAGAACAAAGAGCATAAAGGTAAACCTGACCTTAAATACTCAAAAGACCAATTACTCAGGTTTTCAGGTAATAAATTTTATTGTTCTTACTGTTGTACACATGATCATATCCACAAGACCAGTGATCATTTCTGGTATGGTTCTTACTCTATTTCCCCCACACGAACTGCAACTAACATTTCTGGACCCAAATACCAGTGGGTACCAAAGAAGAAAATTGATTCTTTGTTACAGGCACCTCAAGTCAAGGGGGAGTAAGAAAATAAAGGCTTTTGAACACAACAGTTCAAAACCCGGACTTCAATGTCAAGAATATGGCTTCTAAGTACACAGCTTAGGACCCGTTCTTCAAAGGAGTTTGACTTCTAAACACAACAGTTTAGGACTCGGACCTCAGCGATCAAAAGACTTTACTCCTATTTTTGCATCCGATTGATATGATGGTCTACATCCCAAAAGAATTGATCTGATCTCTATCCTATACTTTTTCACTGATAGATTTTACTGATATGATGGTCTACAATTCAAAAGGGAATGTCTGATCTCTATCCTGTTTTAACTGACATATTTCATATGCTTAATTTATAGGATGAGTAAAGGTGATGGCTTCTGATCACATGACAGATCAGGACCCGTTTTTCAATGATCAAATAAGGATATTATGCTAATATCCAGGGGGAGCTTAAAAGATTTAAATCATTCTTTCATGATTTGAGGGGGAGCTAAAAAGGTAAAAATCTTCTGTCCTAGATCTCTGATTGTTTGAAATAAGAACAACTTTCAAGCATGAAAAACAATTTCTTAAATGTTCAAACCACTTCTTATTCTTAAAAGATTTCATGAATTTAGAAGTGAGCTTTTAAATGTTTTTCAAATTGTGAGCTTAATGTCTAACTGACCGTGTGTTTCCAAAGATCAATACTCGTGTATTATCTTGTCCATATACTGTCAAGTATTCACACACACCGGTTCAGTATTTCATTTGATTTGTTATTACCATGTCTCATATCGAACATATTTTTTTCGATGGTAATACCCCCGTTTGAAACTCATTGTTGTTGAGCATCATTCATCTTTTTCAAATTTGTGCCTTTATTGCTAAATTGTTTATATTTGTTCATATAAACAAAATATCCAGTTCTTTGATACCCTAGCCATTTCATTTGATCTGATTTTAATCATTGTCAGATTCTCAAAACATTTCTATTCTTTCTTGATTATTCATTCATATAAAGTTTTGAGAAATCTTAAATGTTTAAAATGCTCAAATTTCATTTCTGATTTTTGATGAGCATACATACACTGACATATGATTTCTTGTGCTTTTCATATCAAGAAAATCATTGACCAGCATGTACTTTTAGGAACATGGGATTCAGTGTGAGTGCTTAATAGATCTTCCATGGATTCACGATAACCAGTGTTTCCTACCCCGGAAGAAATCCTTGAGTGATTGAGGGGAGAGGGGTCTAAAAGAATTGAGTGTGGGAGTGATCTGAGGTAAAATGGAAATGAGAGATTGGTTAGATGTGAGCTTATATGTTTAAAAGAAAGAGGGTGTGAGAACAGAGTTAAAAGAATATCAGAACTCTGCACCAAACATCTTTCTGAGCCAGGCAGCCACATTACTGATTGGTTCACATTTCTTTGGTGACCATCATTGAAATAGGCAAATAGCCCATGCCATCTCTTGCATACAACCCCACTAGCTACTCATTCTTTTCTTAAAAAGAGAACGTTTCACATTTTCTGGGGAAGCAACACATAATCTATTGGTTCTTCTCTTGGAAGATACTGATATTGAAAAAGAAGGAAAGTTGCCCCACCTTCGACCCTTTCTCATGCACATTGAGTCCATGTACAATCATTGTTGTCTCAGTGATTTACATACTTCGAGCCTTATGAAACACAATCATTGTGCTAATTCTTTCATATACAAGCACGAGCACACAGAAAATTTGTTTTTCTGTCAGAACATTCATAGATAAACCTTGTGTTTTTCAATGATTGAATGGAAGTCCTGGGGAGTCATCATCAAGCCAGCTCCTTAAATTGTACATTCGTTGTACACAGTAACTTTGTGTTACTGACAGGCATTCCTAACTGTTTCATTTGTTGATTCAGGGTTACCTCGGTCATTATGTCTGAATTTGAAAAGATTCGGATATATACATTTCATGATTTGACGGCTCTCAGATCAAAGCGCGCCAACTGTCAAAGGGGAGATTGTTATTTGTTCACAAAGGAAGAAATCAAAGACTGTGTTGAAATTGATGAAATTTTGGTGATCATGATGCTCTCAATCATAAAAAAGGGGGGAAATTTTACAAAGATCAATTTCAAAGCTTCCGCTGTTTCAAAAGATTCTGATGAAAGATTCCAAAGTAAAAGATAAATCAAGATGATCTGTGAAAGATGTTTTCTGAAGACAATCCAGAGATCAAAGAGATGAAGATACATAATAATCAAAGTTGTTTCAAAGAGATGTTTCAAAAAGTTTCAAGAATTCAGATTCGCGTTCAAGGCATGTTGAATTACAAAGCTACAACGTTCAAAAGACTTTCCAAGATTCTTCAAAGGCTGAAAGATTGAAGTCTGTGAAAGCTTCAAAGTTCAAAGCTAAAAAGATATATGCCGAAGAATCAAGAGTTGAAGATCAGTATCAAATTTTTATTAAATCTTGAATACAAAGGGGGAGATTGTTAAGTCTAAATATTGTATCCAAGATTTAATAGGAAAGTCAAAGATGTAAAACTCAACATAGTCTTTGTAATAGAATAGTCAAAGTATGTTTAGCTTTCCTTAGTTGTTAAGTCTTTGTTAGTTGTTGATATAAATAGGCTTTTAGCCTTGTGGCTTTGTAAGAATCCAGTAGTAACGTGTTGTAAGATTTGTAAGACTTGTGATTGGAATTCAAGATCTACTTTCTCTCTCTAGTTCTTGATCGTATATTGAGTAATTGCTTGATTGATTGGGATTTTATCATTAACAATATTAGAAAAGGTAGTGAGTATAAAAAGGGGAGGGGATACCTTTGAAAGACATATCGTCTCTTTTCATATACCTACCTGTTTGTCCCAACAAAGTAATGGCAAAAGTGAACAAGAATTGTAGAAGGAGGGTTAAATACAATACTAAAAAATTTTACTTAATTTAATTCTTTATTGATAACAAAATCAAGAATTACACACATAAACCTTTTAAGATTGTTGCGAAAAAGAACAGATAAATCTATCCTAACAATCTTCACTTTGAAAACAGAAAACTAAACACAACTTGGAAAACACTAAGAATAAAGCTATGAAGTTCTTGAGGGGAGAAAATTTCTGTCAATTTTGCTTAATATGCTGAGATCTCTTCAAAAGGCGTAACCTTGCATGGGAGGGGTCTTCAGCTTTAAATACCATTATGTGTATTAAATGCTTGGGACACTTGTCACTTTTGGATTGAAAGTCAGGAATGTCCTTCAAAAAGACAAAGTGTCCTTTTTGTCTCATCATGGGACAAAATTGACCACCAGACCTCATTGTAGACAACTCCTGAAAAAAGTAGAAAAGACAAATATATTTTCTTCAAGTTCATTAGGGAATATCTCTATCTGGTACAAAAATGGATGTACTTTTGTTGAAGATTTCCTTAGCAAAGGACAAGTTAGGAGATATCCTCTGATGTAGAGGATCTACCGATTTTCCTTTCTAAAAATCGGTCTCAGCAACAACAGGGAAATCCTCCGATTTTGAAGGTCCCTGATTTGTTCCATAAAATTGGCAGGGTAGCTTAGTAGAATATTGGAAGTTCATCTTTGATCCGCATCTGAAGATTAACTTCTTGCTGATTTCGGCTAGTCTTCGATTTTGCCAAACATGTTGAGTATGGCTAAGCTATTACAAAGACACCAAAGTTTCTATGTGTAAAAATGTAATCTAAATATTTCATAAAGGAGATCGGGAGGTCATCTTCAAATCATAGGTGATCCAAAACCCTTTCTTCCAATCTATGGTCTTTGCACCGATGTGAGATAACAAAATAACACTATAATTCAAGATTTAAGAATACTTAAATCTTATGGTAATCTCATCATGCTTTTATATACTCGACCCTTATTCCATATAACATTTTCCCTCCAATGTGGAATAACCAAATAACACCATAATTCAATATTTGGGAATACTAAAATCTCATGGTGTCACATTATATTGGTTATGGTTGTTGATTTTATAATATAACGATATTTTTTAACTCTATGCCATTTATATCATGCTTATACTCAGCCCCTTCTTCCAATCTATCGTCTTTCCACCGTTGTGGTTGTGGTTGTTTGTCTTTTATGATATAAACATATAAAAGTTTATTTGTCAACTTTATGTTATTTATATCAATTTTATATTAATATTCTATAAGAATTGATTTATTGCAAAAGAGGTCGGGTAAAAGAAGTCGACACAATTAGTTGTCATTAAGACATCACATCCTCCATTTATATACTAAACCCCTTCTTATAATCAATCGTCTATCCACCGATGTGGGATAACCAAATAACACCAAAATTCAAGATTTGCGAATACTCAAATCTTATAGTGCCACTTCATTGGTTGTGGTCTCAATTTTATTTCATGAGTTTGCGTGGTTTATTTGTAAGCCAACTAATAAATTTTGAAATTCATGATTAAACCAAACATAAATACAATCGTCTGTAAATAATGCACATCTGTATATGTATAATGTGGTTTAGTTCTCGTGAAGTGCTCATTTGTAGACATGAAACGTGAAATGATTTTAATTATTGTACTTTAAGAACATAAATTTCGCACATGTAGTTCTCTTGTTATAATAGGTTGAGGATTGCATGTTCGGGTTTTGTTTATGGCATCCTGTTTTGCTTTCAATGGCTTATCCTTCGACTGAAAATCATGAACTCATGAAAATCATAGCAATATATTTAGATATTATTTGTGTCATATAAAGTAGTGTATTAGTACATTTAGACATTCTTTGTGTCTTATAAAGTTTTGGTCTTGGAAGTTGAGTTTTAGTAGGTCTTAACTCTTAACAAAGTTGTCCAAGCATAGTGGTTCAAGTGTTTAGAGTCTAGACTTCAGTAACCCAACAGAAAATCTTATCCTATCTGGTAAATTTCAAGGCGATATCTGGAGCGGAAGGTTCTTGTTTCTAATTCATTTTATTTACCGGTTGGCATTTTCTTAGGTAAGTTTACAAGTTATATAATGTATTAGTTTAGGGGCCATTTACTAAACGTTTACCGGGTAAGCGCTTACCAAGTCACATAACCTTACCGGATGAATATGGTAAGGACCAAGAATTTTACCTCGTAAGAACGAGGCAAGGACCAAGAGTCTTCTCTGATAAGTGAAGGAGACGATTCTTACCACGGTAAGCGCTTACCGGGTAAATTGTTGCATACGATGTCATTTTGGTGGACTAAAATCTTACCCGGTAGGTAAGTGATAATGTTGAATTTTACCGATAAGCACTTACCAAGTAAGTGTTTGGTAAATGGCCCTTAGTTTCAAGTCTTGTGTCTGTTATATATTGTGTGTTTTGCATGGCCTCGTTATTGGAACTTATTTAGGGTTTGTTTACCTAAACGCTTACTCGGTAAGTGCTCGATGAGAGTATACACTATTATTTAACTTACCGAGTAAGATTTTAGTTGATCGAAACGGTATTGTATACAATAATTTATCCGATAAGCACTAACTGGGTAAGAGTCATCACCCTCACTTACCGAGTAAGATTCTTGGTCCTTGTCATCCCTATTACGGGGTAAGACTCTAAGTCCTTATCCATTGAACCAGACCATTCAAACACTGAAAGTACTTAAAATTTGTTAGTACTTTGTATTTCGAGCTAAAGTATATACCTTTACACCTTATATCTTTCATTTCTTGGACATTTTATGTCATTTGTTCACTTACCTTACCCTAAATAGAAAGGTTCTTATACTTTGTTACATAATTGCCTTATCATCAACGTAGAAGTACACTATTTAAAAGCATTTTTTAAGAAAAAATGCAAAAAGAGGTTGGCCTTTTTAAACTTGTAAAACATCCCATCTTTCTTTTATATACTTATCCCCTTCTTCTAAGCCAACGTCTTTCTACCGATGTGTGATAATCAAATAACACCAAAATTAAATATTTGAGAAACACTCAAATCTCATGATGGCACATTATTGGTTGTGGTTGTTGCTTTTATAAAATAAAAGATTTTTTATATAGATTAACTTTTTTTTTTTTGAAAAAGAAGGGTTGGACAAAATGAGTCAACCAATGAGTTCGAATGATCGGTCAAAATGAGCAAACGATGTGAGTTTAGAGGATTAGCAAAGAGGATTCAACCCCATTAGTTGTCACAAATACATCTCAACCTCCTTTCATACACCCACCATCAATTGTCAATCTTTCATCTCTTCATCAACGTGGGATAGACAAAACTCAACCACAATTCAATAAATGAATAATACTCAATTCTTAGAGTGACACGTCATTCTTCTTGGTTGTTACTTTTATATATACTAGAAACGTACTCGCGCAATGCAGCGAGATACATCACGATTTTAATGTTTCATTTTATTTTTTGTTTTTTTGTCGATTTACAGTACGATTTTGGATGGTTTTGAGAAAATGATAATGTTTTTTTTTAATTTGTTTAATTTAGGCTTATTAATATAATGTTTTTTATATAAAAAAAATAAGTATTTTGTTAAAATTCAATGATTATTTTATATATTTTAGTGACATCTAGAAAAAATAACCAGTTACATATTTAATAATATAATTAAAACAAATTTATAGTAATATAATATATTAATTAATAGTGATACATGGAAAAGTCTGGATAAAAGGAAGACTCTGCACATATTAAATTGGTGGGTGTTAGAAGCATGCAATAGTAATAATATGTATCTTGTACTTTGATACTTGTAAATTAAGAGATTTTTAAAATCTTGCATAAAATGATGGTACATTGTGCCTAATAATTTATATTTAAGAGTTTTTTTATCCATGCTTTATAATATAGTATAGATATAGATAAATGTAAAGATAACAAATTTTATATGGATTAACTTTTTTTTTTTGGCAAAAAAGAGAGTTAGACAAAATGAGCCAACCAATGAGTTCCAATGAGTTCGGTGATCGACCAAAATGAGCCACCAACGTGAATTTAGAGGATCGGCCAAGAGGAGCCAACCCCATGAGTTTCCATAAATACATCCCAACTTTCTTTCATATACCCACTATCCATTGTCAATCTTTCATCTCTCCACCAATGCGGGATAAACAAAACTCAACCACAATTAAAGAAATTTGAATAGTACACAATTCTTAGAGCGCCACATCATTCTATATTTTTACTTATATATTATTACGGTTTAAGAGTAAATTATAGATTTGGTCCCTAAGGTTTATGAATTATTACAAATTTGGTCCCTAGGGTTTGTGAATTATTACAAATCTAGTCTTTTATCTACATTTATTACATAATAATCCTCCACCTATGCAAATGGTTTTGAATTTAAATCTTCACACTAACAACCATCTATTATCTCCGTTAAACTCAAGGGTAAAATACTTTTTATACCATTTGTTGGGTCATTTGAAGATTTGAAGATGACCTCCCGATCTTCCATTTTATATCATCATACTTAGAATATTTTGAGGTTCTTTTAGCAGCTTGGTTTCTATACAAATGTTCGGTGAAGTCGAAGATCAGCCGAAGAAGACAAAGAAGGAGAATATCTCTCAAAGCGGATTGAAGATAGACTCCTCAGCCTAAAGCCAAGTATGCCTACTTGATCAACACCATTGGCCAGGATGGTGCCGATCTCAAGTCTTCAGGAGCCGAAGACCTCTCAGTTTTCAAGAGCCGAAGACCTCTCAGTCTTCAGGAGCCCGAAGACCTCTCAGTCTTCAGGAGTCGAAGACCTCTCAGTCTTCGGAAGCCGAAGATTTCTCAATCTTCGGAAGCCGAAGATTTCTCAATCTTCAGGAGCCGAAGATTTCTTAATCTTCAAAGCACGAAGATCTCTTTACACATTATACTTTTCTGACAAAGTATATTTGTGATATCTTGCATTGACGTGGACCTCATCCGAAGATCAGAAAAAGTATGTTTTGTATTTTACACTCTTTTAAGGAAATGTCTCCACCATCCTCTGCAGGTCAACACTTCAAGCCAAAGTACAAGGCTAAATACAAGAGAGAGAGAAGGAAATAAATGCTTTTCTAGCCAACAAAGGAAAAGGTCTTCTCACTGAATCTCATGATTGGGCAGATGAACCAACTTCCGAAAGTGACAAGGAAATGGCCAACCTTTGTTTTATGGCTAAACTAGATGATGTGATGACTGTGAAACTTCTTCCACCTCTATGGCTCTTGTTACTGCTGAGACCTCCACCTCTTCTACTCAGGTACATCCATTCTTTTCTCTATCTGATGCTGAGAAAATTGAAGCTTTTGATTCGTTGACCATTGACTTCTATGAAGCCAAAGACGTAAAGAAAAAGGCAAATGCTCAGATAAAATCTCTTTCTTCTCAACTGCAAATTTGTCTTTCTCAGCTAAAACATTTTGACAAAATCAAGGCTGAGCTTGAAGATTTGAAAACTATAAACTTTACTCTTGCTAAAGAGAAGAGCAAACTTCTCAAAAGATTCAAAAAGGAGCAAGAAATTGTAAAAAGGTGGACAAGTTCCTCCAAAAACTTAGAAAGGATTTTTCATGATCAAATACCTTGTGATGACAAGTTTGGACTAGGCTTTGGAAAATCTGACCTTGAACCTCTGTCTGACACCCATGCTCCTTTCTCTCTTCCCTCATTTTATGAATCTTCTGAAGAGAACTCCGACAACTCTGAACCTCTGGACTCTTCTGATCTCTCTAAAAATTTCAAGTTTGGGATGTTCATCAAAGCCAAGAACATTGATTCTCCTCATGAAAATGAGGAAGCTCAAGGCTCAAATGACCCTCCTAAACCCATTCTTGAGTCTATGACCTCCCTAAAAATAAATGAGCCTTCCTCTTCTAAGTCCAAACCCTTCAAAATTCCAACCAAAGTTCCTCAGCCATCTTCAAATAAATTCTCTTCCTCTGAAAAAGGAAAATCGGTTGCCGATCTTCCTCCCAAAAAGAAATTTCCCAAGAAAAACTCAAAGAAATCATCTTCTCTTCCTATCCTGAGACCAGTGATGTTGAAAAAGCTGAATTCCAAGACACCCTCTTCTATTCCTTCAGATAACTCTGGTAAAGGTATCTTGGGTCCTAAACCTCTTGACACTTCTCTATCCTCAAAGGTCATGAAAGTCAATGTGACCAGTAATCACAAGGAAGCTGATCAAAGCTCCAAAAAGGTTTTTATCTATAGAAAATGTTATAACTGTGGTAATACCTTTCACCTTGCTAAGGATTGTCCTATGGAAAGAATTGATAAAAATGCTTCCAAGGATTCTCCTTCTTCTTCTAACTCAAAAGGACCCATTTCCAAATGGGTACCAAAGAACTGATTTCCTTATGATTGCAGGGTCTAGGGCACCAACAAATCTGGTATCTTGACAGCGGGTGCTCACGACATATGACGGGAAACAAATCTCTTCTTGTAGACTTCGTGCCTACCAAGGGTCCTTCTGTCACCTTTGATGATAACTCTAGAGGAAGTACTAAAGGTTATGGAATACTCTCAAATGGTTCCATCACCTTTAATAAAGTAGCTTATGTTGAAGGCTTGATGCACAATCTCCTAAGCATAAGCCAACTGTGTGATCTGGGGTATAAAGTGATGTTTGAATTATCTTCATGCATCATTTTCAACAAAAAGATGGAAACCGTACTCTCTGGCTACCGCAAAGAAAATGTATATGTCATAAACATGGGATATAGCTCATCCTTCGGAACAAACATCTGTTTTGTCTCTGAAAACTCTGCAAAAAGATGTTGGCTCTGGCACAAGCGTCTCTCTCACCTCAACTTCAAGACTTTGAATGTCCTTTCAAACCAAGAGCTTGTCACGGGCATGCCAAAGTTATCCTTTGTGAAAGAAAAGTTGTGTGTTGCATGTGAGAAAGGGAAACTCACAAAATTTTCCTTTAAGTCCAAGCAATGCTTCTCCATCTCTCAGCCTCTTCAGATGCTCCACATGGATTTGTGTGGACCAGTCAGTACCCCAAGCCTTGGTGGTAGAAGGTACATTCTTGTTATTATTGATGAATTCACTCGTTACACTTGGGTATTTTTTTCTCAGGTATAAGAGTGACACCACTGAATAAATTATAAAGTTCATCAAGAAGTCTGAAGTGCTGAATGGGCAGCTGGTAAGATCTGTAAGAAGTGACAACGGAACAGAATTCAAGAATAGTATGTTGGATGACTTTTTCAATGAAAAAGACATCTCACATAACTTCTCTGCCGTCAGAACTCCACAACAAAACGGTGTAGTGGAGAGAAAGAACATAACGCTATGTGAAGCTGCACGATCCATGCTGAGTGAATCTCACCTTCCTACCTATTTTTGGGCTGAGGCAATCAACACTGCATGCTTTACCCAAAATAGGTCCATTATTGTAAAAAGGTACAACAAGACTCCTTATGAAGTCTTTTATGGTAGAAAACCCACCATTGGATTTCTTCATGTCTTTGGGTGTGTCTGCTACATCCTCAATGACAGATAAAATTTGGGAAAATTTGATCCCAAAGCTGATGAAGGAATCTTTGTGGGATATTCTCTCACTTCCAAAGCTTTCAGAGTCTACAACCTCAAAAGGAAGTGTATTGATGAATCCATCCATGTCAAGTTTGATGACCTCAAGATATCATCACTCTCTTGTGATGATGAAGAATTGAACCGTTGGATATCTTCCTGTGTTGGTGATGGTCATCTTCCAACATCATCAGACATTCCCTATACAGTTCCCACTTCTCTCTACCAAAAAAATGATCCTTCTACATCTTACAACCCCTCCTCTCATCAAGAGGATGATCCTTAGCCTACCCAACCTCAAAATACACTTCAAATCATCTCGGTCTCTCAATCTGACATTCATTCCTCAACTATACATGTCGATCTTCCATCCATCTCTCCTGAAAATATCCCTTCCAACTCTCCTCTACAAATTTCTTACCCTCCTCCTTTACCTCCTACCTTAAAATGGACAAAAGATCACCCCATTGATCAAATCATTGGTGATCAACAAGCTGGTGTTCAGACCAGAAGAGGTATTGGAAACATTTGTCTCTATGTGAACTTCCTTTCTCTCATTGAACCAAAGAAAGTTGACGAAGCTCTAGCTGATCCATGTTGGATCACTGCCATGCAATAAGAACTTTCTCAGTTCAAAAGGAACAAAGTCTGGAGATTGGTTCTCGTCCTTCCAGAAAAACTATCATAGGAACCAAGTGGGTCTTTCGGAACAAAATGGATGAAGAAGGCACGGTGATCAGAAACAAGGCCAGACTGGTTGCACAAGGCTATAGGCAAGAGGAAGGAATCGACTATGATGAAACTTTTGCTCCAGTTGCAAGACTTGAAGCCATCAGAATCTTCCTTGCTCATGTTGCCTACAAGAACTTCAGAGTCTTCCAGATGGATGTCAAGAGTGCCTTTCTGAATGGGGAGCTATCTGAAGAAGTCTATGTGAAACATCCCCCTGGCTTTGAAGATCCAGTCCATCCTTACTATGTGTACATGTTAGACAAAGCTCTCTAGGGCCTAAAGCAGGCTCCTCGTGCCTGGTATGACACTCTTGCTGACTTTCTCCTGAAGAACAAGTATTCAAGAGGTAAAATTGACAACACTTTGTTCATCAAGCAAACCTCAGGTAATCTTATCCTTGTTCAAATTTATGTGGATGATATCATTTTTGGTGCCACTGATGAGTCACTGTGTGATGAGTTTGCGTCTCTCATGAAAAGCCAATATGAGATGAGTATGATGGGGGAGCTCACATTTTTCTTAGGACTTCAAGTTAAACAATCTTCAAAAGGAATCTTTATAAATCAAAGTAAATATATACGCGATCTTCTGAAAAAGTTCAATTTTGAAAACTCCTCCCCTATGAAAACTCCCATGGCACCACCTTTGAAACTTCATGTTGATCCGGATGGTGTATCTGTGGATATCACCAGCTACCAAGGCATGATCGACTCCCTTCTCTATCTTACTGCTAGTAGACCACACATTCTGTTTGCTACTTGCCTGTGTGCGCGTTACCAAGCCAATCCGAAAGAATCTCACTTGGCTGCGGTTAAACGCATTTTTCGGTATCTGAAAGGTACCATGAATCTGGGTCTTTGGTATCCCAAAGACTCAGGTTTTGATCTAATGGGGTATTCAGATTTTGATTTTGCAGGCTCTAAGATTGATAGGAAGAGCACCACTGTTAGCTGTCAACTCCTTGGTGGCAAGCTTGTTAGCTGGTCCAGCAAGAAGCAGAACTCAGTCTCCACCTCTACTGCTGAGGCTGAGTATGTAGCTGCTGGAAGTTGTTGTGCTCAAATTCTTTGGATGAAGAATCAGCTAAGGGACTACAATCAGCTGTACTCCCAAATCCCGATTCTGTGTGACAACTCATGTGTGATCTCCATCGCAAACAATCCGGTGTTGCACTCTCGTTCCAAGCACATCGACATCCGATATCATTTCATCAGGGATCACATCTCCAAAGGTGATATCGAATTACATTTCATCCCTACCGACCTTCAACTCGCGGATCCCTTCACCAAACCGCTTGACGAAGCTCGGTTCAAGTTTCTCATCGGAGAACTCGGTATGTTAAATGCCGACATTTAATTTTTCTTAAGAGAGAGAGAAAGAAAGAAAAGAAAATTAAAAAAAGGAGAGAAAGAAAATAAAAAAATAAACTCTCTCTTTTTCTCTCTTTCGGTCTCTCTCTCTCTCTCTCTCTTACCCCTTTTCTCTTTTTCGTCTCTCTTTCTCTCCCTCTCCCCACCGAACCCCCTCCCCTCTCCCTCCTCCCCACCGACCCCACCGAATACCCCCTTATACCCCCTCATTTCGGCTCCCTCATCCCACATCACTCACCAGTCGAAACTCCCCCTCCCCACACCTCACTTTTGGCCCCAAATTCCTTCCCCCATTTGGCCTCCTTCCCACCTTCGGCCTCCTCTCTCCCTCACCCTCTATCCCTTTCGGCTCTCTCCCTCTTCCTCTCTCTCTCTCTTTCGGTCGTTACTCCTAACCAAACACTCTCTCTTTCTTCGGTTCTCACCTCTCGGCTCCCTACACCAAGCCGAACACCCCTTTCCTTCCCCTCCATTTTCGGCCCCTCTTTCACTCCTACCCCCAATCCACCGAACACCTCCTCCCTTTTCTTTTCTTCGGCTTCCATTTGCCACCGAAAATTCCAACTCCCTCCTCTACCCCCTTCTAGCCGAACACACCCCCTTATAATTTTTTTTCGGCCCTTCCCACCCCTTTCGGCCTCTTCCCAAGGCCGAAGCCCACCACACCCACCGCACATTTCCTTTTTTTTCGGTCCTTATCCAAACCGAACACCCCCTTCCCCACACAAGATTTTCGACTTACTCCCCCCCCCCCCATTTACTTCGGCCAAACCACTCCCCCCCCCCTTCCCTCTCTTTGGCCGATCCCCCCCCCCCTTCCCTCCTTTCCTTTGTCCTTTTTCTTCCATCAAATCTTTCCATTTTTTTAATCATTTCCTTTTTCTCTCACTTTTCCCCTTCCCAATACTTCCTCTAACCCATCCCATCCCTTCCTTTTTCCACCACCTACCATATATCACCCTATTTCTTCCATATCTCCCTTTTTCTTACATAATCCTCTCCCTTCCCCATAATTTCCTCATTTATCCCATCAATCTCTTCCTTTCTTCCTCTCCATATTATCTATACCATAATTACCTCCTTTTTCAAAATTCAAATTTCCTCCCTTCCATCTATAAATACTAACCCATTACATAATCTTCACCATCACCACCTTTCCTACTCCCTCTCCTTTCTTTTCTCTTATATTCCATGGCATCCTCCACCACCTCTCCCTCCAAAGCCATTAAGAAAAATATGCCTCCTCCTCCTCCTCCCACTTCTCTTAAGGATCTTGTCTTCAACCCATGCAACCATGTTGCACGGTTGGAATGTGATCCTAACTATAAGGAATTCAATCCCATTTTGTCCTTTCTTCAAAAATCACCTCTTCGGTTTTCTTTGACGAAGAACCCTCCAAAAATGAGCAAGATGCTCATTGGTAATTTTTGGCTCACATGTGTTTATGATGCCACATCCAACAAGGTCTCCGCTTCTATTCTATCGGACCCGACATCACCGGACCTCACTTTCGGTGTCGAAGACGTTAGGCGGGCCCTTAACCTTCCATCCTACGATTCTAATGACGAGTTCCCTCTTGGCACCGAGTATGATGAGGTGGTTGCGGCCTTGAACTATATTCATGGCGAAAATGATCGGGGTCGTGGCACACTTCTACGCAGGCATATGGGAGGTATCTGGAACTTCTTTTTCTCTCATGTTATTTTCTGCCTGAGTAGGAAAACTGGTGGGCATAATCAATGTCCATCCTACCTTACTCAACTAGCCCATGCTATCATGTTCCAACGTAAAATCGATTATGCTCAATATTTCTTTCATGAGTTGATTACTGTGATCACACCGCCTAAGTGACCGCATGTTGCTTTCCCACGGTTCATCTGGCTTATCATCAACAATTTACTTGCTGACGCAATTGAGGCTGATCATCGGATAGTATATGACTACCATGCCCCACTTGTGGCAAGACCCCTTCTCAAACGGGGTCCCTTAGCGACTGACAATCCTCTCCTCCCAGGTATGATCTCTTTCATCAATTCTCCCGATCTACAGTGGGAATTTTCTTTTGAATAAAATATGTGCCTAGGATAAATTTTCAAGTTCTTTTGTTTATATTAAAGTTTTTATATGATCAAATTTCAAGTCTTACAAAAGTCCAAAAGTCAGCAACATGTTTGAAACTTTTATTACTGCTTTAAAGTTGTGTGATTCGGGATATTTATAGTTTACAATGCTTGGAAAATTCTAAAAAGTCAGAATTATAGATCGGAATGAAAATATGGGCTAAGCATTTAGACGTTAATCTGAGTGATTGAGATGAATAATAAATTCTTAAAATACAAAAATCCTTGAGTTTAAAAGTTTGTACCTGTGACCTTTCTGGTTTGGGAAAGTAAGTTCCGTGGGATGCTCGTCATCTGGTCCCCTAAGGTCAATTGATCTGGGAGTGATCGAACCCAAATCCTTCTATAGAACCAGATCGAAAGTCATGTTCTACTGGTATGAATGGGTTTAGGATATGTTGATGTAGCCTTTCTGATCTGGGAGAGTTAGTTCCAAGGGGTGCTTGACACCTAGTCCCCTAAGGCCAACTGGTTTGGGAGCGGCTGACCCAAATCCTGCAATAGGGTCAGATAGAAAGTTACGTTTACGGCATGTTCTTTACTTAATAAACTTTTTGATCAAAAGATGCCAAAGTGCACGCGCTTAAAAGATGCCAAAGAGCACACTCATGTTAAAATGCCAATGTGCACAATGCTAAAAGATGCCAATGAGCACACATCTCATGATACTTGGTGATATGTTTGAGTTGCGATAAACCTATAAATTTGTGAAAATCTTAATTTTTGATGGATTAGTGTTAGTACATGCAAAGTTCTCTATAATATTTTTAGAATTTCATTTTCTTGAAGCTAATCGAAGATTCGCATGTGAGCACACTAAATAGATTGATGGAAGTTTTTGAAACTGAACATGTTTTAACTTGATATGCAATGAAACTTGTTCTTGTATCCAACAACACGCTTGATTTCAATTGATTGATAAATCTGTAATATTTTACTCTGTAGAATTTTATTTGTTTAGTGTTTAAAATTTTATATGTTTAGTTGTTTCAAAATTTACATTCAGTATATTTTTCTTTCTACATTAATATTTGATCATTGTGTTCTCATAAATATATTTTAATGGGTTTATGCATTATTCAAGGGGGAGTGAACAAAGAGAATATTTTTTCAAAGATTATATCTGTTTTTGAGGGAGAGTTTCTGATTTTCTTTATATGAATGCTAACTCAAAATGTCATATCTAGTGCATTTGTGTAGGGGGAGTCAAAGAGCTTAAAAAGGTAAATTTTTTCTGAGTTTGTCAGCTTTGCGCATTCCGTTGGTCACGCAAACCTCGTTTTGCGTATCCTTCTTGAAACGCAAACCTTGTTTTGCGTATCCTTCATGAAACGCAAACCTTGTTTTGCGTATCCTTCATGAAACGCAAACCTCGTTTTGCACATCCAGCATGACACGCAAACTTTGCTTTGCGCACCCTTCATGAAACGCAAACCTTGGTTTGCGCATCCAACATGAAGCGCAAACCTCCTCTGTTTTCTCTGTTTCTTTGATTTTGCAGATCTTACGCTGTCTCCAACATTTACATGACCAAGTTGATCAAGATCATCTAGGTCATGAGGGGGAGAAGTCTAGGAGAAGTTTAAGAGACAAAGAGCTCAAAAGTTTATCTGTTGATCAAGATTTGCTCAAAGATTCTATTCTCTCAGCTACAACTTCTTCTTTTGCTGTTTCTGCTCCGATCACCACAATTCATTCAAGGTCATTTAAAAGAGGTGTGTCGTCTAGAGCTCAAGCTGATGCAAAGAAAACTCAATCTGAAAAATGCTGAGAAGAAATTTTTTCTTAAAAGTCAGAAAGCTTCACAAAGTCGCTTTGTTGGTCAAGTGTTGTTTAAGAAGATGATTTTTGAAGACCAAAGCGCCAATGATTACTAAGGGGGAGATTGTTAGGTCTGATTTTATAGTAATCATTGTATTTATATGGCTTGGTCAAATACTGTTTCTAAAGTCATACTGTGTTGTATCTGACCAAGGGTATTTTAGTCCCTTTGGTCTTTGTTTGGTGTAAGAACTTCACGCACACATATTGAATACTTTCTGTTTTGCGCATCTTGTCTCTCTCTCTCTCTCTACTTTCTCTCTCTAAAGAATTAGTGATCTTGGACTCTCAGAGATGCTCAGGACACTCCGGTATCCAAAGGTCCCTCCTCTGTAGTGGACCCTTCTTCCCCCTCCTTAGTGAATCCGGCTAGCACTCACTCCTCAAAACCTACCAGCACCGCCGCACTTGCCAAAGTGACTCTACCACCGAAAAAACCTTCGGTGGTTACCAAGGTCGCTCACCAAACCTCAAAGCGGCAACACTCTACCTCTTCCCCTCCCTCTTCTCCCAAAAGAACGAGGAAGGTTTCTAGGTCCAACCCACGTACTCCACCCACCGATTCTTCACAATCAGCAGGTGTTGAAATTGTCCCACCCAGTCCCGGGGATTCTGCCAACCCTACTGCCACCTCCTTTGTATCCTCCCAACAGGATACAACTGACATATTGGGGGACCCTCACATTCCCTCCTCCACCTTCTCCTTGGTGGATGAGGATGACTTGGCCTTCTCCCCAGACCAAGGTTCTGCATTCTCACTACACGACCTATCACCCGACTAGTTCATGGTCGATGTTTTTGCACCACCTGGTGAAACACTAGTCTTACCCAACGCTGGTGTTGAGAGTTTTTCACACTATCTTGAACTTGTGACACAGGGTAAAGAAAAGGTGAGAAAACCAGTAGGCCTCTCTCCCTCTGCCTACCGCTCTCCTCCTCGTTCTACAGAGAGCTCCTCTTCTCATACATCTACCTCCCCTGAGGGTAGCTCCTCTGATGACTCACCTTCATCACCACGATCACCTACAGCCGATGATTTTCTTCACTAGCTTCATGTGCCATCCGAAGAGTCATCACGGGTACTTCCTCATCATCCACCGACGCCTACCCATTTTCAGGCCTCAGCTGCCCCACGGGACCCTCCAGATCCTGCTCCAGTTTTTCCTCCCGAACTCATCGCAGATATTCAGGAAGCAAACCGCCAACATCGGGCGGTTAGTGCCCAGTTTCGTGAACTCCAAATTTTTCTGGGCTTGTTTGTCAAAGCCACTGTTGAAAAGCTGGTATATCTTGAGACCTCTACTCAACACCTCACTACCTCAGTTGTTGTCCTTCAAGCAGCCTCTGAAACTCGTGATAATGAGGTACGACGTCTTTAGGAGTCTTCCCAGTCTCAGCAGGCCCTTACCTCCCAAATTCTTCAGTCTCTTCAATCTCTTCATCAGAAGGTCGATTCTGCATTGGTTGCTCCCCCGACTGCCACTGAGGGGGAGAAACAATTGGTTCCAGTCTCTTCAGACAACGGCCGTCAGGGTCCCACTCCTGTTTCTACCGATGCTACAACTGAGGGGGAGCTTCAAATACCGGCCATAGACAAAGCAAAGAAAAAGTTATCTACTGATGAAGAAGCCTTGATATCCCAACAACAAAAGGTTGTTGCTCAAAAAGCCTTTGTTTCTGAAGCTGGTCGGTTAAAGCTTCAATCTCCTCCTAAGGTCACTTCTGACTTTGGTCTTCCTGAAGTTGAAATCTAGCGGGCAACTGAGCTTGATTCCTATGAAATTCTATGGTACAGAAAAAACTCTGATGGGACGAAAGCATAATTCAATGATTGTTGAGGTAAATTTTGGTACCTCCAAAGTTTCAGATACATATGTCTGAATGGTTATCACTAGGGAGGACAAAACTTCTCATGCTACCAAATTCTGCGACCTTGAAGACTATGGACTTTCTGAATGGTACGAAATCTCTGAACTCTTATCTAAATCTTTTAGTCGACACAGGGTTATGGCCAAAAAGACCATCAATGGTCTTCTAGAAAGAATGAAAGATGTTGCAAAAGAGTACAAGCATTCTCCTGAAGAAGAAGTTCAAGTCCAGTGTCTCAAAAAGATGTGCCTCTCCTCCTCTCCACAACTTTCCTCTTCTGACAAACAAAACCTCTTCAAGGATCTGGCTGCAAAGGGAATAATCCCTGATGTAAAAAATCTGAATCTGAAGATTCCCGGCGGTCCGACTCGTCCTCCGGGCACTGTGGTGACTAGGCCACTCAAAGGAGTATATTTTCTCAATGAAAAGGAAATTCTCATGTTCTTCAAACATGAGGAAATCTCCATTGCTGACACTAAGGTTCTAGTAGCTATTCTCTCCTTTATCCCCATAAGTTTTGGAGCTTCATTCCTTCGCCATGATATTCTTGCTGAGCTTCACAAAAGACAGAAGAAGGAATGATGTTCTGCTCTAAATCTTACTAATGTACTTGTAACTTTTGTTTTGTCAAGTCATCTTATTTAATACAAGTGCATTTTCTTCTTATTTAGTTTGTACAGATATACTTCATTTTTTTATTCTTTTGTAAATGTCGAATATACTTATAAATCCTTATACAAAAAAAAAAACTATGTGAAAAGAACCCAAAAAGAGTAAAAATGGGTCAAAATGAATTATTCAGTATACTCTTAGTTTTATTCTTTAGTATGGATGTCATCCTCAAATAGGGGGAGATTGTTGGGTCATCTGAAGATTTGAAGATGACCTCCCGATCTTCCATTTTATATCATCATACTTAGAATATTTTGAGGTTCTTTTAGCAGCTTGGTTTCTATACAAATGTTCGGTGAAGTCGAAGATCAGCCGAAGAAGACAAAGAAGAAGCATATCTCTCAAAGCCGATTGAAGATAGACTCCTCGGCCTAAAGCCAAGTATGCCTACTTGATCAACACCATTGGCCAGGATGGTGTCGATCTCAAGTCTTCAGGAGCCGAAGACCTCTTAGTCTTCGGAAGCCGAAGATTTCTCAATCTTCAGGAGCCGAAGATTTCTTAATCTTCAAAGCACGAAGATCTCTTTACACATTGTACTTTTCTAACAAAGTATATTTGTGATATCTTGCATTGACGTGGACCTCATCCGAAGATCAGAAAAAGTATGTTTTGTATTTTACACTCTTTTAAGGAAAGGACTCCACCATCCTCTGCAGGTCAACACTTCAAGCCAAAACACCTCAAGACAAAAGGTACATCCTGTACCTTGCTAAAGACATGTGTCCATCCTTTGCTCAACAGGTGTCCCATGCATTTAATGCATGAGGCACTATAAATATGGAGGATGGTTCAACATGCAAGATCACCAGTTCTACAACTTTCAAGTTCTCTAAGTGCCTGGCTTTTCCTCTCTACAAAGTTCTTATTGTTTTCTAAGTGTTTTACAATTGTTTTTTATTTCTTTTAGTGTTAGATTGTTTGAGCAGATTCATCTGTTCTCTTCCGCAACAATCAAAAGTTTCTATGTGTAATTCTTGATTTCAAATCAATAAGAATTAAATTAAGTGAAAAATTGTGTGTATTGTATTCAACCCCCCCTTCTACAATATTTTTCTTGTTTATTTACTGCTATTTGGGACCAACACCATTTTTAATGCAATGGTGGGGTGTCCACATCCCCAATCCGCTTCCAAAACACGTGTGAAATGTCACAATATCTTGAATCTATTCCAAATACCAAGATATTTATGTATATAACCTTAAATGATATTCCAATTAAATTCATGATATTCTAATATCAACTCATTTTTCTCTTATTATATTAGGAGGTCATTGATTAAATAAAATCTCATTTTAAAGATATATAACTAAAATTTTAATTAATTTCGCAGCCAATTAAAGAAAAAATGTCTTCATATCTATCCAAAGGTTATTGATTTAAATAAAATCTCATTTACATTTATAATTATATGAAATATAGCAATTGCATAAAACATATTATTATTAGGTATATTTATATATATAATTTAAAATGAAATTTGATAGGTCCAATTGAGAACATGATTGGTATTGATGAATGATAAACAAGAGATTAGGAATAGAAATCAGTATATTATTGAAAGCAAGAAAACTACAACTACTAGAGAGCAATTTCAATCATACGGCTACATTGTGTATTGAAAAGTTAACCTAAACTAGAATACATGATTCCTATATATACCCCATATCTCTTGTATATATTGTAAGCCCAAACCCAATACAAGGCCCAATACAATAAATGTAGATTACTTTATAAAACTTCTAAATAGAACATAAAATATGTTCTAACAAAATTTTAGTTAAATCCATAACTTTCTGATGAGTATAAGTCGTTCTTTATTTAATAGACCAAGGGGTCATAAATTTAAGAGTTAATTACGGATTTGGTCCCTATGGTTTGTTGGGTTTTACGAAAATGGTCCCTAAACTTCATTTATTACAGATTAGGACTCGACGTATGTCGTTTTGTAATGGATTGGTCCCTCACTCTAACGACCATCCACTCATCCGTTAGAGTTAAGGGTAATTCTCTCATTTTTCCTTTTTCTTTATTTTAATGTTATTTTTTTATTCTTTTTCCTTTTGTAGAAGCCCCAAATTGTAGGGACCACTATGTAATTAACTTAATTCTCTCTCTCTCTCACACACACACACTCACTCTTCTCTATCTCTTTCACAATCACGACCAGGTGTGAAGCAGCTCCGGCGTGACCCCCACCATCTCCGACGAACCCACAACACACACACACATAGAGAACACACACACCCAAATCAATCTGATTTCCATCTCCGACATCTTTGGTCACCGGTGAAACCCTCAACACCCACTTCTCGTCTCTGTTAGTAAGTGTCTATGTTCTTTATGTTTGTGTGTGTGATTGGGGTGGTGGTAGTTTGGGTATGACGGTTGGCGATGTGTTACAAAGGTGGTTGTCACCGGGGGAGGTTGCACCGACGATTGTCGTCGGCGAAGGTCACCAATGGGATGGGGAGGGTTCACATTGCAGAGAGAGAGAGAGAGAGAGAGAGAGAGAGAGAGAGAGAGAGAGAGAGAGAGAGAGAGAGAGAGAGAGAGAGAGAGAGAGAGAGAGAGAGAGAGAGGTTCACTGGACGCATAGGGACGACGGAGGGAGGGGTTCACCGGAGTAAAACGTTAGGAACGATGATCGTAGATATATATGTGTGTATATATATATATATATATATATATATATATATATATATATATATATATAGGGTGGTTTAATATGAAACCCCAAAAAACTTTGCAACCCTTGCAACTTACCTCATCACCTTTGATTTAGTGTTCAACGGACCAGATTGATCCACCAATTTCATATTTATAAAATTAATTTTCATTTTTTTGACTAAAATGTAACCCGCTAAAGGGCAAATTGGGAAAAAATTATAATTTCAAACCTTCTCCTAATCATGGAAACGTGGGTTTCCATCAATCACATCCCGAAAAAATTGTTGTAGAGATGAAAACCCATATCAAATTAAATAAATAAAAAACAATTTCAAGAAAGATTTGAACGCTGAAAAACAAAAAGAAAAAAATCCATCAATGGTGGTTGTTGAAAATGCTCGTAGTATGAACGTTGTTGCCTCCGATGTTGATCAGTCAACAAAAACTTCTTATATGTCTCATCGATCAAACGATTATCATCATCATCATCAACAACAATTGCAGAAGGTGACGGCAGTGGAGTCGTGATGGTTACGGCAACATCGACGACAATGGTTACGGTGGTGGTGATGGTGATGATGGTGTAGAGATATTCATTTTCCCATTCAACTGCTTCTCAATTCTCAATTCTGGAATCGATATACTGCAACAAAATCATCAACAATGGCAGAAACAATATTGAATGATGATAAATGATTCAATATTCACCACATATATGTTTACTAGCTATTCAATGTAAATAGATTCATGATTGCATAAACATACATGAATCATTCATTATATAATTAACTTGAAAAGCCAACATTAAACCATTGTTCATGAAAAATTTATATTAAAATATTTACAACCTTATCGAGACCATTTGTCATATACCATCTTAAAACTCAAAATCTCTCTTTAGCCATCACACCAACACATAAATATAGTGCCATTCATGAACTGCAATTCATGAAGAATAATGCAACACAACATGAAGAACAACTGATGAAACATAATTCATGAAAACCAAAACATGCATTATTTCAAAACTCATTAACTGAAATCTAAATTTACAGCGTGTATCAACAGCAATGTTTCCTGATAAAACCAAAAACTGAAAAAAGAAAGAAAAAAAAAACCACCTTCGTCGACGACCTTATTGGGTACAAAACAATCTTCGACGCGAAAAACTTCGACGGGTTTCGAAACTCCATCCAAAACTTCGACAATACTACATTTAAGGGAATCAAAAGCCAAAACAACCTCTTCGCTATTAGAGGTCAGCACATTCAACGTCCCAACGTCTTCTTCGAGAGCAGCAACTTCTTTGTCTCCTACATTAACATTACCAGTCCCAGAGCATCATCCAACGGTTCCAACACAGCGCCTCCGGTGCAACTTCCGACGATCTCTTTATCATTATCCATTGAAAATTCAGCACACAAACAAGAAACTTGTTCTAAAGCATCACCTATAATCGACTCCAACCAAAATCTTCACAACGATTACAGAATATCATAAGAGACTTGAAGAAGTCAATGATTGATGAATATAATTTAAAAAAAAAAAACAAAACCGGTTAAGGAAAATGCCATTAATAACTGCTAATTTTAAGGAAACCATAACCACTATTAATTACAAAATAAAAAAATACAATTACGCAAAAGACAGATATGCCCTTGAGAACTTAAAATTAATTATATATTAATTAAAAGCAATCTAGATTAAACGGACGGTCCAGATCAAGGTTGCAAGGGTTGCAACCTTTAAGAGGGTTGCAAAATATCCTCCCTCTATAAAAACTAGAAGCGTACTCGCGCAATGCAGCGAGATACATCACGATTTTGGATAGTTTTGAGAAAGTGATAATGTTTTTTTTTTTATAAATTTGTTTAATTTAGGCTTAATAATATAATGTTTTTATATAAAAAAATTAAGTATTTTGTTAGAATTCAATGATTATCTTTTATATTTTAATGACATCTAGAAAAAATAACCAATTACATATTTAATAATATAATTAAAACAAATTTATAGTAATATAATATATTAATTAATAGTGATACATGGAAATGTCTGCATAAAAGGAAGTCTTGCACATACCAAATTGGTGGGTGTTAGAAGCCTCCAGTAGTAATATGTATCTTGTGCTTTGATACTTGATAATATGATTTTTAAAATCTTGCATAAAATGATGGTACCTTGTGCCTAATAATTTGTATTTAAAAGTTTTTTATCCGTGCTTTATAATATAGTATAGATATAATATATTAATTAATATTGATACATGGAAAAGTCTGCATAAAAGGAAGTCCTGCACATACCAAATTGGTGGGTGTTAGAAGCCTACAGTAGTAATATGTATCTTGTGCTTTGATACTTGTAAATTAAGAGATTTTTAAAATTTTGCATAAAATGATGGTACCTTGTGCCTAATTATTTGTATTTAAGAGTTTTTTATCTGTGCTTTATAATATAGTGTGTATATATATATATATAGGGTTGGGTTCACGTGAGACCAACCTGTTTTCGTGAGACCGGTGAGACCAAGAATTTACACTTGAAACTTCACAGTAAAACACTGTGAAGGTAAAAAAAATCCGAACCTTCACAGTGTTTTGCTGTGAAGGTTCAAGTGTAAATTTTTGATCTCACGGGTCTCACGAAAATAGGTTGGTCTCACGTGATCCCAAGTCTATATATATATATATATATATATATATTAGAGTTATTTAAGTATTTGGTCCTTATAGTTTAGGAGTTTTTACAAAAATAAGAGAAAGACAACAACAAAAAAGTCATAAAAGTAAAAACAGAAATAAATTAATGTTAAAAAGGTGAAAATACTAAAATTGTTAAAGGGAAAAACAAATAGAACAACAATATGGAGAGAATAACAATAAGGCAGAGAGAAGAAGTCTGTAATTCTCATTAATCATAAGCCCTTTAAATAGGGAGGAGTTTACAAAGAAAATGAAACATTCATTATGGTAAATTCTAATACTAGAAAAATATTATATCAATCACTTCCTTTTGATGATGGCACATAATCCTACAACACTCCCCCTTGTGCCGAGTCAAAGGAGTGATGGTGCACAATTGTTGCCTCGTTAAAACCTTACGCCAAAATAAAAACCCAGTGGGAAGAAATAAAAGTCTGACGAAGGAAAGAGTACAACGCACCAGTTTTTTTGCAATATATAGACTTTTCATTCAATCTAGTTTTCTCTTAGATTCGTACATTAATCGATAATGTTAGGAAAATATTATGGTATATAAACAGTTGCCTCACTAAAACCTTACACTAAGGAACAAAACCCAATGGGAAAAATAAAACCTTGGTTAAGGAAAAAGCACAACATACCAATATCACAAATATAGTAGACTCCCCCTTTTGTCTACTACTCCCCCTGATTCGTGCATTAATCCAGGGAGTTTGGAAAACATTTGTGTTTACTTTCTACATGTTTCCCAATATTTGGATTTAGGTCATGATTTGGTAAAATATGTAATATTCTCCTGGCATCTTACTTGATTCAATTGAATCTCGATGAGAGTTTTCTTATTGCTGATTGTATAAGACTTAAGCAGAATATGCTTTGTGTTATCACCCTTGATGTATCTTATGTTCATTTCTTCGATACATGATGCATTATTTCCATATATGCAAATAGGATACTGGTTGAACCCAAATTACTAACTCCTCTAATATATGTAATGATAGTCCTTAATCATATACATTATCTCATGGAGAGTAATATTATTGGATTAGTTCAAGGAGGTAGTTACAAGGGTTTGCTTAGCTTACTTCCAAGCAATCGGTGTATTCCCAGTGGTAATTCCTTATCCAATTTGAGAACAACCTAATATCAGCAAAGACATACCAAGAGGTTGTTTGGTGTTTTTCTATAAGAGCTAGTACTTTTGTTGTTTACATTCTAAGTAGGTATTGAATTTTCATTATCAATCTCATTTTTATTTCTACAGGGAAAGTATAATCCCATGGCAATGGTTCTAAAATATTTACTTGATATCATTCCAAATGACTTGCGTTGGCACTGAGCTAAATCTAGCTAACAAGTTCACTGAGAAATAGAATATACAGTCAAGTGTATTGTGATAAGTACGATAATGCTTATATTGTACTTAGATAGGGAATTCCAGCTCCCAACACTTTTTCACCACCATCCTTTAGACGAAATGGACAATTCCTTATATCCAACACTTTGACCAATCATGAGAGTGCTAACCGGATGCGCTTTGTCCATATTAAATTGCTTGATTATTTTCTAGACATATGCGATCGGTGAATATTTCACAAACTCGGTGTCCTGGATCAAATAGTTAGACAAACCCAAGTTTTCCCAAGATTTTTATCTCAAATTTAGATTTCAAGTTGCTTGTGGTTTCTCTTATTTCATCAAGAGTGCCTATTATGTTCATAACATCGACATATAAAGTTACTTTGAAAATCTAAAACTTGTTTTTCTACATAAATACGCAAGGGCACAATTCATAGTTCTTATATATCATTTCCCAATCAAGTGTTCACTTAGGGGGTTATACCACATCCGCATAGATTGTTTTAATCTATAAAGTGGGCGATTCAATTTTATTGCAAACGCACTTCGTGGTTTAAAGTTACTTGATTTTGGTAATGTAATGCCATCAAACACTTTTATATCTCTGAATCTAGATCCCCATAGAGATATGTATTAACCACATCCATGAGCTGCATTTCCAGTCCTTCGAAAACTACTAGGCTAATAAATTAGCATAACATTATAACGTCCATCACGGGAGAGTAAGTCTTCTCGTGGTCAATCCAGGGCGTTGTGAGAAACTTTGCGCCAAAGGAGAGTCTCATACATTATGACTTGATTTTTCTCATTACGCTTTACGACAAATGATTTATCTATGTCTTACAGGCTTTACACTTGGTGGGTTAGCACTACCAAACCAAATACCTGTTCATTTGTCAAATAATATGATTCTCCTGGATTGCTTATTTAGGCCAATTTGCTCTTTGTTGATATTTTTTAACTGAGCATGGTTCGATGTCAATGTGCTCTATCATCTCATAAGCAACAATATATGCAAAATATATCATCAATTAGTATGTATGATCTGTCCATCGACTCATATGTACTCTCATAATTCATTTGAAATTTCTTTAATCTCTGGAATCAATATTAACTTTGGAGCGTCCTCCGGTAATGATTCATAGACATAGTTTAATCAGAGACAATCTCATGAGAGGTTTATGTATTGATGACAAATAGTTGTGCCTTACTCTTCTCTTCCTTTAGATGAGTATCTATCGAACCAAGTAGCTTCCCCTATTTCCGTTTGGGAGCTACGACCTCAACCACACCTCCACCATGTGTGATTGCAACGCACTTTCCAGCGACGTTGTACCCTTTTTTGGGGACTTTAACCTTGCGAGTATATTTGCAGCTCGTATATGTGATCTTGTCACTTCTGGAATAACATTAAACGTATCAGGTATCGAGTCTGATGCGTTTGACTTCAACATTACGTTGTGAAAAATGAGACAGAGTGGGAATATTCAATGACACTTCTTGTCGTTCCCATGGAAATTTTTTTTTCCTATCTCCCCCTAACGACGGGAAGATTGTCTCATGAACGTTACAACCCACAAATCTAGCGGTAAAGATATCACTAGTCAAATATTCTGATTAACGGATAATTGTTGGGGATTCATATCCAACATATACCAAATCGTCTTTAAGGACCCATTTCGATGCGCTATGGGGGCGCAATTGGCACATATAATCAAACATGCGTAAATTTAAAGTATCAAGCTTTTATCCAGTTACCAACTGGTACGCATGAGGTTGGTTAGCAAGCAGTGGGTCTAAAAACGAAAAAAAAACTGCATATAATAATTGCATAACCCCAGGTAGATGTGGGTAAATTGGTGAGCATTATTAATACCCTAGATTTCATCATATTCTTTTGATAACAACTTCTATGAGACCATTTTATATATACACATGGGGTATAGGAAACTCTACATTGATCCTCATACATATGCAATTAACATCAAATCCTTATGATGTAAATTCTCCAGCATTCCAAGTCATGTAGACTTGATGAAATAATCAGGGTGGTGAGCCCTTAAACGTATAACTAGTGCTAGGAGTGCAGTATTTCATGTGGACAATAATACGACATGCGTTCATCGTGTCAAAACCAGAACCATAAAGTTTTAATGGCCCGCATTCTGGATGTTTATGTTCATAAATATCACCTTGTATTCGTTGTAACAATGGAATATTTTTGTATTATTTCCTTAGATTTAGGATGATCTCATTCCTGTCTTGGCTAAGGATTAGGGTATATACAAAAGTTCTAGGTATTCGAGAGGGCATATTATGATGGCAATGTTGTTTCTTATGCTACAGAAATCAACAGTTGCAATTTACCTCGTTTTGCCTATCACTCGAAAGAGAGTCTGTCTATGTGTATTTTGCAATACACGGATCACTATGTCATAACCATGGTGTCCCACATGGTCATGTCGAAACATATATGTGTCATTTCCCTAAAGTTCTTTATTGGTGACAAAAATGTTTTGATGACTCAATAATCTACTAGCTAGTTTGACACATAATTTCCATGATATATGTTTACTTTCAAATTCATTAGAACTTATGTATATATGCTCATTATAATTTCCATTTGATACAAATATCTTTACAAGGTTCCTATTGATCTTGTACCAACAAGAAAATGACAGTTCATCGTCTAAGTATTTCGGTTGAATGAATTATAAAATAAGTATTTGTCTATCATTTTAGATTGTGTGAGAGGTAAAAAAAAATCAATTCTCCTCGATACATTCCTATATGGAACGGAGAATATTGAAATATTTTGCATTTGTTACGATGTATTTCTTTACATCTATAATGGTTAAATATTCGATTACTTAGTAGAGAAATTAATTTTGATACTTAAAATTAATTTTCAAAGAAACATATGCTTAATCAATATTAAATATTAAATTAATATGTTATAGTTCATTTTCAACTTGTTCCCTTTTCGACATGAACACTCTTTAGTGCATTTCTTATTTGATTGTCCATTTTCTCCTGGGGCGGTAGTTGTATCTCTACTCCAGATGTTGAAAAATCATTCCCGACTCTTACCGAGACCCTAACCCCGTTCTAGGTTTTCGTCCACATAGTGCATAAATGTCACATGTGTGAAATTGTTTTTTAACTCCCTGTTCTTTGGAGTTGTTTCCACCTTTAATGCTTTCATTATTGATCTCGAGAATTTTCTTTGTATCGACATATGTGGTGTTGTTATTCGAAAGAACCTTGTTATATGTCTCTCAACCACTTGCAGTAGGTTGATGAGTTTGTCTAAAGGTTACTTTCCAACTTATATTAGTTCATTAATATTTTTGATATATGAAAGGTGGAAATAATGTTACGAATCATGTCATCTTCTGTGAGTTCCTTGCCACAGAGATTGAGACGCATTTTGGATATAACATTTCTTTGTTGAAATCAGTTACCTTTTTGTAATCGAGTAAGTGAGTTTCATTCCACTGTACGATTAGTTCGGGAAGTACATATTCATGACTACTCCCTATTATCCCTTTCGGGACATCCCACATTTCTTTGGGGGTTTCTAGTAAAGGTATTCCTATGAAACTTAGGATTTATATGTCGTCTCAAAACATGAGGTATCTGTTTGTATATTTTCAAGAGGTTGGTTTTAGAGTCAATTGGGGAGTTGATGGACTTTAGGTATTTTCTTGTACCTTTTCAAAAGGAGGTTTATATACTCATTTATGATACTCATATTCTTTTGAGTTCACGACGTTGATTTTGGGATAAGTTGATTTAACCATTTACGTATATAAGGGATAATATATTATTTTCTTTTTGATAAGACAATGGATTGTGGTTATAATTATTATTTTATGTATGAAATTTCATTATCATAACCATATTGGATTTTTGTATGCTTTAATTTTATTGATAATACTTCATCAATATTTCAATTTGCGTAAACAAATTACTCAATCTATTGGATTTCCAGGTAGTAGGGGAATCACATGGATTTCTTAAGTCCCTACAAACCTTAGGGCTATTTACACCCGTTTGACAAAATCCAATCGATATTTTGAGATTTATTTAATTTAAATATAAAATTATTAATTATAGAACATTTGGCATGAGGCCAAAATGACTATGAGTTTGACATATAAAGCCAATTTTAATACCTTAATAGTATTTTTGGAGCTTTTGGTAAGATACCAAAATATGGGGGTTGGAAGCGTAACTTCTAAAATTTAATTACAAAATTAAGAATTATGAGTAGAAACTCAAGATAAACATTTAAATTTATATATTAAATTTTATAAATCATTCAATGTCAAAATGAATAAACTACAAAACATTTTAACAATTATATGATCCTCAATCACAAATATGACTACTAAGAATTCAAAAGACTTTAAATATACTTAAATACTAATATAATATTTGAATATTACAATATAAATAATATGAACGTATTTACATATCCCTATATAGTTGATTTAAAATAGCAACTAGAATATTAAATAACCCATATCATTAAATTAAATAAATTATCATATTTTAAATTAACTTGTTATAAAACAAGCATATATGATAAAAGTGTATATTTTAGGAATATTTAAACAAATATATAAATTTTTTGATTAAACAAAATAAAATAGTAATGAATTTATAAACTGACATACATATAGAAGATTTCAAAAGAAATAATAATGGTATTAGAAATCCATAATCAAGTTTATAAATATTTATTGCCCCATATAATTAAATTAAAAATGGCAAGTCAAGTTAAATAAATTACCTATCATATTCAAATAATAATTAATTAACATATCCCACAATAATATATTAGTCTAATTTAAAAGATACCATCAAATTGTAGACATAAATAAATACATAACATTATATAATGAAACTAACCATCTAAACATGTTTAAACTAATTGAATAATCATAACTAAAAAATAAAAATAAATTCAAAATTATAAATCTATCATATACATAAAAGCTATCATTCCGCATTAAAACACAATAAATTAATATAATAAATATTTAATAAAATAGATAAATAAAACCAATTTAATAGAAGCTAAATACAAACCATATTTCAAGTACATACGGTGAGTTACATCCGTGAAAATTTAATTGAAGGATACGAAAAAAAAAATTACTAATTGTTTTTTTTAACAATTCTAAAGTTGCATAGTCCCCAAAAAAGTTATTGATTTCAAATCAAATTAAATAACGATCAATTACTATTATCAAAAAAACCATATCACCATTAAAAAAAATAGAAGGATTTTGAAAGTAATTTGTTACAACCTTGCAAATTGCCAGAACCATTTTTATGTTTATTACGACCACAAACTAATAAGAATAAGAAAAAAAAAAAAACTGAAGCATATAAGCATGATCATGGCTAAAAGGTTAATCACGATTAATCATAATTCATAGACAAAAAAAATTGTAAGTTTTTGTAGAAATACTTACTTGAATTACAATATTGGAAAAACAGACCTTTTAATGGTGGAAGATTGTGAATAGAACAACCGTTTAATAGCGGCGGAAACGATTTGAGGGAGCGATAGCGCAAACGAGCTACGTGCTGATAACATGTTAAAGGGAAAAACAAATAGAACAACAATATAGAGAGAATAACAATAAGACAGAGAAAAGAAGTTGTAATTCTCATTAATCATAAGCCGTTTAAATAAGGAGGAGTTTACAAAGAAAAGGAAACATTCATTATGGTAAATTCTAATACTAAGAAAATATTATATCAATCACTTCCTTTTGATGATGGCACATAATTCTACAACAAAAATGACATAATTACCCTTAACTCTAACGGACGTTTTGGATGACCGTTAGAGTGAGGGATCAATCCGTTACAAAACGACATACTCGAGTCCTAATCTGTAATAAATGAAGTTTAGGGACCATTTTCGTAAAACCCAACAAACCATAGGGACCAAATCTGTAATTAACTCTAAATTTAATTAAGATCCCTATTAAGGTTATATAGATAATTATCACCAATATAATAGGATTGCACACTTAGGAATGATTTTAAAAGATTTAGATAAGTAATTTGGATTTGGAAGGATTTAAAATCGTTGGTGTGTCTGATTTATATGATTTGAAATGAAAATAAATAATTTATAAAGACAAATTATAAATAACTATAAAAATAGTTAAATTATCTTTTTATTAATTGATTGTTACAAAACAAATATTTTAACATATTTTAAAGAGTAAATTACATGATTGGTTATGTGGTTTATAAAAAATTGCACTGTTGGTCTCTAAAATGAAATAATTATGGATTTGGTCCCTATGGTTTACAATTTCACACCCCTTAAGTCCCCATACCCTAACACCGTTAAAAAGTTTTGTTAAGTGGGTTATTTAGAAGGGTAATTTAGTCGATTCATAATATTTTTTTTTGTTTTTCTGTTAAAATTACAGGACCAAGAACGTAATGTATTAATACATGGCTCCACCTCTTTACACCCTCCAGCGAATTATCCGGCAAACAACTCCAGCCAAGATTACGAATGTGTTATCCATATAGTAATCAAGATTGGAACTTGTTTATTTTTAACTTTTGTTAGATTGAAATTAAAAACAAAAGATTGAAGAATGAAAACAATAAATCAAGAACATAAACATTGATCTACATAACAAATTAAGACGACGAACATCAATAGCAAGTTTATATAAGCTCATTCAAAATGTTTGTAATACAAAATTTTACAAGATCAAAACCTTAAATAAATCATAGATCCCTGAAATTAGAACCCTAAAATCAAAAAACAAAAACTCAGATCTCAATATACAAAAAACAGGGCTTCAAAAACTAGAACATCATCATACAATAATCAAATAACTTTTTTATAAATTCAAAAAAAATATGCAACACAAACCCTAAAATAAAAAATCTCAATCAACAACACAAACAAACCCTAAAAACAACCTAAAAAATCTAAATAGTCAAACCTTGAATCAAAGCACCCTTTAATGGTGGAAGAACACTTGCACCAAACATTTCAATCAAACCCAAACTTATCTTCATCTCGATTCTTGTAGTCTTCTTGAATCAAATCGTTCATGTGACGGTGGAAGAACACCTTGAATATGGAAGAGATCTAGAGGAGGACCAAATCTGGAAGAGTATATCGTTGGGGGTGGAGGCGTAGATTGATGGGTTTCCAGAGATGATGGTTTGAGGGTAGGGCTTCATGAAATCAGATTTGGGGGGGGGGGGGGGGGAGGGGCTTCATGAAATCATATGGCGGGAGGGAGCTTCACGATATTTGATGGAGAAGGTCTTGTGTTGCCGGAGAAGGACACTCTCGCCAGATATGATAAGTTGAGGGACATATTCCTGGACGTGATTTCTCGGCACAGTGAAAAAAGAGGGAGAAGTGAAAGTCGACGTCGATTAAGGGGTTTCAGCTTTGTGTTTGCCGACGGTTATGGTTGGAAAAGAGAGATGAGATTCATTATGTTAGACAAGGGTAGTGAACTCGGTTAGGGTTTTACATTTTATATTAAAAAAAAATTAAAAAGTTATAGGATCAATTACATTCTTTGTCCTCTAATTTTTAAGAGAAAATAAATAAATTATGAAATGACTAAGTTACCCTCCTAATAAACCAACTTCACAAATTCATGTTAACAATGTTAGGACAGAGGGACCAAAGGCGTGTGAAAATGTAAACCACAAGGATGTTTTCCATAATTATTTTGATTTAGGGACGCACAGTGCAATTTTATGTAAACCACATGCACCAATCATGTAATTTACTCTATTTTAAAACATTATTAGATACAAATCCTATAAAGTTGTATGAAATCTTATGTAATTTCAAAATCTTATGTATGTGTGATTTCTATGAGATCTTGAGATTTAAAATCCAGAAAGTCCTTCAAACCAAATATGATATTAGAATAAAATTCGACTCCAAATCATATCCAATCGCGCCATTAGTGGATTACAACACATTTATCTATCTAACAATCCTAAACATTACAATATCCAACAAGCCTTGAAGGAATCTCTTACAATATAAAATTAACTATACACTGAATATGTTGAACCTTTGTAGTTTCCTAAGCCAATTCATTTTTCTGCCACAAATGTATATACTCCTTTAAACAAAAATGTCGAGCAATTACACCATTTTGCATTTCATAACACACTTGTCGACTAAGAGGCCGTTTACTAAACACTTATCCGGGTAAACGCTTACCGGTATCACTTACCTTACGGTCCTTTACCTATTGAGCATGGAAACTACCGAGAATCTTACCCAATAAGAGCCATAACAAGGACCGAGAGTCTTACTCGGTAAATGAAAGAAATGACTCTTACCCGATAAACGCTTATCGGGTATAAGACGTTTACCAACAATCAACTTTGATGGTCGGGAATGTTATACGATAAGGTAAGTGAGGGTAATGTCATTGCCGGTAAGCGCTTACCGGTTAAGCATTTGGTAAACATCTCATATGACAAAACAAGAACAATCACCGAATAAGAGAACATGAGGACGGCCAAATTACATGTGATTTTACACTAAACTCACGTGTAAAATCACATGTGATTAGTGATTACGCGTGTTAACTGTGTTCCATAATTGCATGTGATATCAGTACAAAATTATATGTGATTTGACTATTTTCATGTGCTTTTAATATGACCATGTTCTCATTTGACCTTCCCACATAAAACTTATGTAATACAAAACTAGAAATATGAGGCGATCGTGTTCGTGGGTGGTCATGCATACATTGCTTCAAACTGTGACAGACCTCATTAATTGGCTAGATTAGTGATCAACCCGTTATTTTAAACCACATATTAAACAACACAGTTTTATAAACGGTTTATGAAATTTTAGGAATCAAAAACTGCTAGTGTGGTTCAAAATACAGATGGTGCCGCGACTGCTATCAGCTTGAAACTCAATGCTTAGGTTTATGAGTTCTTGTTTAATCAAACATTGGAATTTCGACACCAGAAACACTACTATAAACAACTATCACTAGTATGCTACCAGAAACATTAAAAACGAACGAACCTGTTGTACACAACTCTACAAAAACCATGCACATGTGCAATCTGGTAGGTCGTTCTGCACGCATCCTCGTTTGAAACTTAAGAGTCTCAACGAAATGGTGGACCATGCACGGATGAATTCCCTGTAGAACAAAACTTACAAGATTACCACAACCAGTTAAACCAAACAAACCCGGTATATCACGCCCAAAAGTAGAATCTATAAAAGATAAAAGATGTATGCAGGCTTTTCACCTGTCTAAAAGAGAGACTTTATTACCACAAATAGTTAATGAATGCTACCCAATATATCTCATCCAGAAATAGGGTCTACACACTTTTCATTTGTCTCGAGAGACAAGAGGGACTTTATTTGACTGCTAAAGTTGCTGGTTTGTCATCCAAAAGCTGTGGGTTCGAGTCAAAGAAACCCGCTGTGGGTTCGTGTCAAGGAAACCCTACTGACCCATGTAGAAACAAGGAGTCTTTGTGCACAAGAATCAAGTTTGATGGGTAGAGTCATGGTTGTGTTTTAGGGGCCGTTTAGGCGTTTACTAAATACTTACCCGGGTAAGCGCTTATCGGTCTCACTTACCTTACGGTCGTTACCTATTGAGCATGGAAACTACCTAGAATCTTACCCGGTAAGAGTCATAACAAGGACCGAGAGTCTTACCCGGTAAGTAAGAGAAATGACTCTTACCCGGTAAGCGCTTACCGGGTTTAAGACGACTACCAACAATCAATTTTGATGGTCAGGAATGTTATACGATAAGGTAAGTGAGGGTAATATCCTTGCCGGTAAGCATTTTGGTAAACCGCCCCTTAATTTAGCAAAAAACAATAAGAATCAAGTCATTTACCAAATGGTTACCGGGTAAGCACTTAACGTGTGTCACTTACCTTACCGAGTGAGCATGACAAGGACCGAAAATCTTACCGGGTAAGAAGCATAGCAAGGACCCAGAATCTTACCCTGTAAGTAGGGAAAAGGACTCTTACCCGGTTACCCTGATCTATTTTGATGACCGAGAATGTTACTCGATAAAATAAGTGAGGGTGGTGACTCATCTAGGTAAGCACTTACCTAGTAAGCACTTGGCAAACAGCCCTTTAGTTTTGTCTATCAAAAAATGTTTGAATTCTTACGAGATGATCTAGAACGATCAATCATTACCAAACCATACAAGCCCATTATCTCCCACCCGGAAGTGGGGTCTGGGAGAGTGTGATGTACACAGTCTTGTCCTCTACCCCAAAGAGTATCAAGGAGTAGAGCGGTTGTTTCGGAGAACCAACCATCATTGTATAACCCAAATCAGCGTTTATGCAGTTTGTGATTTTATTAACTTGGTTTCATAACAATTACCAGCTGGAGGGTGTTGATGCATTCTTCCCCAAAGGTCCTCTGCGTGCTGCATCTCTTGTGACCTTTTAAGCGGATCGTGCATGGAAGCAACTCCATGGGTCCCACCCCAGCCAACAGTAGATGCACCTCCCCAGCCGTGACCCCACCCAGGTGCTCCCCAAGCTGATCCCCAACCTTGGGTTGTGGGCACACCCTCTGCAGCCCTCATTCTTTTGGTTGACTGATGGTCAAATGGCTGCTCCGCCCACAAAGTTTCTGGGCCTGCAGCCATGGCTCGATGTTGTGTTCCATCCCAGTAGCCTACTGGAGGTGGCCTTATTGACCAACCTTGAGTAGCTCTTGGTTCCAACACATGGTTAGGAGCCATAACATGCTGATTTCTTCCCAAGTTTTCTTTGCGCTTCAAGATCGTTGTAGGCTGCACATTTTGTTTCGGATGAACAGGATGATGGAGGGTTTTATCAATGCCAAACAATGCTCTCTTTAACTCTGATTCTTGGATTTCACCATTCATGAAGGAAGCAAGATTACGAACGGTAAGGCGGATGCACTTGTAGATTTCTTCAACTTCTGATTTCCCTACAGCCCTGGCGACGTTTTGGGTTCGGTCTGTGAAATCCTCAACCTGTAGAGTTAGTAACTGAATCAGAGTGGCCCAATTCAAGATCCTTGATAACAATTTAAAAAAAAAACTAAATAAAGTAAATACTTCAGCAACATGACAGATACAATGGTTGTACTTACACTCATGCTGGCTATTTTAGTACTCCATGTTTTAGATGTCCAATGTGCTTGATATGGACTTGCACAGAGACCTTTGGGCCAAAGCTTTTCGACAGATGCTAGCTGCAACCAATTAAAGTACGAAACTACAATATTCAAGCATGTAAAAGACAGAGTCTTTTGGTCGAATGACCTTTTGATCGGGTTCTTTAGATCCACGACCTTCCAGGTTTCCACAAGTTTTGAGAATGCCACTGCTTAATTGAAAAAATGCCTTTTCCATACACAAGAATGCCTAGAAACTTGTCAGAAGGTCAATGATTTAAAAAGTAGCGATTAGGAGGTCATTTAACTAAATAACCAGATGTTTGTTGTAGAAAGTAGTGAATGTTGGTTGCCAACAAGGACATTCAATGATATTACCTGGACTAAAAATGATACGAACAGTTCAGCTAAAGATTCTGTATTTCTTCTACCGTAGTTCTGGAAGTTTCCAACTGATTTCTTCACAGAAGCAAGATCCTCTCCATCTATAAAATTCTCATGCCAAAATAAAGGCTAAAGAGCATGAGTACCTCAACAAAGAAAACTAATTTACGCTTAATAATAAGTACAAGGAGATGGGAAGAAAATGCAAAGATTCACATATGAATTACTTTGTTCCATCCCGTAATATATAAAAGAATTTCCTTTTGGAAATATCTCAAAATAAATACATCTCTTTTTCAGGAAAAGTTCAAACCCAAAATTACTTCTATACCCATTAATAGTCACTACATACAAAATAAATACATATCATTGGCTTTGATCCAATAAAATTAGAATTCTCTATATCGTCACCAATGAGAGGTATTTCAAATATTTGACCAATAGTCAATATTTTGGGATGGAGGGAGTACACCTTATAAACCAACACTCCTTCGATAAAAAGAAATATTCATAAGCATTTCACATTTTGACAATTTTCAAACAAAGGTTACGTTTTTGTCCACGGTTGCCAGTACAAATTATTGATGATATAGGTTGCTTTATTTTTTATTTCATATATTATATAATAGAAAGAAAAAAAAAACAGAATAAGACCAAAATGCGCCTCAATCAATGGATGGAAGTTAGCATCCGTTACTAAATCCTCTAATATATATTATCATTTAAGACCCTCAAATTATTTGACTTGTAGTCAAACGTGTAGAGTCAAAAGTTTGCAATTTTTACACAAATAGAATGCGCATATGAAAGAAATGTATGTATGACCACTAATAATTGCCACATATTTTTAGTTTTGCATGCACAAGTTTCATATTATATAATCAGTTTTAATCCTTAACTAAATTATTGGTGTTACCTTTTAGAATGGCTGAAAACGGAGGTAAAATGGGAGGCTCACGAGTCTGCAACCAAAGAACGGTAATTAAGCGGTATTGCATAACTAGAAAAAAATAACAAACAAAAAGATGATAGCAATTCCCCAAGGCTTCTTGGTCTCAAAAGGACAATTCTAGCACAATTTTGATCAGCAGTGTGTGAAAGAGTTCATATTCAACTTTTGCATATCAAATGAGATGATATTAATGCTAACATTGTTATTAAAAAATTACACTATTAACAAAAGTGCACAAATTTGGTGTACAATACCCGAATGCCCAAATGGTGCCTTTAAACATGCATTATGGGTGGAGAGACAACTTTTTGTACTTCAAGACATGCACAAATTGTGTGTAGTAACTGCTAGTATGCCTTTTTCATGTAATAAGAATTGGCTTGCACAGATATAAAAATACAATAAACTATAGAAGTTTATCAAAAGATGAAAGGGTAAAAAATAGTAATTTTCTTTCCAAGTCTATACCATACCTGCAGATGAAACGCCACCAATAATATTATCGACAAAGAGTTCAGAGTTCGATCTCTTGAGCTGTTAATATTATGTGCTTTTGCCCAGACTTTCATCTGCGTAGATAAATATTATTCAAAAATTTATAAGACCGCAAGTGAAGCTATATTGTAGCATAATTCAAGCAAACAACTGTATGTCCTACACATTTACGAATTGTTGCATTCGTATTAGCCGCTTTTCTTACATTTTGTGGTCTCATGTTCTTTTATCCTATGATCATGGAAATGAGACGAGAAAATAAAAACGGAAAACAAAATAAAATGAACTGAATAGTCTTATCGGGTGTCTATCCTTGTTAAACCATCCCAATTAGAAAACAAGCGTCGGTTTCTTTGAATCAGAGTTTTTCCCTAATCCCAATATTACCCTTCAATAATAACTATTCTCAATTAGAACACCTACTGGAAAACCAAAAAACATGCAACAATCGTGATGATCTAAGTTATGATCAAACTGCCAAAAGGCAAAATCAAGATGAACCAGCCCATATTGTTCAGCTCCCTTGGTTTTCTAGAATAGCACAGATATTTATGATTAACAATCTTGTATTTTACTAATTTGGTTGCTAAACTACACTAAATATTATTTACGATTAACAGCAGCCCTATTTTATTTATACCAAAAAAAATCCATAACTTTTTGTAATACCATTTCAGGGTTCTTGAGCTTAAAATGCATTATCTTGTATTAAAATCTTTTATGAAACTAATACAATTCAATTTTGCTTAAAATAATAAGAAACTATTTGAACCATGGAACCTCGGTCTAGAGATGTAGATTCTCAAAAGGCATGGTTCCTTCATGGTTTCAGCTAAAATTGACCGCAACCAAACCGCTTACACTTCTAGGTAAGATACGAGGTCGTGTTTTATTCAGGTTAACAATCTATAGTTCTATTGGAGAAATAGATATAAACTCACCAAGAAACTTAGCTTTTGAAATCTTTCATCGATTGAAGTAATGAAACGAATAATAGCGGACTTCGAAATTCCATCCCTGTTTTCTACTGAAAGGTCACATTCGACACCGGTTCCAGTATCAACAACCTTGAGGATGGGCACCTTAGCAGTCATGATGGGTTGAACACCTCGAACATGACCTCCATCTATAGCACAAAAAGGTCATAAACAAGTAGGTAGCATGCATTATACGTAAGCCATGTAATATACACAACACAAGTTTCTAAAAATGCATTTACTGTCACCTTGTTTGTTGAACTATATCTTATTTCATCATACATCAAATTTGAATGCTGACATGCACCAAAATCGGTTACTACTCAATAAGTTTATATAGGGTGTGTACGCATTTGGTACGCAAGACGGGATGGGACAGAACAAAAACATTTCCCACGTTTGGTGAGACATTTAAACTAAGACAAAACATTACTGAGTGGGACATAAATGCATTTTTGAGACAAGATTGGTAAATTACCAAACTACCCATGTCAAATTAAAACCCTAAAACCTTGCACAAGTTTTCACATGCCTACTTCACTTTTGTCCCATCTCCTCCAGTCCCGTCCGCATACCAAACACACCCATAAGGACGGGGTTATGACCTGGCTCACAATAAATCAGTTATTCAAACACATAACTCCATCTACTTGTTTATTGATCTTGTTGGGTATATGCTTTGATTGATTAAACGAAAAAAAGACACAACACCTCTTATGAGACATCAAGAGGTTACCATGTGATAGTGGTGCCATTGGGCCAACAATATTTGTTTTTTATTGGAAAAAGACATGTTTGAAGAGCCTGGGGTGGTTTGTTACACAAATAGTGAATGGCCTCTCCAGGTACATAGGGGCCGAACCTACAATTGGCTCACTCCACAAGCCCTATTCAATTGTTCATCACACGGGATATCTCAAAATCTATTTTCTCTATATATTACCATTGTTGACGTTCTAACTTAATATTACATGTTTATAACAACCAGCATCATAGACTTTACGGTGAACTAGGGAAAGAGGATGATAATGAAAATATGGAATGATTTATATTTGTGTTTTTACGCACATAATAATCATTTGGTGTGAATTGCTTAGCCTTGAATATAGTAATCCAATGGTGGATTTCAAAAGGTAATTTAGTTATATATTATCTTCAAATTTCTAAATGTAAAGTATGTTTCTAAAATACATACAACTAAAAAGAAGAAGAAAGTGCATGTAAGAATATGCAATTTCTTGCAACCGAACCCTAAAATAAGTGACAAGTTAGGAGCAGAAAGCAATAGATGCATGTTTATTGAGATGATAAGATTTCATGATTTCATAATTGTAACGAGTATGATAATATATAGATCCCTATAACTGGAAATTTGATAAACAAAAATGCAAAGACTAGTATAAGTAAATGTTTACTTTGAAGTGCATATAACTTTCTTGCAAACTTCCGAAGTGTCTTAATTTTTTTATCTCGAGGGAACACAAGCGAACTACTTCTGAAGTTGATTGAAAGATCGAGATCACTTCCAGTAGTAAAAAGGTCCATCGAGAAAGAACCAAATGCCTCAACAACAGGGAAACCGGTAGAATTGCCTGGATTAGAAACAAATAGATTTGCCATTTTTAGAGTATGAAAATAGTTGAATCACATGAAAGTCGACTCCCTTATGTTAAACCAAATAGATCAACTTTATTTAGAAAACAATTACTTATAACAGTGAATATAGAAGCTTTTGTTTGCATACAAGCAATAGAAACTGAAGGTAATAGTATAGTAGGTGGGAGAGGATACCATATAATTCCTTCGCTATTTCATTGAAAACCCGAATCAGATCATTCCGATGTTCATATTCACTAGGCTTGGGCCTACGAATTACATAAGCATCATTAAGTAGTTTCCCTAGTATAAGTAATTTCTCCCGTTTTACGAAAATCTTCTGCAATTCCTTCAATTCAAACTTCTCTGCTTTCTTTAAGAGGACTGAAATCAAAGACGGATCAATAAAAGAATTATTAACTAAGAATACAAGTTGGCTCATCACGTAGAAAAAATGAAGGGTACACATTATAATATCCAGAGAACAAATTTTTAACTTGCATCTTACAAAAATTCAAACATGAAAATTTGATTAAAATATAATTATTAAATCTAATATATTTCAACAAGCCCGTGAACAGCTCATTTGAATTAACCTACAACCGGTTCATTTTTCAGCCAATCTCTCTTGTACCCATTAAAAAAGTAGTCCATAAGGTAAACCATACAAAGCGTAGTGAAACCTATAATATCAAATATGGATTTTAGATAAACAAAGATGCACATGGAGCCAACTAAAGGGTTTCCCCACACATTTTTTGTATGCATGTACCTTTTTTAAACCTATTTAAAGTTTACATAGAAAATATTTTGAAGTTTGGACTATATAGTTCCCCAAAAGAAAGCTTCAAGTATTTTGGATCTATCATTAAAGAAAAGGGAGAGGTTGCAAGGACGTGTTAGATCGCATAAAGGCAAGTTGGCTAGAATGGGGACGGCCGCAAGAGTTATGTGCGACACAAAAGTCCCATTAAAGCTTAACAGTTAAAGCTAAAGGAAAAACTCTATAACATGGCCAGTTGTATTGCATGAGTTGGAATGTTGGGCAATGAAGAAAACAAACGAGATAAAAATAGAAGTCTCCTAAATGAGGATGTTGAGACTTGAGATGCACCTGCGGCAAGAACTATGTTGGATAGAATACCAAGTGAGGTGTTTCGAGCTAAGCTAGGGTTGACTCTATCTCGGATAAGCTAAGAGACGGAAGATTGAAGTAATTTGGACATGTTCGCAAGACACCGCACTCATCGTCAATTAGGAGGGTGGGGAGAGTCACGACCAAGGGGTGAGGAGGCGAGGTAGGCCAAGGAGAACATGGAATGATGGAATGAGCGGTTGAGGTTGGACACGGAGGTGTTACTACTTTCCGAGGGCATTACCTCATATAGGAGTTCTTAGAGGCAGCAGATTAGGATAGTTGATTGCTTGTAGGAGTGCAAGATAGAGGGTGAGTTAGAGTGAGGGTTGGTACCTATTGATAGAAAGAAATAGTTTCATTGGTAGCTAGGTAGGTTTTTGGCTTTCTATTTTAATTTTGTCATAAAAAACCTTTTCCAAATATGTGGCTTACTGGCTTATAGTTGTGCTTTCTATATCTTCTACTAAACCTTCTACTGGCTTATAGTTGTGCTTTCTTTGTCACTTGGAACAGAGGTAAGGTGTGCTTACATTTCAACAGACCCTACCTCCAAATGGAATATACTAGGTTCTTTTGGTTTGGTTTGGTTTAATATATCGATAAATCTTCCCCAGGCAACGCAAATATATGTGTTAAACATTACATGACTTGATAGATTGAAAAAGATGGTTCTCACTATACAAACTTCTCATACTTCCTTTTTTTCTCTTACATGTCGTGAAGAGGAGACTTGAGCATGGGAGGCTATATTTGAGCAAGCAAAAGAAATAAAAATAACTGAAAAACAAAATGTTGAAGATGCATGAAACCTCACATACCCTGCCAATACTCTTCCACAACATAAGGTCCTGTAAAACCAAATAAAATCAAAGTAAAGACTAACAAATGGTCAGGTGTTTCAGCAGCCTAACCAATAATAGATCAAAATCCAAGTACATATAAAATAGATCAAAACCATGTGACCCCAAAAAAAAATTATCATATACTATACAAAAATGGTGTTAAAAGAAGCACGATTTTTTACATATCTTTACATTTGCTTATGTTATTTTCATATATTACTAAAAGGTTATATGAATAAAAACTCAAGCACTCTAAATAAACATGTATTATAACTGGTCGAACATATAGTTGAAATATGCCGTTAAAGAAGAAGAAAAGAAAAACTATTGAAGCATAAATATATAAAGTGTTGAATTTGAGTTTAGCATAAAGGAAGAAAGAAGAAAACAACAACAAACATGATGATAGTTTTCATAATACCGGGGAAAAAAGAAAATATAGTGAAATTATGGGGAAAAAGAAAAGACTTATATTAGATAAAGCAAAAGATAAAAAATTTATAGATAGATAGAAAAAGAAGCACCGGACCCGAAAAAAGAAGAACAAAATGAAGAGACACTGAGATGAGAAAAGAGAAATACTATGTGTTCTCTCTTCTTCTATTATTCCACCTCACTCACTCCATCACTCACCCATTCAAAGTTGTCCACATTTCCCATCGTTGGCTTCCCTTCACAATATGCAACTTCTATCCAGTTATCTGTGCCATGTTCCTTGATGCCCCTCCTTGACATCAGTATGGTGTGAACAAGTAGCTAAAAGCCATCTAATGGCTGCTGGGGTAATAGTTTATTTGTTATTTACTTTTTAACTGATGTTTAACTGAATGGTTCACTCGCATATACTTGCAATAACTTGGATTAAGAAGTGTTAAAATATATATATATAAACTTCTTAAGCGTACTTTATCTCAATTCCCAATTGTGATTAGGGTTCTGCTCCCTACATGAAGTAATGAATCGTCAAGTTATCATTATCTATTCTATTATAAACCGAGTGATGGATAAACTGATAATTCTTTTTGGCTAAGTGACTCAATCTTAAGTCCATCATAATGCCATGGATTCACTTGGGTGTATTTCGGGAGATCCTAGGGTTCCTAGGTCAATACCTTGAAATTTATGTACATTTTCCTGTCTAAACTTTCTTGTTCTCCTTTATCATATTGTTCCACATAACAATGCATTTAAAAATCTTAAAACCGCCTCGACTACCTTGTCATCGATAAAAAAATGTGGCAAGTATAGACTTTGAATATACTACCCGAGTCAATTAAAAACAATGCAAGGGGCACTAGTCAAAGAGAGAAAAAAAAAACTCTAATTCAATTGAAGACTGAAACTTTCAGGCATAAATAGCCCTAAAGTAACTCACAACTTCTCAACAGCATTAGCAAAATGATCCATCTGCAGCCCACAGATTTCAACGAAAAACCAAGAATCAGATTATCATGTTGTCTGCATTGTCTCACCTTAAATCTTTATAGGATTGGTACCAATGTCACCCTATTGTCTAATTGCACCATAAATTCTCTAGTAAAATAGCCTTGGCCGGTATCTCACCGGAGAGTCCACAAGCATGAGATGAACTCTATGGCTACATAATCATGCCTATCTCAAAATCAAGTTGACATATAGACGAACTTTTGATACACCATATGTTGTTCTAGAGAACTCCACAAGGAAAATTAACAAGAAATAAGTAGAATTCATCTATGGCTCAGTTAAAAGAAAACAAGTATGCAAAGCAAATAAGGGAACAAATACATTTGCACCATCACTATCTGACTAGATCAGCAATATAACAGTATAAACTGAACCACCAATCAACATAGGGAAAAAAATGTTCAGCAACTAACCAAAAGTTCATAACATAGAAATAAGGGATGGTCTAGCATTTTTTACATTTCTTTATTTTATTGGATTGGAAAATCTATGCATCAGTGAGGTAATACTTTAACGGGGTAGAGAACAGTAGGTTCACCATGAAGTTGCTAGGCTGCTAATAGCACGAGTGCAAAAAAAAGCCAAAAAAGCATCTTCACTTGTTTTTCAGGCAACATATGAGCATTGCCCAGCTTGACTTAAGCTATAAAGTTGATCATCAGAATGTAAAGTTGCCATCCTTTTAATCCATATAGAATTAAAATATCAAATCATAAAGCGCTCTTGCAAGAAACATTGACATAAAATACGCAGTTCATCTTTGTGACCCCCCCCCCCATCCAAGGCCTGATGGGAAAAATTGTAATGAAGATGGAATCATGCAAAAGTCTCAAAAGTTTTTCAAAAGATGACTCTAAGCATTGTCGTAGATGCTTAAGCCAAAAAAATCATAAATTATGTCTTGCTAATGTCATTTTCCTAATAACTTCTCATCTCCAGTCTGCCACTTGGCAAATATTAAAGTAGATGAGATACAACTGAAAGGTTTTAGTCACTCACCCTTTTCTCGCAACGCCATGATGGTGCTTTCAAAAGTTAACTATTGAACCCTTCAAAGTAAGAATAAGAACTATAGGTAACTCCAATAATTTAATGTTGATGACAAGCAATCCAACCTTGATGATGCAAAAGAGAAAACCTGCAATGAAAAGCAAAGTAGTGCATTATGTCCAATCAAACTATGACATAAAAAATTAATGGACAAACTATAAGTGTAAGAATAAACAATAAAAGCACCATCACCATGATAGAGAGATCTAGATCACTTCTAGTAGTTATAAGATCCATGAAGAAAAACAATTTCTCAACATCAGGACAACTGGTAGAAAAAGTAACAAAATTTAGTATTACTCATACTTTTATGGCTTATGGTAATAGTCCCCACATGTCCCCTATCACTTTACGTGAATCTATGATTTTATAGAGGTTATAAAATGAGGGTGTCCAGTTTTACAATTTAGGGAGCAACGTATGTATGAGACAGATAATGTTACACTTAAAAAGGCTAAATAACTCAATTGCTCTTGTAACAGTTTTCATAATGAATTTTTAGTTCAGGGGCTGAAAGTATCCATTTATTTGTTGAGTGCCAAATGTAAAAGGTATCATATAATCTAGGAACATTTTGTACAGTTCATCTTTTTCTAAGACAGATATAATTATACATTAATCATTTTCTAAACAATATTTGTGAACCATGGCGTTCCTTCAAGAGGCTTTGCATCTCACTATTTAGGACATATCTTCTCATAATTTGGTCACGCCCCATTTTATAAAGATAGGAGCCATCCCAAAAGTAATGCTGCTATCATGAAAAATTATTTTGAATTGTTGTCCACAAGGCTTAAGTCCACAAGTCAAAAAGTTGGCTATGTCAGCATACCAAGGGGTAATTTGGTCATAATTTGGTCACGCCCCATTTATTGTATTTTTTAGTTTACCTTCTTCATGATGCTGCCATTTGGCATGTGTCTATATTCTTATAAATCTTAGAACTATATTTATCTATGCAGATATGAGCCTGGGCAAAAGCACATGATATTAACAGCTCAAAAGATCGAACTCCAATTCTTTATCCATATTATATTGGTTGCTTTCCATCTACAGGTACGGTATAGAAAAGAAAGAGGGTTACTATTTTTTACCTTCTCAACTCTTGATAAAGTTTTATAGTTTATTGTATTTTTTAGTTTACTTTTGCCCAAACCAATGTTTATTACCCAAAAAAAAAAACAGATTAGCAGTTGCAACTTGTGCATGTCTTCAAAGTACAAAAAGTTGTGCCTCACCACCCCTTGCATGTTTTAAGGACCATTTAGGCATTTGACTATTTGAGTACAGTAGACAAAGACCTTCCTTCTTGAACCTTGCGAAACCAAGAAGCCTTGGCGCACTACTGTCGTCTTTTTCTTTGTTACTTGATTTTCTTTCTTTACTGTGCAAAATTTTGGATTTATATTCAAATTAAAAGAAGTAAATTGCTAGGATAAACTGCTCCCTATAATACCTCTCATTTCAGCCAGACTAAAAGGTAAAACCAAGACTAGTTAAGGATGTAAAGGTAATTAAATATATGAACTTGTGCTATACAAAACTACAAATATGTGGCGCATTCCATTGCGTAAAAATTGTAAACAATTGACTCTACATGTTTGACTACAATAGAATGATGTATTGGTCTTAAATGATAATAAAGTAGAGGATCTAGTGGATGGTTGACAATATCATCAACAATTGTATTCGCAACCATCGACAAAAACGTAACTATTGTTTGAAATTTTGCCAAAAGATGAAATGTTGCAATTAGTACATGTCAACCCCCGAAGCTTAAAAGCTTTGGCCCAAAGGTCTTTTGACGGTAAAGGGTATCGTATAATCCAGGGACAAGTTTGTATAGTTTATCTTTTTTTAAAAGCAAGTACAATTAAATGTTTCTTTTTAACCGACTTGAAAGAATCACTTAGATTTCAAATTAAAGCAATCCCTTAGATCTACACAAACAACACCATGGTGAAAAGTGATGACTATGGTTAAGTAAAAGTTATTTCATTTTATGGTCTTTTAGAAGAAAAAGGCAATTACAATCATACGATATATCCAAAAAATAAATGTTTACTTTAAGGACAAAAGAGATTCTACATTTGTCTAGTTTTTTCCATTTCTCGTTTCTAAATCCTTTTAGTTTCTAAATGACATAAATTGAATATGGATATTTATTACATTGAAAATTGTTAACCACAATTACAATATACTTAACAGTCAAGTATAGAAATTGTCCATGGACTAGTTTTTAATTTGCCTTTGTGTTCCCTTCCCTTCTGTCTTTTTGTATTAGCGAGAGAGTGCATTTGAATAAATAATTCTCCAAACAGGTCAAACATCCTATTATTGTTGGTCTTATTCCATTAAATAGATCATGTACAATCTACATGCCATAGTTAAAAGCGCAATGTAATATTTCTATATTTACCTCTTTATTATTCCATCCAATATGTATTTTAACTAGCTTTTTATTGATATTTCTTCCCCATGCTCCTTCCTACAACCCTACTCCAAAAATTTGATCTCAAAAGTGTTCTAATCTTTTGACCTCAAGGGTACACAATGTTATGCACCCATCTAGAGGCCCAAGCCCATTTTAAGTGATATTCTAGAATAGTTCAGAAGGGGTATTTTGGGTACTTCTTAAAATAATTTTAGCATAAATAGGGAGGGTGTAGGGAGGGTGAAGCATGCAGAAAATTAGTGAGTTCTATTTGGGAGAGTTCTAGCCTCTCGAATGCTAGTTTGTTCATTGTTTTCCCTTGTTAATTGAAGCTTTTGGTAGTGTCCTTGTCATTTGATTTTCATTTCAATTGTTCAATCATTCTGGTTCATAACAAATGATATCAGAGCAGTCCGAATCCTTGGCTCTAGAGATGAGTTCCCAGGGGCTTGATTCTACGAAGAAGAAGGTGATTGGACTTAAATCCGTAGTTTCTGATTTTCAACAGCAACTCCAAAATCAGATGGCAATATACAATCAGTTCCTCAATCAGAAATTAACCGAGATCGTGATTGAGCATGCCAAAACTCACTCCATCATTCGAGAAGAGGTACGTATTCTTCATGAAGAGGTACGTAACACTGTATCCAAACCAGTCCTCTACATTGCTCCTCTACCGAAACCAGTCGATTTCCCACAGCTGGAGATCGAATCTGGAGGTTCCACCGAGACCAAACCAGGTATCCATTCCCCTCTCTCGATCAAACCAGACAGCCTTCCACAGTTACAAATCGTATCTGGTGGTTCCACTATGAATGGTGAGAAGGGGTCCAATGAAAAAATCCTTGGCCTCAGCCACAAAAACCTCATGGTGACGACAGGGATTAGAAACGAGGGAGAGAGTGTCCTTGACCAAGTTTCCGATTTCAAGAGTAACAATATTAGGGTCACGGCGTCACTCGACGACAGAAGAGGAGAAGAAAAAGAAAATAGAGAGAAGGTGCTACCAATTGAGAAGAAGAGAGAACTCGTGGTTGGAGAAGGATGTCGGAGTACATATTCGACTTGGGAGGATACGAAACGACAAAGCAACAATCTGGTGATAGTCCAAAATCGGGAGAATTAGGTTGGCATCCAGATCCAGGCCCAGATCCTCCTGATAGAAATTTCTCTATACCTCTGGTTTATTCATTGTCAGATTCATCCACATCCCTGAGTTCGATTGAGGAAGACGGGGATAATTGGGCCGTTTTAGGGGTCCAGGGTTCACCTATTTACTTTCGAGACAGGGAAAACAAATCGGGCACAGGTTTGGCCCAGCCCACAATCAGTCGCTCAAGACAACCCAATGGCAATTAACTTCTCCATGGACTTTGTGGCGTTCACAACGTACAAGGGAATTTGGTTGGGGAGCGATCATCTGAAACCACCGCCTCCGCCGTGACCACCACCACCATGGACGTCGCTGCAACCACCACCGCTGCCACCATCACCAATACCACGGGTGGTGACTTGGTGGATGCCTAATTCCCATGGTTTTGCGTGCAATCACCGGCTAAAAATACTTAGTAGGACCTCAAGTTTTAATACATGCCTTCACGTTACAGAAATTGAGAAGATAAGTCAATATCGTGAAGAAGAAAACCTAGGGGTGGACGGTATTTTAAAAGAGAAAAGTCAGGAAGTGGAGTATGTTGTGGAGAAAAATCAGAAAATGGAAGTTTTCTTAAACTCCATAGTGGGTGCTTTGGGAACTATTTTGGGTACAAAGATTAAAAAATTAGAGGGGCTATCTGACGGCTGGTTGGAAGTTGTTCATTGGGGAAATTTATTAAGATCCATAATGGATATTCTGGAAATAAAAACACATAGTCGGTATTTTCAGCAACATGTGTTGGACCCATTTCAATATTATTCACGGGTTCTTCGACTCTGATTCCAAGTTCCAACTCCTATGCTACTCAGTTTACTCAATTGGCTGCTGTTTTGAAAGAAGAGGGCACAGGGCAGCAACGGGTCCTTTATTTTTTCTACCCACCTTGAGGACAAGGTGGTTCTTTAGGGGCGGGGTAATGTTATGCACCCATCTAGAGGCCCAGGCTCATTTTAAGTGATATTCTAGTATAGTTAAGAAGGGGTATTTTGGGTACTTCTTAGAATAATTTTAGCATAAATATGGAGGGTGTAGGGAGTGTGAAGCATGCAGAAAATTAGTGAGTTCTATTTGGGAGAGTTCTAGCCTCTCGAATGCTAGTTTGTTCATTGTTTTCCCTTGTTAATTGAAGCTTTTGGTAGTGTCCTTGTCGTTTGATTTTCATTTCAATTGTTCAATCATTCTGGTTCATAACGCACAATCATGATGCTTTTAAAGTTGATGGAAAGATCTAGATCTCCTCTGGCAGTAAAAAGATCCATCAAGAAAGTACAAAATTCCTCAACAATGGGACATCATGCATGTAGAATTACCTAGATTAGAAACAAATAGATTTACCATATATGCAGAAACCTCACATACCCTACCAATTGTGACATATATGTAAACCTATAAGTAATGCCGCTAGTTGTTCCGTTGTTGAGAAACGTCTTTCTTTCTTCATGTGTCTTTTTACTACTAGAAGTGATCTAAATCCCTCCATCAACTTCAAAAGTAGTGTACATCCTCAAGATTGAAAAACTAAAGCACTTTGAAAGTTATAAAGGAAGTTCTACGCACTTCAAAGTGATCGTTTACTTATACTATTCCCTGCACATTAGTTTATTAAACCTTCAGTTTAAAGATCCATGTATCCTGAAACTCGTTACAGTTATGGAATCTTATAATCTCAATAAGCATGTAACTATTAGTGTTTTGCTGAGTTTTCACTCGTTTAAGGGCTAGGTTGCATAAAGTCTTGCCTTTATATAAGCACCTTCAATGAATAGTGCCTTTGTTTGCTCACCAAGTGATATTCCTATTTTTCATATATATTTTAAAAAATGGTTGTGATTAGATGCTTGAAAAAATACATAACTATATTATCTTTTCAAATCTACGCTTCAGTTACTATATTCACACAAAATGATATTTATGTGCATACAAGTATGCACCATGCCAATTTCATCCTCTTTCCCAAATTTACCATGATGGAATGTGGGTTATTATACATAAATTTCTTATAAACAATTCTTGATTACTACCTTAAGACCATGAACCTAAGCATTTTTCTTCTGCAACATCATCAAAAATAGGCTAACCGGCTCTAGGTGTCACCTACCATGCTACCACCACTATTCCATTTCGAGATTGTATCACTTTTTCTAGAAATCTTGTCAACCCACTGAAGTTGTGACCTAATGTCATTGGTATCGACACAAAGGTTGAGCATGTTGGAAGGGTTTGGCAAGTCAAATGTAGGTCTGACGAGACTTATGTTTCATTGAGAAACATGAGATTGCATGATGTTGGAATAAAGTCAAAACAAGCAGTTGTGTCTTCTTGTTGTTAAGACAATGGTTGCCCATGTTGATCATTTGGGAAACGTGGGCATAATAAGTGACATTTTTGTGCTCTATCCAATTGTATTAACTTCAAATTTATTCTTGTTCAATTACAGTTCGTTCCTTCCCTATATGTTCAATTTTGTATCATAGGCAAATCCAGGAAAGCAAAGCAAGAAAATTGAACATAACAAATATAACATACAAACTGAACATATAGGGAAAGAACATGTGAGCAATGGACTGTTTGCAAAACAAAAACAACACATAACTCCTATTAAGAGTTTAAAACATATATCCGTAATAACTTTACAATTGATCTCGTCGAGTCTTCATAATTTGGAAACAATTTAAAATATCATTGTTATTACTCATTCTCACTTTGAGTCGAACAACCGATTGATGATGAAGAATAACAATTTGGGTTTATTTCACACATTAACATACCAATCCAACGTCTCTCCTTTCTTCGTGCTTTTTGATGAATTGTTTCATCCTCATTCAGTCATTCATAATCGATTTGTTTTGTAAAAATGAAAACAAATATAGAAATATGTTCATTCACTTATTATAACACAAGAAAACATACCAAGTTACTATCCATATGACCAAGTGACAACAAAGAGCATATCGAGCATGTAGTTACAAAGAATATGCATGCCACTACTAGCCACATAACAAAGAAGAACAAGGAGTCAACTATATAACAAACCATGTGTTATTATTAAAATGAAGTATGAAAGGGATGAAGAACTACAAGTCCAGCCAATTACAAGAGCCCATTGAACAATGTGTACTCAATTGGTCATGCATGTTAGCATTATGCATTGTATACTCTAATCGACGGTAGGTTCAATCATGCATGGATCTAGGTTTGGGTGGTAGGGGCCACTTGCCCCCTACAAAAAAAGTCAACAAAAATTGAAATTTTCTGTTTTTTAACCTTCAACTTTATTTTTGCCCCCAGCCTATTGACGTTTTTGGAAATCCCCTGTCTAGTTAATTAGAACTTTTTGTTAATTAAGTTAGGTTCTACTGAAAAATCGATTTATTTTTTGTTACTTGGTAATTGTTAGGGTTTATACACTCCTAAACTTCAACTAAAAAGTCTTCCTCATCCTCATGAATATCTCACAAGAAGGAGAAAAATGGTGTTTCCTATGCATCAAACCGACCCGACCCAATATCTTTGACCCATGACTTGTTAAAACCAGGGTTCCAAAAAGCGTTAACATGAGCTAGACAGTCAGAGTGACCAAAATTTAAAGTGTGCCCCCCATCAACAAAATTTCTAGATCCGCGAATAGGTTCAATTTTGATTTTTGATGATTGACAGTCATTTTGTTGGGCTGTTTAGCATATATGCTTACAAGATCGCACACCAACCGTTTGTTAATATGCCATATTGCCATTCATAATTTAGATTGTTATTTTTTACTCTAAATCGCTCCCAAACCATTGTATATGCGTACACAAACCATCTTTAGCAACTTTCTGTAGCAAATAACCAAAAATCAGGGTCTTAATCTATCATAGAAAGTACAAAAGCCTAAAGGAATGCAGGTTTGGTGAATCCGCCCTTAAGAAACCAAAAATGACGTTGGTTTAAACCGAGGATGAATGGATGATCATTAAAGTGGAACGCAAAGTAGAGAATGAATTAAAAAAATCAAAAACCCTAATTTACTTACCGCCTAGGAGGCTCGACCAGAGAAATTGACTCCTGTGTTGGTGTTGAGAAGCATCAAATGACGATTAGTGGACCGGTGCCTCTGGTCGAGGCTCTAGAGAGAGAGACAGAGAGAGAGAGAGTCTGGTGAAGAAGAATGGTTTGGGTTTTATAATGGGCGATGACGGATTGGATTGGAGTGTAAAAAACCTTAAAATCCGTGATACCAGATTCCATTTCCAGATCAAAGCTTTGTCATTTTGTCCCTTTCACATCAAACTCATACTTTAATTTAGTTTATGAGTAAACGTTTGAATAGAAATAAACTAACTTATAGCTATTAAGGGGGTGTTTGGGATTGCTTATTTAAAATAACTTAGGGGGTTGTTTACCAAATTTTCTATTAAGTCATGTATGGGTAAGCTTGCTTGTCCTGATAAATTTGTCTGTCCGGAAAAAAATGTATCATTGTTTCTTTTTTTTCCTGAATCAGAGATCTGAATGGTAGAAATGACTGTTTTACCCATGAGTATGACAAATCAATTTTCTATTGTTTGAACCAATTTTTGTTTACACCAATTCAATTAAAATCAAATAATAACAATTTAATCAAGATCTCAAAACGAAAAATCAACAGTTTAGAACCATCAATTTACACAACAAAAAACTAAAAAACAAAATCTCAAAACTTTATAAGCTCGCCAAGCTTTGATCAAAATTCGTATTGAAGCCGCAACTTCTTCGAACATTGATTGATGGAGCAGAGATTTAATTGAAGCAAAAAGGGATATGGAACTTGTTAAAGTTATTGATTTACGAAGAGAAAGGAAGCAATAGGGTAAAATTGATGGAGCAGCAAGTCTCTTCAAAATTTTGTAATAGTAAAATTACCGATTTACGAAGAGAAGGAGAAGCATCAGGCATCTTCAAACATTTGCTTTCCTCCATTGCTTATGTAAATCTTTCAATTATGCTTTAACTCGTCATCACGTTTCATATCCCTTTGTGCTATTCAATTTTTGGAAATGCAAAAACCCTAACAGTGGTTTTCCCAAAATCATGTGATTTGTAGTTTCTCTAGGACAAAACTAAAAAATCTTGATTGATGATTGTGATTTAAAAAAATCCTAACGGTGAGTCTTCAAGCCACGATCCGAAAGATGAGGGAAAAAGACGAGAGAAGGTGAAGTTCTTTTTCTTTTCTACAGTGTTTTTTATTTCAGGGGTAGAGAGGGTAAATTTGATGGTTGTATGGGGACAAGAGAGCATACCAAGCTGTGCGAATAAGCTAATATATTTTTAATTAAGCCAGAAGTAAACACTTCAAAATGACTGTGCGAATAAGCTAGTTAGACCATTAAGCCCAATAAGCCATAAGTAAACACCCCCTTATGCTTATTTTAAAAAGGGTTTATCAACTTATGCGGTGTTAAACCGGAGTTTTAAAAAAAGTGTTTGGATTAGCTTATTGTAGTACCAAAACGTAATAAGCAAATAAGTTGTTATTTAAAGGTGTTTGGGATTGCTTATACATATAAAATAACCAAAAAAATGATAAGCACTTTTCAAATAAGTTGATAAGTTAAAACCAAATAACTTATCAAAAAGTGTTTTTCAACGGTTTGGTACTGCTATAAACCATTTTAATTTTTCCTCATCCAAATCCCAATAATCTAAAAAACACCTCAAATAAGCAATCCCAAACACCCCCTTAAAGTAGCTTATAAGAAGCTTTTTATTATTATTTCAAGAGTGAATTGTGGATTTGGTCCTTGTGTTTTGTTACTTTTTTTTACTACGATCCCTATAGTATGTTTATTGTGGATTTGGTCCCTGTAATATTCAATATCTTAGTCATGGTTCCTCTGACTAACGCATCCGTTAACTCCATTAAATCAGGGACCATTTTAGTCAGTTTGCCTAATTTGTGTCTTATTATGATAAGAAAAATAAAAAATATATTTGAATGAATTGTGGATTTGGTCCTCGTGCTTTGTTACTTTCTTTGACTACGGTCCCTATAGTATGTTTATTGTGGATTTGGTCCCTATGGTATTCAATTTATCTTGGTCATGGTCCCTCTGACTAACGTGTCCGTTAACTCCATTAAATCAGGGACCATTTTAGTCATTTTGCCTAATTTGTGTCCTATTATGATAAGAAAAATAAAATATATATTTTTAACACACACACACATATATATATATATTATATATATATATATGGATATCAAAATAAATAAAATATGATGTTATTGTATGACTTGATTCTTTAAATTTTTAAAAAAATAATTATATTAAATATGATTTAGTTTTATTATTTTATTTTAATGGTGGAAAAAAATATGGTTTTATTGTTTTAATGTAATTAAAATTTTAATTTAAACAAACTAGATCATAAAATTATATCTTATTTTATTTAGAACGAATAAAATAAGATATGTTTTTATGATTTGATTTATTAAATTAAAATTTTAATTATGTTAAAGGCGATATAATTTTATTGTTCTTTTACTATCATCACAACAAACAAGCTTATTATCGATATTTTGACACCAAAATCATTGAAAACCTGATAAATGAACTCTAATTTTATCATCTTAAAATTAGAGGTTCCAATTTTCTTATTGTTATTCAGTCAAAAATTAAAAATCAACTGTTTAGATTTTAACGAAATAAAATATTTAAGTTATGAATATTTTAACCCACAATAAAATTAACAAGTGTAATAAACTAATAATTACACATTTCTAAAACCATGTGCCTTTTTTATTATGAACATTTATTTTGGGACGGAAGGAGTACCGAATAATAATAAGACCATGCCGTATCTTTCTATTGATGGATGTTGTAGCAGATATTCGCTATTTTCTAAAATGCTAACATGTTTTCATGTTGGTGTTACCTGACATATGATGCTCTATGTTTTCCCTTGTGGCTGTGAGTTAAAATATCCGTAACTTAAATATTTTATTTCGTTAAAATCTAAATTGTTTGTTTTGAGTTTTTTTTATTGAAAAACAATATGAAAATTGGAACCTCTAATTTTAAGATGATAAAATTAGAGTTCATTTTTCAATGTTTTCAATGATTTTGGTGTCAAAATATCGATAATAAGTTTGTTTGTTGCAATGATAGTAAAGAACAATAAAATTGTATCGTCTTTAACATAATTAAAGTTTTAATTTAATAAATCAAATCATAAAAACATATCTTATTTTATTCGCTCTAAATAAAATAAGATATAATTTTATGATCTAGTTTGTTTAAATTAAAATTTAATTATATTAAAACAATAAAACCATAACTTTTTCCACCATTACATAAAACTAGAAGTGTACTCGCGCAATGCAGCGAGATACATCACGATTTTAATGTTTATTTTTATTTTTATTTTTTATTGATTTACAGTACGGTTTTGGATGGTTTTTATTGAATGATAATGGTTTTTTTATATATAAATTTGTTTAATTTAGGCTTAACAATATAATGTTTTATATATAAAAAAAAATTAAGTAGTTTGTTAAAATTCATTAATTATCTTATATATTTTAAAATTTTTATATTTAAATTGAGATGTTTATCCTGTTTTGATTATGTTTATCAGAATTTAAATTTCATAATTTTAGGATTTGGGGATTAGAGATAAGGATTTTGGGGGATAAAGATGAAATTTATTAATTAGGGTTAAAAACATTTAAAAGTAGTACATATTGCTTCATTAATTGTTTTTTAAGAGATTTTAAGTAGATTAGCATTAAATAATAGTACATAATGCTTAATACATCACGATTTTAATGTTTATTTTTATTTTTTATTTTTTATTGATTTACAGTACGATTTTGGATGGTTTTTATTGAGTGATAATGGTTTTTTATATATAAATTTGTTTAATTTAGGCTTAACAATATAATGTTTTTTATATAAAAAAAATTAAGTAGTTTGTTAAAATTCATTAATTATCTTATATATTTTAAATTTTTTATATTTAAATTGAGATGTTTATCCTGTTTTGATTATGTTTATCATAATTCAAATTTCATAATTTTAGGGTTTGGGGATTAGAGATAAGGATTTTGGGGGATAAGGATGAAATATATTAATTAGGGTTAAAAGCTTTACATGTAGTACATTAGGCTTTAGTAGTTATTTTTAAGAGATTTTAAGTAGATAGTTTTAAATGATAGTACATAAAGCTTAGTGAGTTGTAATTAAGAGTTTTTTATGCCATCTTTATAATATAGTATAGATAATAAAACTAAATCATATTTAATATAATTAATTTTTTTAAAAATTTAAAGAATCAAGTCATACAATAACATCCTATTTTATTTATTTTGATATGTATATATGTGTGTGTGTGTGTTAAAAATATATTTTTTATTTTTCTTATCATAATAGAACACAAATTAGACAAAATGACTAAAATGGTCCCTGATTTAATGGAGTTAACGGATGCGTTAGTCAGAGGGACCATGACCAAGATAAATTGAATTACAACAGGGACCAAATCCACAATAAACATACTATAAGGACTGTGGTTAAAGAAAGTAACAAAGCACGGGGACCAAATCCACAATTCACTCAAAATATTTTAACACACACACACACACATATATATATATATATATATATATATATATATATATCAAAATAAATAAAATAGGATGTTATTGTATGACTTGATTTTTTAAATTTTTAAAAAAATTAATTATATTAAATATGATTTAATTTTATTATTTTATTCTAATGGTGGAAAAAAATATGGTTTTATTGTTTTAATGTAATTAAAATTTTAATTTAAACAAACTAGACCATAAAATTATATCTTATTTTATTTAGAACGAATAAAACAAGATATGTTTTTATGATTTGATTTATTAAATTAAAACTTTAATTATGTTAAAGACGATATAATTTTATTGTTTTTTACTATCATCACAACAAACAAACTTATTATCGATATTTTGACACCCAAATCATTGAAAATCTAATAAATGAACTCTAATTTTATCATCTTAAAATTAGAGGTTCCAATTTTCATATTGTTTTTCAGTCAATAATTAAAAATCAATTGTTTAGATTTTAACGAAATAAAATATTTAAGTTACGAATATTTTAACCCACGATAAAATTAACAAATGTAATAAACTAATAATTACACATCTCTAAACTCGTGTGTCTTTTTTATTATGAACATTTATTTTGGGACTGAAGGAGTACCGAATAATGATAAGACCATGTCATATATTTCTATTGATGGATGTTGTAGCTGATTTTCGCTATTTTCTAAATGCTAACATGTTTTCATGTTGGTGTTACCTGACATATGATGCTCTATGTTTTGTCTTGTGGCTGTGAGTTAAAATATTCGTAATTTAAATATTTTATTTCGTTAAAATTTAAACGGTTTGTTTTGAGTTTTTTTTTATTGAAAAACAATATGAAAATTGGAACCTCTAATTTTAAGATGATAAAATTAGAGTTCATTTCTCAATGGTTTTCAATGATTTTGGTGTCAAAATATCGATAATAAGTTTGTTTGTTACAATGATAGTAAAAAAACAATAAAATTGTATCGTCTTTAACATAATTAAAGTTTTAATTTAATAAATCAAATCATAAAAACATATCTTATTTTATTCGCTCTAAATAAAATAAGATATAATTTTATGATCTAGTTTGTTTAAATTAAAATTTAATTACATTAAAACAATAAAACCATAACTTTTCCCCCCATTACATAAAATAATAAAATTAAATCATATTTAATATAATTTTTTTTTTTTAAATTTAAAAAATCAAGTCATACAATAACATCCTATTTTATTTATTTTGATATATATATATACATATATGTGTGTGTGTGTGTTAAAAATATATTTTTTATTTTTCTTATCATAAAAAGACACAAATTAGGCAAAATGACTAAAATGATCTCTGATTTAATGGAGTTAACGGATACGTTAGTCAGAGGGACCATGACCAAGATAAATTGAATACCACAGGAACCAAATTCACAATAAACATACTATAGAGACCGTAGTCAAAGAAAGTAACAAAGCACAGGGACCAAATCCACAATTCACTCTTATTTTAGTTATACCTCATTAATATTCATTACTATATACTAACTTTTAATTATAAATAAACATTAATTATTAAAATTTATTATTAATAATTAATAAATATATCTGAAAATTATAACATAAGTTTCAATTATACATTGACATTAATTTTTAATTATTTAGATTTATTGATAATTAGATCAATTTTATTTAATATTGATCAATATATTTTATTTATTTATTATTATTATTTTTGTAATTATTATTTGATTACTTTTTCCATATTATATGTAAAGGTAATTTAAAATCATAAGTTAATGTCGATTTTTTTAAAATTTGGTTTAAAATTCAAAATTTATAATATATATAATAATAAACTTCAAATTCTTTTAATTAACATATTATATTACTTACTACCTTATTTGTATTAATTAATATATTATCTATACTATATTATAAAGTACGGATAAAAAACTCTTAAATACAAATTATTAGGCACAAGGTACCACCATTTTATGTAAAATTTTAAAAATCTTTTAATTTACAAGTATCAAAGCACAAGATACATATTACTACTGTAGACTTTTAACACCCACCAATTTTGCATGTGTAAGGTTTTTCTTTTATGCAGACATTTCCATATATCACTATTAATTAATATATTATATTACTATAAATTTGTTTTAATTATATTATTAAATATGTAATTGGTTATTTTTTCTAGATGTTATTAAATATATAAGATAATCATTGAATTCTAGCAAAATAGTTATTTTTTTTATATAAAAAACGTTATATTATTAAGCCTAAATTAAACAAATTTATAAAAAAACATTATCACTTTCTTAAAACCATCCAAAATCGTACTGTAACTCTACAAAAAAAATAAAATGAAACAATAAAATCGTGATGTATCTCGCTGCATTGCGCGAGTACGCTTATATTATTACTATAAATTTGTTTTAATTATATTATTAAATATTTAATTGATTGTTTTGTCTAAATGTCATTTTTTGTAATTTTACATGTTTATAAGTTATTTTTTCCCAAACGTGACTTTTTCATCAGCTAGCTTATCAGCCATCAGCTAGCTTATCAGCTAGTTTGCCAAACATAGCCTAAAAAATAAAAATAAAGAAGATGAAGGGGTGTTCTTTAACACTTTTGGTCCCTAAGGTTTGTTGATTTCTTTGAAAGTGGGACATGTACTTCAATAAGTCAAGTTGTAGTCCCTGAGATTTGAATTTTGCTTTAAAAGTGGGACCTGGCCACTAACTCCATTAAAAAACTCAATTAAAGTCAGGGCAAAATCGTTCAACCATGTTTTTGTCCTTTTTTTGCATTATTTATTTGTTTTTCCTTAATTTTATGAAAAACACCAAACTATAGGAACCAACTTGTAATTAACTCTAATATATATATATATATATATATATATATATATATATATATATATATATAGTGTGTATATAACACAGGTTTGCATATGTAACACCTGCAAATTTGGTAAGAACAACTAATGAAAAATTTCGATATAACATCAAATAAAGACAACACATCTTCTTACAATTCAAAACTCATTACGCTTCAAATATGAAATTCGATAAGTAATCTCAACAAATACAAACTCCAATAATACACAAAGACTAAACAAAGATCGGGTGCTACTTAATCCCCAAACACAAGTTATTTTTCCCAAAACAAATGCGGAAGACTTCGACAAGATAAACACTCCTCGAGCACACAACTAGCACTCTTCGCTTCACAGTTGTAACACCCTAAAATTTAGAGTAATTTAAAATTTTGAAAATTCGGCAATATGACGTTTGTATTTGGAATCAACCACCCAAAAAGGGTAAATGTATAAAGCATTTACAAAACCTGTAAACGAAAATGGAAATCAACAACAAACTAATCTAAACAAGTACTATCTAAATTACATCGGTTGCCAACTCAAATTCACAAAATAAAGAGATTGTTTAAACGCTAAAACGCCAAATATCTAATCATCTAAAAAATGCCTCAAGCCCCACGCTCGTCACTCAAACCTTTGGCAACCCACCGCTAATGGAACATGTTATACATACCATTTGAGAAAAAGTGTTAGGCTTAAAGAATAGTGAGAACATACAATTTATATAATAGAAGAAATGTAGTTAAATTGTAACAAAAGGAAGTATTTTCAAGAAAGTTGAGTTTACAATTGAAATAATATTCACATAGGGACCTTTCGGTCCGAAAATTACATCTTGCGATGACGGGGGAGACCCGATTTACCAAGGATCGTGGCGGAACACAAAAGTAAGCCATTTTCCGAGTTATGAGCTAAATACTTGGAACCATGGCCACAAACAACGTCGGTTCGTACTCAGATGTGGGGGAGGGCACCCGAGGAACCAAGTCATATTTGTTCAATAGGATTACATTTACGGTCCATGGCTAGTAACCGGTCCCACATAACCGTACCAACTACAAAGGGGAAAAACATCCCAAACATAAGCCGACTCAATACCTATGGCCACTATAATAGTTTAGACTTGTCACAATTTCATTTATGACCAACTGTAGCCAAACATATCGTCTTTAACACCATTTATTTCCAAAAATGCATTTCTATGTTTAACTGTTGATAAGTATTTGCAAAATCCAATCATAAGAGTGAAAATCATAAAAATGAGAATCTACATATTCTTTTAAGTAACCCACATAAAAACACAAGTAAAAACCTTATTTTACTTCATATAGGATGAAACCCTTCATTTTAGTTGAAAGTGGTGGAAACCCTAAAATCTCCCAAAACTCAAGTTAGGTCAAAATATGATAAACATGAACCAAAACCAAGGAGATGTATAGGAGTTTAAAATGTAATGTTTTGACATGTATAAAGTTTGGAAAATGGAAGTATGAACTCACCAAGTGGGGTTTTGAAGAAAACCCAAAACCCTAGCTTGATTTCTTGGAGAAAATGACAATGGAGATAGTGGTTTTATGCTCTAAGCTTGAATCCTTGGTTGAAGCACCCAACTTCTAGCAATAAATATGGTAGATGAGATTTAGTGGAACCCTAAAATCGGTTCTTGGAAGGGGAGGGGTTTAGAGGGAGTGAAATAAATGAAGTGGTTGAGATAAGAATGAGAAATGGGTCAAAATCCGTTTTTAACCAAAACAGACCCCGACGGCGACCTTGTCACACGTGTGTGACAGTGTCACTATCGCGAGGCACTCTCGTGGAGAACGTACCGCGAGTTCGGTGCCTTCTCGGCGATTGTGCCAAGCGATAGTGACACATGTCACTATCGCGATTCACTCTCGCGTGACTTGTACCGAGCCCCAAAATGCTCAAAATTCGAGATTCTCGCATGGGTCGATTCAAGACTCGAAAGTACAACACATTTCACTCAAAAAGATAAACGGAAGGCGAAGAAATGACTAGCGAAGAACGGAAACTTACATTGTAAAATTCTGGGTGTTACAACAGTGTCACTAGAACTATTCCCAACCAGAACCTGTTACACATGCCGACAAATAAAAATGTTAGGCTAACGCCTAGTAACTTCAAGAGTTTTCAACATGAATAAATACATCGTTGAAAGGGAAGAATGCAGTTTAAATCATGATCTTTCAAAATGATATGCTTCAAATATTAAAGCGACTCGTTTTCCAATAACACACATTTTATAGATGAAATCCCCGTAGTAAAACATTCATTCGTAAAGTGATGCAATCCGTGACTCTCACAAATCGTAAATAGAAATCGAACTCCTAAATTATGGAAAACGCGGATAAAACTTTTATATCCCGAAACACCCAAGACATGGATGGGGCATAATACTCAACCCATAAATTATATATATAAAGTCCGTAAATATAAAATGTCACCGAAAACATGGATACTAAAACACAATACCCAAAACAACATATTTCGTGACGGGGGAGACCCGATTCCATAAAATGTGGCAGTACACAAAGTAAGCCTCATACTATGTTGTTAAGACTAAGTCATATAAACAAGTACACACAATGAATGTCAGGCTCAGTAGCTTTAAACGTACACCCACAGAATGTCAATTTCAACCATAAAAGGTCCTTACGTTGAGTTCATCATCCAATATCGTGTACTAGCACATAGGGCTTATACCACATCCGATGCTTAACCGTGCCTCAATGTGGAAACCTACCGTTTCATCATCGAATCAAATGATTCCAAAAGCAATGGATGTCAGGCTCAGTAGCTTTAAATGTACACCCACGGAAGGTCAACTTCAACCATAAAAGGTCCTTACGTTGAGTTCCTCATACAATATCGTAACTAAAGCTCTAAGTCGAGCTATCAAAAACTGGAAAAATGTCCCCAAAACCCAATCATAAATAAATATCGAGCCACAGGCTCAAACCACCAAAAGGACTCATTGTCAAAGGCAATAAAATGCAATAAAACGCACACGACCAACGTTTATGCAAACACGTGCTCCAAAGTACACGACCAAACTCCAACACAACTTAAAATAAGACAGATCATTTACCCAAAAAAAAGTTATACCATTGACCCCTTTCAAAACGTCTCAAGACACGAACTATGCATATTTTCCAACAAACACAAAAATGCACTTTCACCAAGAAATATCCATTTATGCAATAAATTATTAAAAACAAACGTCCATTTATTACTCATTTATCAAAATGCCCAAAAGTCCCAAATATGGGGGTTTTACAAAGTTTATAAATCCAAACACCTTAAATAATTAAACCCACCAAATAACTCAACAAATGATAATTTCATGTAAACACATAAACACTTTAAAAATAGACATTTTGGCATGTACAACGTTTTCACAAATCAACTTGAACTCACCTTACTAGATTTAGGCTAAATCTAGATTTTTCCCCAACTTGAGCTCCTTGAAGAAACTTGGATCCTCAAGCCAAAAATTTCCAAAAACCTAGATCCATACAATTTCAACCATAAATATTTACATCCAACCATAAAGAATTGTTTCTCAAACATTTTACATGAAGATCTCATCTTAACCCAAAACCCTAACTTCCATAGATGAAGAAAAAAGAATATTACCTTTGTCGTAGCTTGAAACCATCAACCACACTCTTCTAGATCCCCACAAAAAGCCACAAACTCCCAAATGTTTGGAATTGAGGCAAGTAAAGGTTATTTATGTGCCAACTATTGACCTTTTGGTAAACAATGTAGAATGCCTTTGTGAAAACCACCTATTATATCATCTCATGCATAATATCAAATGTTGGATCACGCGTTTGGCCTTACGGGCATTATGTGGCTTAATTGTTTGCATTGGGAGTCATGACCCCATAATTGTTATAATATTGATCCGACGTTGGGATGTTAGCTTTCCACGTTGAGGCAAGTTTAGGCATCGGATTGGGTTATAAGTCTTACGTGCTAAGTATTACGATATTGGATGAGGATCTCAACGTAAGGACCTTTCGCGGTTGAAGTTGACTTTCCGTGGGTGTAAGTTTAGAGTCACTGAGCCTGACATCCCTTGCATGTACTTTATTTGTGTATTGGCTTTACTGACTTGTCAAGTGGCTTACTTTTGTGTTCCGTCACTTGTGTTAGTAAGCGGGTCTCCCCCGTTAACCCAAGAGGTATTTGCTATATTAAAGAACTTTATTATTATTGTCACAAATTCAATTCTTTTGTCTTCAATTACATTCGTTTATTCTAACTGCAAATGTTTGATCTCACTAGGCTTTAGCCTAACACTTTTTTCTTAAAACGACATGTATAACAGGTCAGGCTGTAACATCCCGAAATTTTCGCTTTGTAATTTTAGAGTTAAGACTCCTAGCCCCGCTTATCGTTTTATCTTGGTGTTCTCGTTTTAGCTTTGTCGTTAGCACCGTGGTTGGTTTCGAATCTGGGCGTTTGGGTTTTGGTGATTTTTGGCAAGTCACAGTGACTTACGTGACCTACACCGCGGCTTTCAAGCCGCGGCACAAGCCGCGTAACCCACTGTACGAGTTCTATTGCAGGGACACGGGCGATTTATGCCGCGACTTGAGGCCGCGGCATAACCCGCGGAACTCCCTGGAACGCCCAAATACGGGATTCTCCCCATTTCACCTCATTGATTACCCCATCTACTTCATTTACTCTCTCTCAAATCCTCTTAACTCTCCTCATCCGAAACTAGGGTTTCACCAACCTAGATTTGCATCATTTATTGCTAGAAGTGGAGTAAAGAAATCAAGGCTTCAAGTTTGAGTATTTAAGCCTCCACCTCCATTGTTGTCTTCTCCAAGGTTCCTTCTAGGGTTTGTTCATCCAATCGATGAGTCTTTCTTACTCATAAATACTCATACATGCTCCATTACTTGATTATTTGCGATTTGTATGGTATTGAATGTTAACCTAAAATCTAGGGTTTCGCATGTCTTCATGAGGAATACTTTGGAAGTGAATGTGAGGATCTAAATACCTTGCAAGAATTCATGTAGGTAAATTAATAGAAGGAAAGGGGACTAGAATAAATGGCAACACTCCTAAGGGCTAAACCTAAGGTATAGATTCTTATCAACAGTTGGAGTAAATTGTTAATTGGAGATTCATATGTGGCTAAATGAATGTTAGTTTATTAGGAGGTATGTAACGAGTATGAACATGTTATTTATCAAGATTATGCTTGCATGGAAGTTGTTGACCTTACTTGCTCATGGTCTATATGGGAAGTTTTATATCTATCTCCTTGTGCATGAGGATTTAGATGGTATGCATTGTTAATTGCATATTTATTGTCGTTAGGAATTTCGAGTAGACAATAGGGGACGCAAGTCCCTTAGTTGTATACTCGGTTGGATTGGATAGGAACCCTTGTCTGTAAGACCTTGAGGTGTAACCCGACGGGGTAAGCATCAGAGGCAGAGACGGTTTGAGGATTGTGATGTCCGGCGTGGCATGGGAACTAGAACCGGGGCTGGACGGTGAATTCCAATCCAGATCGCGGGTTACCCCGCTTTATATGGAAGATATTTGTGTATTAATTGTACAGGAAATTACAATGTCCCGATTGGGAGGTTTGGCCTTGATCTCAATGCATGGGAGCCGGTAACATTTAATTACAGTTCTATTTACATCATAATTGGTATCGGCATAACAATCATTTAGACCTCATCCTAACACTTGTGTTCATGTTTAATGGATCACAGGTTCCGCTAGCGGTGCGAATAGGACGTCTTGATCTGTCGGGATCGCACCTAGGATTCCTCCTTGGACCGGGCATTTTTGGGAACCGAGAAAGAGCGTTTTGAAGCCATAGTGACAACCCCCCTTAATCTAGTTAATAATCGTTCTAGATTAAATAGGTTGTCATGTATATGTCTTATTTATTCCGCTACATCTTTGTAGAACTACCCCAACTCTTTTGGGTTATAGATTTCATGTTTACAGGTTTTGGATTCGCCTTATTTCTAGGCGTTATATTGCAGAAAATTTTAGTTTTATTTTACCTTGAATTTTAGGGTGTTACACAGGCTACCGGTGGGAGTCGTCGGGATTGAGTAGATGGCCTTGGGGTCAAGAGCGGTCTTTTTGGGAGATGTATTGACCGATGCTTTTGATAGTGGACATATTTTGGAAGAATAGTAATACCCGATATTAATCTTGCTTGTATTAAGTTAGATTATTAGGTTGTTAAGTATTATTCTTCATTCGATTATTTGTAAAGGCTACAACTTTATTCCCCGTTTCTCGGGATGATACTTTAGGGTTGTTATGACAGGTTTGTATACCAGGTTTACCCAGTTTTTAGACGTTATATTGCAAAATTTTCGATTACAAGTTGGTATCAGAGCATTAGTTTAAGTGAACTAGGTATGGTTGTAGAATACCTAGACGTAAGCTGTGAATTTAAGCTATGATTGAGTGAGACTGGGTAGAGTTTCTAAGATAGGATGGTCTTAGAGTCGATGGAAACTACATAAGTTGAGAATTACGATAATGGTGATGAAAATTTTTATGTATCGCATATTCATAATTTCACTTAGCTAACGTTATTATGAGGATGTTTTACGTGATTATGCTTGTTTTCCATTGTTATGATGATTAATGAATGTATTAGTACGTTTCCTTGTTTATTACTAGTATAATCTTTATCTCACCTATATTCTCGCGTTGTATGGCAGACTATGGTAAATACTCGTAATCGGCCAGAAGGTCAAGATACAGCGGCGTCTACCGCCGACCAACCTAGAGTGACCAATGTTGACTTGCCCCCACCATTTATAAACGTGTTGGGCGGAGGACCAGAACACATACCCCAACGTAACATAGTTGCAACCCATCCGATTATGGAGGAGGTGACTCTGGAGACGAGGATGATGGAACGAATGATGCAAGCTATGAATGCAACAATGACTCAGCAACAAGAAGTGTTCCTGAAATTATTGGAAGACCGAGATGCTACCCACCGCAGGCATGAAGCGGTAGCGGAAAACGTTCTAGTGCCGGGATCCGGGGGTACGGGACCCGCAATTCCCATTAATGAAATTGCAACCCCGGACGCAAGACTAGCAACAAGGACTTGCATTTTCAAGGCGTTTCTCGGGTGCCGACCACCGGAATTCAAAGGCTCGGATGATCCAGCGGCATGTGTGAGTTGGATCAGAGAAATGGAGCAGGCTTTTCGCTCGAGTGAATGTGGGGAGGATCAGAAGGTGATCTTTGGTTCTCGCATGTTGAGGGGTGCGACTCTCACTTGGTGGGACGTGTACTCCACCTCTGTTGAGGCAACTGTCCTGGATAAACTATCTTGGGCAACCTTCAAGGAGAAGATACTAGAGAAGTACTGTAACGAGCGGTCGATGGATCGGATCAATGAAGAATTCCAAAATTTGAGAAAGGGTGATATGTCGGTGAAAGAGTACAACCGTCTATTCATGGACAAGTTGGGCTTGGTGGGACACTTGGTCCCAACTGAGAAGGAGAAAATCAAGGCCTACACCAAAGGCCTACCGTCGGGAATGAGGAACTTGGTACAAGTATCCAAGGTTGCTACCCTTCGAGCGGCAATCGAGGAGGCACAGTTAGTGGAGGACTCTTACGAACTGAGCAGGGTCAAGAGAAGTGGAGGAGTCGAGAAAAGAAAATGGGAGGGGAGTTCTATACCCTCCAAGAGGTTAAAATCATTCAACCACACTCAAAGAGGAACTGGTCCTAGGCGGGACGTGCCATGGTGCTCTAGGTGCCGAAGAAAGCACATCGGTCCTTGCAATTCAGGGTCTGAACCGTGTTTTAAGTGTGGCAAGCCGGCCACAATTTCCGTGATTTTCTGATCAAAGGACAAATTTGTTTCAATTGCAAGGAGTCGGGTCATATCAGAAGTGATCGCCCGAAGGCAAAGGCGAACTTTAATGGAGGAAAGAAGGTGGATACTTTGAAAGCAACGGGAAGAGCATTTTAGATGACCACCGAGGAGGCGAAGGCTTCGACGGATGTAGTGTCTGGTACGTTTCTTCTAAACTCTGTACCTACACATGTATTATTTGACTCAGGAGCTAGCATTTCGTTTGTGTCAAGTTCGTTTTTGTCAAGTTCGTTTTGTCCAAAACTATCCATGCCCACTACTAGTTTAGAGGATGCATTAGTGGTAGAACTAGCGGATGGTGATCAAGTAGTGATTCGTGATGTTCTAAGAAATTGCAAGCTCAAAATCGAAGGAATAAAATTCCTGATTGACCTGATGCCAATGGTCATCGGAGGATTCGATGTCGTTATCGGTATGTATTGGTTGTCGACTAATCATGCTGAAATCCTGTGTGCTAAGAAGTTGATCCGAATCCCGATTTCGGATGGTGAGTCGGTGACCGTGTATGGTGAGAGACGGAAGGGCGAAGTGGCAATCATTAGCATGGCGAAGGCACGAAAGTGCTTATTGAAAGGATGTTCATCCTTTTTGGCGTATGTGATAGACGCCAAACTTGAGAAGAAGAAGCTAGAGGATGTAGAGGTGTTGAAGGAGTTTCCCGATGTGTTCTCGGACGACTTGCCTGGGTTACCACCCGATCGTCAAGTAGAGTTCAAGATCGATCTAGCGCCGGGGACGACCCCGATAGCTAGAGCTCCGTACCTCTTGGCCCCGTCAGAGATGAAGGAGATGATGAGACAACTTTAAGACCTTCTTGAGAAGGGATTCGTGAGACCGAGCTCGTCACATTGGGGAGCACCGGTCTTATTTGTGAAGAAGAAAGATGGCACCATGCTGATGTGCATCGATTATAGGGAATTGAATAAGGTGACCATGAAGAATAAATACCCACTCCCTAGAATCGATGACTTGTTTGACCAACTTCAAGGAGCGGGTTGTTTCTCTAAGATTGATCTACGTTCGGGCTATCATCAAGTGAAAGTCAAAGAGGAGGACATACCAAAAACCGCTTTTAGGACGCGTTATGGTCACTACGAATTTTTACTGATGTCTTTCGGCTTGACAAACGCCCCAGCGGTGTTTATGGACTTAATGAACCGCGTGTGCCGACCCTTCCTAGACAAGTCGGTCATTGTGTTCATTGATGACATTCTCTTTTACTCAAGGGATGAAGCCGAACATGCGTGTCACCTTCGGGACGTTTTGGAGATCTTGAGGAAGGAGAAACTTTATGCAAAGTTTTCCAAATGCGAGTTTTGGTTAAAGGAAGTGCAGTTCTTGAGGCACGTAGTCACGAAAGACGGAGTGAAGGTGGATCCGGCAAAGATTGAAGCTATGATGAATTGGGAACCTCTTAAAAGCCCATCCGAGATCCAAAACTTCCTAGGCTTGGCGGGGTATTACCGAAGGTTCATACAAGACTTCTCCAAGATTGCTTCTTCGTTGACGATGTTGACCAAGATAAATGTAAAGTTCGTGTGGACCGAAGAGTAGGAGAAAGCATTTAGGACATTGCAAAGGAAGTTATGCGAGGCTCCGATCTTATCCTTGCCGGAGGGATCGGAGGATTTTGTGGTCTTTAGAGATGCGTCCAAAATGGGACTTGGATGTGTAATCATGCAAAGAGGAAAGGTGATCGCTTATGCATCCAGACAATTGAAGGTGCACGAGAAGAACTACCCCACTCACGATTTGGAGTTAGCGGCGGTAGTGTTCGCATTAAAGTTATGGCGACATTACCTCTACGACACCAAATGTACCTTGTACACGGATCACAAGAGCTTGAAGTATGTCTTTGATCAGAAGGAACTCAACATGAGACAAAGGAGATGGATGGAACTCCTCAAGGACTACGCCTGTGAGATACTCTACCACCCGGGTAAGGCAAATGTGGTGGTGGATGCCTTGAGTCGGAAGGAATATAGTGGGAGACTTCAAGCCAATCTTACAAGGATCGAATTAGTATCAAGTTTGTTGGAGAGGATTAAAGCTTCGCAAACCAAAACCTTGAATGAAGAGAATCTCAAAGATGAAGTGATGACCAAACAACGGTTACTTTTAACCGAAGATAGCCGAGGGATAAAATGCTTCAATGGGCGAGTTTGGGTGCCAAAGTTTGGTGGAAGCCGAGAGCTACTGTTAGAGGACGTGCATAAGTCCAAATACTCTATACACCCGGGGAGCACAAAGATGTATAGGGATTTGAAGTTACACTATCGGTGGTTGTTCATGAAGTTAGATATGGCACGCTATGTGGAGCGATGCGTGACTTATTCACAAGTGAAGGCCGAGCACCAATGTAACACCCGTAATTTCCAACGAGTAAAGGCCACTCCGAGCCCATCTTATGGTTTACGAGCATAGATCTTGGAAAGGAAATAACCTAATTTGGATCCTCGAAGCAGGGAGAGAGTTTCGGGTGAGAAACGGAGAATTTCGGGCGTCGGCAAGTCCTCGGCGACATTGCCCACGATTGTGCCACAGGACACTCTCGCGTGGCAAGGTCGCGGCCACGGGACCACCCGCGGTACAATCCTGGCGACCTTGCCAGCGATTGTGCCACGGAGCAAGGTCGCGTAGCAAGGTCGCAGTCGGCCCCAGGCTGTTTAAAAATCTGATTTTTAACCCATTTCATTTATTCATCACCCTCTCTTCTCCTTTCTCTCCCAAGACGAATTCTTTGGGTTATTTAGGGTTTTCAACCATTGGAAACCCCAATCCTTGAAGTTTATGGAGAACCCTCACCATTAAGTTAAAGGTTTGATAAGAGAGCTTGGAAACCTCATCTTCTTCTTCATCCTCACCAGTTATCTAGGGTTGTCACCAAACCCTTTTCATCTTTTGAAGATTGGAGGCGTATGGTTCGTGTGGGAGGCCTACAAGTGTTTTGGTTGGTGGATTCAAGCTATTGTTTTGGAGGTTTTGGCTTGGAGGATTCAAGTTTCTTCAAGGAAGCTCAAAGCGGGGTAAAATCTAGATTTAGCCTAAATCTAGCAAAGTGAGTTCAAGTTGATTTGTGAAAACGGTGTACATGCCAAAATGTTTATTTTAAAGTGTTATGTGTCTTACATGAAATTGTTAACTGCTGATAAGTTTGTTATATTGAAAGTGTTTAACTTTATAAAATTATATAGCACACATCTTTGTGATTTTTGGGCATTTTGAATAAATGTGTCATAAATGAATGGGTTTGATGAATTAATGCATAAATAGGTATTTGGTCAAAAATGCACCTTTGAGTGTTTTGTCGGGATTTATGCATCAATCATGAAACGACATGTTTTGAAAAGTACTAATGTATGGGTCCTTAGGTTTTGGGTCATTCTCGACTTTGGGGAACATTTTAGAAATGGAAAACCTTTTGGGTTTTGGGCCGAAGGCCAATGGTAATTTGAGAATCAAATATTTTGGGAAAATGCGCATTTTGGTTTGTGTAACCATAATTGGCTCTCGTGTTTTAGCCAAACGTCTATTAAGCCTCTTGGAGCTTGATTTGTACTCGGTGGAGTCTTTGGAACATTTGTTCAATCTTGGTAGCTCATTAAGGGGCCTTGGTCGTATGGTGTACCTAGTCGCACCTTATTTGGGAATTCCATGTTTTGAGTGCGTTGTCATTCCTTTGAGTCATGTAACGTGTTGGCCGTAATGTAATGAATCCACAGGCATAAAAGTCAGTTTTATTGAATATGACTAAAGACTCGGTTTGAGTTGATGTCCGATATGACTAAAGACTCGGTTTGAGTTGATGTCCAATATGACTAAAGACTCGGTTTGAGTTGATGTCCGGTATGACTAAAGACTCGGTTTGAGTTGATGTCCGATATGACTAAAGACCTGGATAGGGTTGATGTCTACCTTGGCTAAAGACTTGGTTTGGGTTGATGCCAATGGTTGTTTATCCTTGAAGTTATGCTATAACATAGATACGTGGCTTATCTTTATGTGCCACCACATTCGATGGAATCGGGTCTTCCCCGTCACCGAAAGGCGTTATTTTGGGTATTGTATTTTGGGTATCCATGTTTTCGGTGACAATTTATATGCATGGGTTTTATCCATGATTTTTATGAGTTGGGCGGTATGCCCCACCCGTGTTTGGGGTGTTTTGGGATGTGAAGTGTTATTCACGGTTTCACAATTGAGAGTTGATTTCTATTCACGTTTTGAGTGAGTTTTGGGTTAAACCAAATTTATGAATGGGCGGTTTATATTGGTATCTTCGTCCTTGAAGTAGTTTGGATTGGAAAACGTTTAAATTTGTGTTATTTGCCTAAAATGCTTATTATTGGAAAATGAGTCGTGCTCATATGTAAGACATATCGAATTGAAAGATTATGATTTTAACCGCATTCCTTTATTTAAACGGTTAATTTTTATATGTTGAAAACTCTTGAGCTCACTAGGCGTAAAGCCTAACCTTTTTATTTGTCGGCATGTGCATCAGGTTCCAGTTGGGGGTTTGGTTCTAGCAGCTACGAAGAGTCGAGCCTTAGCTTTGTGCAAGTGTAAGTATTTGGTGAAGTCTTCCGCAATTTGGAGATGGTGGCTATTATTGAGTTTTAGTAGCACCCGTCCTTGGTTAGACAACAAGTAGAGATTAAATGTGTGTATTGAGGTTATATTATAAATTTGTGATTGGAGATGTATCATTTATCGATGTATTTAGAAATTTTTAAATCAGTTGCTATTTCCAGATTTGAGGGTGTTACAAGTTGGTATCAGAGCTTAAGTTTGAGAGAATTAGGTATTGATTTTTGGATGCCTAGACTCAAACTAGCGTTTTTATAAGTGATTGTAAATCAAGTTGCATATTAGGAACCTTAAGATAAGATATTTTAGAGTTGATCGAGTCGCTAGAAACGGGAAACTTGTCGAGGGTCGCAAGGATGAACTTGTACGGTACATTCATAATGGCACCTGGCCAGTGTTATGGTGAACCTACATGCTACATGTGTGTACTTGAACTACCTTGGTATGATTACCGTTGGGGTAGAGAGAAAGTTTCTAAGCGAGTGATCTAAGGAGGGTTGACGTTTATAGTAATGTCACTTTGGAATGACAGTTAAGACATGATAAATGCTGGAAGTTGACCATTGTGGGTCAGGACAATAGGTTGGAGTAGAACCTTAGACTTATGGAATTGATGTTAGTCGAGGAGAAATTATAAGATGAACCGATGAAATATTCGAGTATTGCCTTAAGATGTTAAGCATCCAGATGACAATAGTATGAATTGAGAAGCGTGGTCCTAAGATGTTGAGTGCCGACCAAATTAATGCACAAAATTTATTTCTAAATAAGTTTGCATAAATTGTTTCTCACGTTTTCAAAGTATAAAGTGAGTTACGTTGCGAAGTCTTGGTAAAGCATTTAGCACTCATCAGATTTTGAACCATGAGCTTAATCTTGCATGAAATTGTTTTGATTGCATGTGGTTGCAATTTATGTTGAAAATCTCTCCGTCCCTGTTTTGTGTTTTAACACTATTTTGGACATCTTGAGATCCGTGTTTTAATGCCATATGGGGCATTGGGCAAGTAACTGTAGAATTTTTAACCTTGACATTGGATCTCCTCCACGTATGTTAAGGTTTTAAAGGAAGAGTTGTTCCCATGTTTTTGAGTCTGAACTTCCTTGGGAATTTTAGGTCTGTACGAGTCGCGTTGAATTTTATGGAATATTGTTTTGCGACGTTTTGGGCGCGTGAGTGTACTTCGAAATGCGTGTGTTATATTTTTGTTGCGTGTAAATTTACGAGCTTTTTGGGCGTCGTGTCTCAGGAAAGTTTTGTTGAAAGGGGTCACGTTATCGTACGGGGTGGTTTTAGAATTCTGACATTTTTAGACGTGTTGACGTTTTATGATTTATGTTAGGAAGTGAAAGTTTTGACACCGCTTAATTTTAGCGTTAATGAGTTTTATGAAAATTCAGTTGGTTTTATGGTGTCTTATGGTACGACATTTTGCGTCGACTAAGCAAATTCAGGGTACGTGTGCATATGCATTTTGGGTGCGTTAATTGATGAGTTTTGTTAATAGATGTCATCCCTCATGTTGTTTTGGGGAGGTTTCATTATTATGTGAATTATCTTCGGGCTTTATACAAATGTCAATCATTGTATACTATTGACATTGGATTTAATTATACGGTTGGTTTGAGTAAGCATATAAGGGATTTATGTTGTTTCAGTTATTGATTTTACTGTTAGAAATTTTCCACAATGCATTAAATGAATATCAGTTTACATGTCGTTGTAGTTACTATTTTGGACATGTGTGTTTTACCTGGGTGATCCAAGTTAAACTTGATTTGAAATTTAGTTACGTTCCCATAGTTTACCGAGTTTTGGGGAAATAAACTGATGCATATGAAACTTGTTGAGAATTTTATGCCGCACATTTTTGGTTAAAGAGGAAAACTTTAAAGTTAAAATTGTGAAGTTCTCTTTTGGGATTGTGCAAGCATTTATCGCACATGTTGGGATGCAGGAATTTATTTTCATGATTATTAGTGTAAATTTTTGGTTACAAACCTTTTGTTACCGTTTTATTTACGTAAATATTGATCAAATGAGTTTGGAAATGGTTTTATATGCATAGTGTTGGTAACCAATTTTGAAACCTATCGGATGAACGATAGTGTGTTTTCACTGTACGGTTAATGGTTATAAAACTTATGTATTTGAAAGTTTTATAAAAGTTTAAATTGGCATATTATTTGAAAACCTTGAACTCATTAGGCCTATAGATTTAAACCAATGTTTTAAAACCCGGGTTGACCCGGCCGGTTCAACCGGTTGAACCGGGAACCGGTGAAGAGACCGGGTCAATTACGACCGGTTTTTTGGGAAATTACGACCCGGATTGAACCGCCGGCTTTTTTGATAGAACCGGTTGAACCGGTCTAATTGAACCGGTAAAAATCCGGGTTGACCCGGTTAAAAAAATTAATTTTTTATATTTGTGTTTTTTTATGTTTTTGGATTGATGTAAAACTTGTTGTTATGTGTTTTTTTAATGTTTTTGGATTGATGTAAAACTTTTTGTTATGTGTATTTTTAATGTTTTAAGTTGTGGACATCAAATTCTTGGTTATATATATATATATATATATATATATATATATATATATGCAAGAAAATGAAAAATACATAAAATTTCTTGAAACCGGGTCAACCACCCGGTTGAACCGTGACCCGGTCACCACACCGAGTCAACCAAAAAACCGGTTTTTAAAACATTGATTTAAACCCCTGTCGTGGAAGGAGTTGCAATTAAGGGACTAGAGGACTAAATCTAGCAAGGTGAGTTCAAGTTGATTTGTGAAAACGATGTACATGCCAAAATGTTTATTTTAAAGTGTTATGTGTCTTACATGAAATTGTTAACTGCTGATAAGTTTGTTATCTTGAAAGTGTTTAACTTTATAAAATTATATAGCACGCATCTTTGTGATTTTTGGGCATTTTGAATAAATGTGTCATAAATGAATGGGTTTGATGAATTAATGCATAAATAGGTATTTGGTCAAAAATGCACCTTTGAGTGTTTTGTCGGGATTTATGCATCAATCATGAAACGACATGTTTTGAAAAGTACTAATGTATGGGTCCTTAGGTTTTGGGTCATTCTCGACTTTGGGGAACATTTTAGAAATGGAAAACCTTTTGGGTTTTGGGCCGAAGGCCAATGGTAATTTGAGAATCAAATATTTTGGGAAAATGCGCATTTTGGTTTGTGTAACCATAATTGGCTCTCGTGTTTTAGCCAAACGTCTATTAAGCCTCTTGGAGCTTGATTTGTACTCGGTGGAGTCTTTGGAACATTTGTTCAATCTTGGTAGCTCATTAAGGGGCCTTGGTCGTATGGTGTACCTAGTCGCACCTTATTTGGGAATTACATGTTTTGAGTGCGTTGTCATTCCTTTGAGTCATGTAACGTGTTGACCGTAATGTAATGAATCCACGGGCATAAAAGTCGGTTTTATTGAATATGACTAAAGACTCGGTTTGAGTTGATGTCCGATATGACTAAAGACTCGGTTTGAGTTGATGTCCGATATGACTAAAGACTCGGTTTGAGTTGATATCCGGTATGACTAAAGACTCGGTTTGAGTTGATGTCCGGTATGACTAAAGACTCGGTTTGATTTGATGTCCGATATGACTAAAGACTCGATTTGAGTTGATGTCCGCAACGACTAAAGACCTGGATAGGGTTGATGTCTACCTTGGCTAAAGACTTGGTTTGGGTTGATGCCAATGGTTGTTTATCCTTGAAGTTATGCTATAACATAGATACGTGGCTTATCTTTATGTGCCACCACATTCGATGGAATCGGGTCTTCCCCGTCACCGAAAGGCGTTATTTTGGGTATTGTATTTTGGGTATCCATGTTTTCGGTGACAATTTATATGCATGGGTTTTATCCATGATTTTTATGAGTTGGGCGTTATGCCCCACCCGTGTTTGGGGTATTTTGGGATGTAAAGTGTTATTCATGGTTTCATAATTGGGAGTTGATTTCTATTCACGTTTTGAGTGAGTTTTGGGTTAAACCAAATTTATGAATGAGCGGTTTATATTGGTATCTTCGTCCTTGAAGTAGTTTGGATTGGAAAACGTTTAAATTTGTGTTCTTTGCCTATAATGCTTATTATTGGAAAATGAGTCGTGCTCATATGTAAGACATATCGAATTGAAAGATTATGATTTTAACCGCATTTCTTTATTTAAACGGTTAATTTTTATATGTTGAAAACTCTTGAGCTCATTAGGCGTAAAGCCTAACCTTTTTATTTGTCGGCATGTGCATCAGGTTCCAGTTGGAGGTTTGGTTCTAGCAGCTACGAAGAGTCGAGCCTTAGCTTTGTGCAAGTGTAAGTATTTGGTGAAGTCTTCCGCAATTTGGAGATAGTGGCTATTATTGAGTTTTAGTAGCACCCGTCCTTGGTTAGACAACAAGTAGAGATTAAATGTGTGTATTGAGGTTATATTATAAATTTGTGATTGGAGATGTATCATTTATCGATGTATTTAGAAAATTTTCAATTAGTTGCTATTTCCAGATTTGAGGGTGTTACAACCAACGACTTTATGGGAACCTTCAACCATTGGAAATACCCGAGTAGAAGTGGGACAAGATTACTATGGACTTCGTGACCAAACTACCGAAGACCTTGAGGGGCAACGACACCATTTGGGTGATTGTTGATCATTTGACGAAAAGTGCGCACTTCCTAGAAATGCGGGAAACCTTGCCCATGGATAGGTTAGTAAAGTTCTATATAGACGAGGTGGTCTCTAGACACGGTATACCCTTGTCTATAGTCTCCGATCGAGATAGCCGATTTACATCAAGATTTTGGGAAGCCTTACATCAAGAATTGGGCACACGGGTGAATTTGAGCACGACATACCACCCACAAACGGATGGACAAAGTGAAAGGACGATTCAAACTCTAGAGGACATGCTTAGGTCTTGTATGATGGATTTTGGCGGTAGTTGGGATACCCATCTACCTTTGGTGGAGTTTTCCTATAACAATAGTTATCACTCTAGCCTCGAGATGACACCATTTGAAGCTTTGTACGGGCGAGAGTGTAGAACTCCCGTGTGTTGGCTAGAGGCGGGGGAGAAACAATTTGTTGGCCCATAAATTGTATAAGAAACGGCCGCTAAGGTTAAGGCTATCCGAGAGCGTTTGAAAGCGGCACAAGATCGTCAGAAAAGTTAAGCTGACAAGAAAAGGAGACCGGTAAAATTCCAAGTGGGAGATCGTGTGATGCTAAAGGTATCTCCTTGGAAAGGCTTGATCCGGTTTGGAAAGTGTGGGAAGCTAAGTCCCCGTTTCCTTGGACCGTTTGCTATCCTTGAGCGTATTGGACTCCAAGCTTACAAGTTAGATTTACCACCAGAGATGGACGGAATCCACCCTACGTTCCATGTGTGCTATCTACGAAAGTGCTTAACGGAAGAAGAAAGTGTTATACCTTTGTCCGAGATTCGAGTGGACGATGATCGTTGTGTTGAAGAGCCCGAAGCCATTATGGAAAGAGTGATCAAGAAGCTCCGACATAAAGATGTGGCAATGGTAAAGGTTCAATGGAAGCACCACCGCGGCACCAATGTGACCTGGGAGGCGGAAGAAGACATGAGGCGTAGATACCCTCATTTATTTAGTTAGTTGGATTTCGGGGACAAAATCATTTCCAAGTTGGGGAGGATTGTAACACCCCGAAATCTAGGAACCTAGTTAATAATCTTTTGCGTTGAGGCTTACCGTACATTGGGATTCAATATTAAGTAATGGAATGTAATTGGTTTAAGCATCGTGGGCTGAATTGTCAATTTTTTGAAGTTGGTGATGGTGCTCGCGATAGTGATAGGGTGTCACTATCGCGAAGGCATAATCGTCAGGGGTCTTGGACTCTCGGTACAGTTCGCGCGATAGTGCCAGGCGATAGTGCCTTGGTCACTATCGCGGTGTCATTCTCACGCCGTTTGTACCGCGGGGTGTTGGGACCGCGCGATTGTGCCTCGCGACAGTGACAATGTCACCGTCGCCGTGTCACTATCGCCGCCAGTGTATTTGGGTATAAAAAGTTAAGTCGCGAATTTTAGGTCATTTATCTGATTTGGGGGACTTCTGTAACACCCTCGAAAATGGTAAGAGCAGCTAAATCAAAATTTTCAATAATGCCTCAAAGAAAGGTAAGATATCATACGACATGACCATACTTGTATTACTGTTCTAGATATAACCATCAACCAAACAAATAAAGTCTTACACATAGACTAATTAAAGGTCGGGTGTTACTAAACCCAATACAAATTGCTATACCTGAGATAACGGGAGGTGGCTTCATCAAACTACTCACCCTCATGCATAACCCCATTTTCTCATCTCATCACAGTCTTGCTAGTACTTTTCCCCAACTGGAACCTGATGCACATGCCGACAAATAAAAAGGGTTAGGCTAACGCCTAGTGAGTTCAAGAGTTTTCAACATGAATAAATTTTTCGTTAAAAGGGAAGAATGCAGTTTAAATCATGATCTTTCAAAATGAAGTAACTTAGCTATGAAAGCGACTCGTTTTCCAATGACATACGTTTTGAGGGCGAAGATCTCAATACAAACATTCTTTATAAAAATGATGCCGCCCAAAACTCACTCAAATGTGAATATAAAACGGACCCCAAATAATAAAACGAGGATAAAACTTTATGTCCCGAAACACCCAAAACACGGGAGGGGCATAATACTCAACTCATAAAAATCATGGGAAAACAACCCATACAATATAGTATGCTATTGAAAACATGTGACTAAGATTTAATACTCACGCGACCAAAATATTAAAGCATGGACAATTAGATATCCAAAATATTGCTGGCCGACAACGGGGGAGACCCGTACCCATTGAGAGTGGAGGAACACAAAAGTATGTTACTCATACAATGTTAGTCGTATGACACTTCACGACCCACAAGCCCAAGTGCCCCTACAACACCCTTCAAGCTACACCAAAAGAGACAACTGACCTTAGCAAATCTTATCAAGAATACCGCCAAAGGCCCGGCAACATCCGAGGACTACAACCATGGCATTACCCCGAATGGCGGAGGTCCCAAACGCCCATTATGAAACGCCCATCAACATAATAGCACAACCGGACTCAGCCCTCCTAGTGTACACTTGAAAGGTCAAGGTCATAAAACATGGGTCCCGGAGTCCAATCCCGTACCACCCAATTGACCATCAAATAAGACTGACTTACGTGCCTATAGATCCAATGCAACACAGTCTAACTTTACATGACTACACATGAATGACCAACGCACTCGAGCATGTAAATATCATTAATATGTAATAAGATGCATTAAGATGTAAATCGTAGATGGGACTCCACATTGAGCCATTAAAATTGGACAAGTGTCCTCAGGACTCTTTTAAGTCAAAACCGAGCTAAAATGCTCTAAATTCCATTTGACCAACAAATAACGGTTCCCAGATAATAAAACGCATTTAAATGACGTTTATACAGACATATACCTCTAAGATGTGATTAACCCAAAACTCGACTCGGACTGGGACATATCATTTTCCAAATGAGTTTATGAAATCAAATACACCAAAAATGCTTATACCATGAATTAGACTTTACTTATACAAAATCACCAAAAATGCGTAAATCATGCTATTTACGTACTTAAATATTCAAAACCCTAAATATGAGCATTTTATGAGATTAAAACAACTCAAGTTTATCAAATATGAAGACTTATCAAAATACTCACACTTTGACAATTACTAAGTAAAACACATTTTTACTTCAAAATACACATTTTGGCATGTACATAGTTTTCACAAAGCAACTTGAACTCACCTTGCTAGATTTAAGCTAAATCTAGATTTTACCCCAACTTGAGCTTCCTTGAAGAAATCTGAACCTTCAAGCCCAAATATTCCAAGACCTAGATCCACAAGGGTCCAACCATAAATATCCACATTTAGCCATTTAGAATCATTCCCCAAACATTATACATAAAGATCTAAACTTATGTCAAAACCCTAATTTCCATAAATGAAGAAAATAGAAGGATACCTTAACCATAAATCCAATCTACCAACAAAACACTTCTAGCTCGCACCAAGATGAGCCATACACTCCCAATCTTCCAAATGACAAAAAGGGTTGGGTGAAAACCTTAGAAAGTGAAGAGGATGGTGAAGAAGATGAAGACATCTTAGCTCTAGCTTCCAAGACGCTAGATGAAGAAGAAACACTTGTTTTAGAGGAGAAAAGGCTCCAAAATGGGTTAGGGTTTGTGAGGGAAGAAGGGAACTGATTTGGGAGAGAAAGGGGAGAGGTTAGAAGTAAGAAATGGGAAGAATGGTTGAAATCCCGTATTTGACAGCCTCTCAGGCCCTTGGTGCGACATTGCCAGGCGACATTGACCTAGGCAATGTCGCTGGTCATAGTCGTTGGTGTGTACCAGCACACGGTACACTCCATGCGATTGTGACAGTGCGACTATGACACTGTCATAGTCGCCGGGCATTGTCGCGGAACCCTTCCCAAGCCCCGAAACTCAACTTTTTCAACGCCAACGCCCCCGATACTCTAAGGGACTTTAAATATTGTTTCCCCGACAAAATCCCACCATTTACAAGTTCCAAAAATGTTCGGGTGATCTTTACTTACCGGAAATTACGGGTGTTACAACTTCCAAGCCGATTTCTCTCCTGATTCTTGGGTAAGTTCATCCTTCTAACTTCCCTCCATCATTAATACTTCCATCTACTACCATCTTTGATCATTTATGAACCCATTCTAGGTATTGTGAGGCTTAAGTGGAAGTGTTCAAGTTTAGCTAATCTCAAGACTTCACCTTCTTCATTCTAGGGATTGGTTTTTCTTTTGGAAAACTACCAAGGTGAGTCTCTACACTTTTATAAAACTTTATACATGTCAAAATGTGGATTTTAAATACCTAAATATCTCATTTTTCATATACTTGAGTTGTGGAAACTTTGTATCAAATCTAACTTTTGGAGATTTTAGGGTTTATGATAATAACATGGAATGGAGGTGAATAACCTTGATAATGTTTCTATTAGCATATTTATACTTGGGAAATGTATTCAAATGGTTGACTTGATCATGTAAAATTATGAAGTTGGAAAAGATGAACTATTGGTTAACTGCTGATAAATTTGTAACTTGGGTTTTAGCATGTTTGGAATTGAGGCAAGTAAAGGTTATTTATGTGCCAACTATTGACCTTTTGGTAAACAATGTAGAATGCCTTTGTGAAAACCACCTATTATATCATCTTATGCATAATATCAAATGTCGGATCACGCGTTTGGCCTTACGGGCATTATGTGGCTTAATTGCTTGCATTGGGAGTCATGACCCCATAATTGTTATAATATTGATCCGACGTTGGGACGTTAGCTTTCCACGTTGAGGCACGTTTAGGCATCGGATTGGGTTATAAGTCCTACGTGCTAAGTATTACGATATTGGATGAGGATCTCAACGTAAGGACCTTTCGCGGTTGAAGTTGACTTTCCGTGGGTGTAAGTTTAGAGCCACTGAGCCTGACATCCCTTGCGTGTACTCTATTTGTGTATTGGCTTTACTGACTTGTCAAGTGGCTTACTTTTGTGTTCCATCACTTGTGTTAGTAAGCGGGTCTCCCCCGTTAACCCAAGAGATATTTGTTATATTAAAGAACTTTATTATTATTGTCACAAATTCAATTCTTTTGTCTTCAATTACATTCGTTTATTCTAACTGCAAATGTTTGATCTCACTAGGCTTTAGCCTAACACTTTTTCTTAAAACGACATGTATAACAGGTCAGGCTACCGGTGGGAGTCGTCGGGATTGAGTAGATGGTCTTGGGGTCAAGAGCGGTCTTTTTGGGAGATGTATTGACTGGTGCTTTTGATAGTGGACATATTTTGGAAGAATAGTAACACCCGATATTAATCTTGCTTGTATTAAGTTAGATTATTAGGTTGTTAAGTATTATTCTTCATTCGATTATTTGTAAAGGCTACAACTTTATTCCCCGTTTCTCAGGATGATACTTTGGGGTTGTTATGACAGGTTTGTATACCAGGTTTACCCAGTTTTTAGACGTTATATTGCGAAATTTTCGAAATTTTATTTCTCTAAAATTTAGGGTGTTACAGTTAACTCAACTTCTCACACGATCCCACGCCTATATGTATATATATATATATATAAGTATAATATTATACTTAATTACATGTTGGCCCTAATTTTATGTTTTTTTACAAAAAATGGGGAAAACAAAAAGAATTGTAAAATTAGACAGAAAAAGTGATCAGACGTAAATACCCTTGGCACTAATGATGAAAATAGATAGAGTTAGTGGTCAGGTCCAACTTTCAAAGAAAAATCCAAACCTCAGGACTACAATTTGACTTATTGAAGTACAAGTCCCACTTTCAAAGAACTCGACAAACGTTAAGAACCAACAGTGTAATTCTCTCTAAGAAAATACCATAAAAATATCCTAATAATACATTTTCTACAAAAAGAGTCACCTATTCTTCCTTTATCAAGGAGAAATACAAAATGGCCTATCAAAAAAAAATTTGGCTTTTAACTTGACTGATGTGACAAAAGCCGACTGAATATTTGACATTGATGTGACAAAAGGTTAAGAGTGATATCTTAGTTTCACGCCCACTAACGGGAAACACAAAAAGGGACGCGAATGTAGTTCATTTGCATTTAATACTTACATTTTGCACTCTTATAATTATTTATTTATTTTAGAGTAAACTACAAATTTGGTCCATGTGGTTTGTTGTTTGTAACACTTTTAGTCTCTATGGTTTTGAAATTACAAGATGACCATTGTGGTATGTAAAAACAATCGTATTTGGTCCCTGCCTCTAATGGCCTTTAAAAGAAACCGTTAAGTCACAAGTGTTTTAGACTTTTCTAGCTTTTTTTATTGTAAATTTTAAAAACATTAACTTCATCCACTAAAACAATGGCATGTCTCCATCTACCATTTTCCACTTACCACTTTTCCGGTCAAACCTCCAACCATTTTTTTAATCATCTTCTGCGGTCAAACCCAAATCCACACAATAACATTAAAATAAAGTCCAAACACCAAAATCAAAATTTAAAACCAAACCTAAATGAAACAAAAACCCTAAAATCAAAATCAAAATCCTAATACAAACTTACTTGGTGAACCCAAATTCAAATCCAAACCAAAAGCAAATCAAAATAAAACCCAAACTAATGGATGAACATGAACCCCTATACAACCCCCATCCCAAAAAAAAAATCCAAAAGCATACTTTGAAGAATTGGGAGTAGAAGAAATCTAAAAAACTTGTTGCTAAAAAAATGAAATCAAAAGATGAAAATACCCCTAATTTAACGGAAAAAAACTTAACAAAGTTAACGACGAGGGATGATTTTCAAAGCAAAATGTAAACAGTAGGGAATGTCACTGTAGTTATTAAAGCCTGAGGACCATTTTGGGAGATTCGTGTAACCCACAGGGACCAAAATTGTAGTTTACTCTAAATAAAAAAGGTTTTTTATTGATAATATCTTGTTCTACCTGATAAAGAATTTGTATTGAGTATATGTTTAATTTTATTGATATTGATGTTTCCTTATTTCGTTTCCGCACTCCACTTGTTAGATTATAGTGTATTTTTATATTCTAATTCGTTCACTAGACGACTTTGTTTGGTTGTGTGTTTTGTTAACACGACAGGTACATAGATGATTAGACGGTGAATGAAAATCTAAAGAAGAGAAGAGAACTATTTTGGACTTTTTTTTTAAAGATCTAGAGAGAAACTACATTTTGATTATTTTGTACTTGTCACCATATTAATATAACTATATATCATACTTTAGTTGGTTTGTAATTTTGTGCATATAATCGTTTAGTTTAGTTCTGAATTTTATAAATCAACTCAATGGATTATTATTGTAGTGAATGTTCCGTTGGGACCATTGATCAAAAATAATTTCAACCCCAATTTTTTTAAAAACACACAACTATCATCACCTAACGATTTATTACTTGCACTTATCTAAAATCCACCAGGTTGTACTGACCAATAAGGCAATAACAATCAAAATTAGTAATTGTGAATACCACACATATAGCTGAAACATCCATATCAAACAAAGCCAATTCTTGATATCTCGAACCATATTAGAAGTAGCCACTGAAAAGAGTCTTAACATCAAACCTACTACAAAATTCCCATTTGCATTATCCATTAGGGGTGGTTGTGATTCGGGTTTGGACGGTTTAACCTTCGAAATCACAAACCAAACCACAATGGTGGTTTAGTAAAATCTCCAAACAAAGCGGTTTAGTCGCAAGTGATCAAAATGGACCACAAAAAGACGGGGGTTTATTATCCAATGACTTCTTGTCCTCTTGATATATTCTTCATCTTAATAGGCCTTCACGCTAAGAGGACGTTTGGTTCACAAAATGGAATTTGATGGAATTGGAATCCATCGAAGGAATTTGACTTTGAAGGAATTGGAATTGAATTTGATGGAATTTGACCACGCGTTTGGTTAGTAGCAATTCAATTCCTTCATTTAAGCCAAGGAATGATGAATTCCTTAAATTGTGAAATTCAATGGAATTTGAAAGATTCCATCGCTTTCATTCCCCTAGGCTTGAAATTTGGTCAATGAAATTGGCCATTCCAATTCTTTCAAATTCCTTCCAATTCCATGAACCAAACAACACCTAAGTATTTCAAGGAAAAAGGGAGAATTTAGAAAAAGTGGGTATGCAATATCAATTTGGTCTTAGTATTGTCCATATAACAAAATTTTTACAAACAAATAAGCGTTAAACAAAGGGACCTCTCATATGACAAAATTCGTGTTCCGAAATCTCTTTAATGATAGCTAAATTTGCACATTATTCTATATTCTAGAGATGTGCTAATGCACACATTATTTGTTAAATGCGTACTTATTAATATCATCTTCACACACATTAACATTAAAGCACCATTTTCACAGTTTCAATACATGATTTAACGTGATTTTGATGTAAATAAATGTACATGTAGCAACACCCTGTTTTAACGACGCTCAATTAGAATATTGATGGTGGTGAGGTGAATGGGTCGTCTAAGTGGCATACAAAATGGTAAAAAAATGTCCAATCCAATTAGATAAACCATTAAACAATTCATGACCTCAACACTTGGATCTTGAAAATCAATTACTTTTTCCAACACTTGATCTTGAAAATATACATTCTTCTCACATAGGAATAGGAATAGGATGCAAATAAGCCTACAACAAATGGGTATCAGAAAATATGAAGTTAAAAACAATATACAAACAAAGATATGGAATAGAAACATAACATCATCTTCTCATCTATATTTCCTATGTACCTGACTCACCCAAGCTTTTTTTTTGTCCGTCTTATGGACATTTACACAAACGGTCGATGGATGCATGTTAGAACCCATTATTCGTATGGTTGAAAAGGCTTATTTCCAGCGTCGAGGGTAGGGTAGGGTGGGGTGGGGGTGTCCAATGACTTGAAAAATGAAGTTCTGAGATTTGGAAGTGTTTCACATTTCTTCTTCAGAGATCATATGTCTAAGTCTTCTCTCTACTTCACTGCATTGCAAGTCAATCTCTTCAAGAATCATGGTCAAAGCTGATTTGCAAGAGGCTTCATCCCGAAATGCAAGGGTCCATCTTCCATCAACCAAAGATTTTGATTTCAGTTTAAGGTTGGCGGCATTCTTGGCGGTTTCAGTCAAAGGTAAAGTAGATGGACGGATTCGAAGGTGTAACCATCTTGAATGCCTATCATCTATTCTTGGCTGTGAAGAAAATAAATAGCGTTAAATGCTCTAAAGATCGTTGTTGACACTAGCCAATTGTTCCAAACAATTTAAGAAGAAGTAAAAAATGATAAAGAAAAAGTAAGGAAAAAACAGAGCTATCAAGAAGAATTGTCACTGGACATGAATGTTTGTGTCTGTAGATATATAGATACATGTACAAGTGTGTGTGTGTGTGTGTATACACACAACATATGTAGGTACATATGTTGTATAAAGATTTTTCTATGTACATGTATATACATACACGACACACATACCCATACATACATAACTACATACATACATATATAAACTATATATATACACGGGTTGGGTTCCGGTGAGAAGTTGAGTTAACGGTGAAAAGCGTGAGAAGTGGTTATCGACCGTTGGATGAGAAAAGGACATACATTAAGATGAGATGCACCGAGATAAGATGCACCAAATCAATTTCCTTCTAAGCCGCAATTCATGGGAGGGATTGAGATTAAAAGAGATCAACGGTTTAAATCCACTTCTCACGCTTCTCACTGTTAACTCAACTTCTCACACGATCCTTCGCCATACATACACATACACACATAGATACATATGCATGTACATCAGTACATGTGTGTGGGTGTACATATATACATATATGTGTATGTATGTGTATTGGAACAAGACTGTTGATGAAGAATGGAGCATCTTTCTCAATTTCAAAAGAATTACTCCCTCTGTCCCAAAATAAATGTAACGTGTATTGGAACAAGACTGTTGATGAAGAATGGAACATCTTTCTCAATTTCAAAAGAATTACTCCCTCTGTCCCAAAATAAATGTAACAAGTTCCTTCTGGATGTTACAAAATAAATACAATATTTCCTTTTTTTTTCATCGAAGTGTTTATCTAAAACAACCTCCTCAATTAGTAACCATAACTTCAATTTCAGTCCACAAGACTCTTATTTTATTATCATTAATGGGCATTTTAAATACTTGACTTAGAGTCGAACATTCTCATTTAACTACATGCCTAAAAAAAGTTGCATTTATTTTGGGATGAAGGAAGTACTTTGTCTATACTAGGGAAAAGTTCTTTTAGAAACTGTAAATATTTTGCAAACTGTGAACACCAACTATTCATGATGAATATATATATATATATATATATACACACATGAATATTATTCATCATGCATATTCATTCATCATATTCATCATGAATAGTTGGTTCTCACAGTTCTCAAAATAGTTATGATTCTCAAATGAACCTGCCCCGTGTATACTATAGGTTCTACAAGCCAGGCCTCAAGTATAAGCAGTAATCTGTTGGTTCAACGACATGAATATGCAATGTACAGATAAAACCCTTTCAATACTCGAGAGTAAAAAAACTGTTATTTGCACACCACAAGGAGAATATATTAATACTTACTTTACATCCAGCCAAAGGTGCCACAACACGAACAGTTCCATAACGAGGTTTCTGAGGCGATTCCTCTGCAAGGATTATCCATCCTGAAGTTCCCATAGAAATCGCCAAAAAGCTAAAGTGGCGTTCCTTTCCCCTCTCGAAAGCAATTCTACAAGGTACTGCATCAACTGAATTTGAAAAGTACCAGTTCAAGACATAGGCACATAGATTCATTAGTACATTGTATATATACAGAGAGAGAGAGAGAGAGAGAGAGAGAGAGAGAGAGAGAAAGAGAGAGAAAGACGATCCCAGGGAGGTAAGTAAGCAAATACATGATGCCTTGCTAAACAGAGGATCACACAGATTAGGCCCTTAACCGAAGCTTTAGAATTTTCAGCACAGATTAGCATTCAGATTCAGTGCTCCGTTAGAAACAAATTGCAAATTTTGAAATTTGTATAACTTTTTAAGCAAGTAAATAAGAATCAACTCACTTGGCACTCGAGCAAATTATTTCGAAAATTGCCATTTTTGTTTATTGTATTAAGACTAGCTTCACCTTTCCTCATTAGCAAAACCAAATTGAAATATCAAAACAAATCACTTGTACAAGACTAAGTATCGGAATGGCTTCTGTAGTCAAGGATAATATTCCCTGTATCCCATGAAACCTGCTACATTTTTATTTTGGGATGACCCTAGAATATTTCATTTTAGGGGAAGTTTTAATGCCATGTTTATCTAACTGCCTATTATCAACCATTACAAGTAAATTGATGGTATTGATTTAGTGCCACAAGGTTTCTCTATTTTTACTTTACTGAAGGGAATTAATATTTAACAAGCAGTTAAATGATTTCCTTAAACTATTTGTCAAGTCGAACATTGTCAGCAATGTTGATAATTCTTTGTATTTAAATTATAAAAAAATCCTTAAAGGAATAGATGGGTTCTGAATTAGCATTACAAAAAGGAAGACAAAAATATGCATGTCATGTATTAACGCTAACCCTAACCAACAGATGTTTTAATTAGTATGCGGACATTGTGTGCAAATCTCACCTAACATTGAAGTTTAAAGGAAGAGGATTGTAAGAAATCAAAACCATAAACTATTTTCCTATAATAATCTGGTAAGCATTACTAACCAAGACTTAATTCGGTGCTCAATTTTGGACCAATAACATTCAGACCAGCAGATTTTGCTCGGGAATTTTCAGGGAAGTCAGCTGGTGGAAGGATAGGAAGCTGATCCGGTAAAGATCTACCGGCTGAGAAAATTTGGAGCTGATGAAGAAGCACGAACACCTAAGTTCCAATAAATAATATAAAAAAGTTCATGATTTCTGTACCAGATAGATTAGACATAAGACAGACATCAAATAAGGATTGGGTTTGAGGAAAACCTTAACACACTCGTACATTGTTTCACCAGCAGCAAAAGATGATTCAGCGGGCATACCGTCTATCAAAGAACCACATATACAATCACTGAATAACTTAAAAAATCATTTGGAGAATATCATTTAAAATCATCGAGTATATCATAAGTCATACCACTTGGCGAGTACTTCTTTGTTGGGAAGAGTATGGACTTGGGTTCTTTTCGGGGGGATGAAGCCTCGATGGCTACAATAAAAATTTGGAACCATCAAATAGAAAAATTAATACAAACAAAACTTCACACTTCCACTGACATCTAGTACCTCTTTTGCATTTTCTCCACTCATCAGATAGCACTTGTATGAGTAGATCAGGCCAGGTTCCTCTTGCCTCATCAAGGAGTTGGCTACAGCACTTCTTATAGGAATCCTGTAAGAAAGAACTTAATGTCACTGGGCACAAGTTTTGGTTGTATGTTCGATTAACATTTAGGTAGAAACACAATTAAGAAAATAAATGATGCAGGGTTGAAGCTCAATTTTATATTAAAAAACAAGTTACATAACTGAGAAGATAACTGTAGGAAGCTGGTATACATATTTCAGTGCAGCTCTCCAATCCTTCTTTCTTGCACCATGATAAGTTTTGTTACATCATAACAGATTGTGTTTGTACAGAAGCTTATGCCACATTGCGGCATAACATCCACGATTTCTCGTATCTTTGACTACTATATAAACCTATGATCTTAGGTTTGTGTGCTTTTCAGTCTATCTTTTGCTAGACTAATCCCTTGGCAAATTATGACTGTAAGACATCAGCCCGCCCTGATTAAACCTCAGTGGCCACAATTGTGGATATTCCACCACATCCCCAAGGGCCTTAACCAGTACGCCACAACCCTTGTGGTTTTGTAAAGATAGATTTACAGTACGCCACAACCCTTGTGGTTTTGTAAAGATAGATTTATTAATAGAATAATAGCAATAATAAATGCAATGAGGAACAAAACCGTGACTATTTGCTTGCTTGATGAGGATAAAAGTGGAAGAAGCAGGTTGAGAGTCGTGTACAAGCTGGCCAGTTCTATAGGGTTGTTTAGGCAAAATGGGGACAGAATGAAACTGACAAATACCAGACCGTCAATCAATGTGAACATACTCTAGAGATTGAAATTTGAGTGTCATTCTGCAACCATGTAACTAATACCATACTCCATCATTCTCAAGAGTCCACTTTCGAATTTGGAAATTCAAGCTTTGTAGTTTTCAAGCTAAATTCACATGGATGGGTTTTGTTTTATTAGTTATTATTACAGTACTTCGTGATACTTTACTAGTTTACTGTAATAATCAATTTACAACCAAAAAAAATTCTTGTTAATTTTTAATCTGAAGAGAGAACTCATTGGACACCCAAAAAATCAACTCTTTTTCGTGGTGGAGGAAATATTGTATTTCAAACTACCAAGACTAGTAGGGCAGTTATTCTATAAAGACAGGATCTAAGGTTATGTCCATATTTCTTCAGGAATACCCTATTTTTACATCTAAATTAAACCAAGTTACAATTTGAGCTGGTAACAGAGAGAAAAATGTAGAATCAAAGATACATATACATTTTCAACACACACTCACACTTAATTCATGAAATGATATATTCGGTTTACCTTGAGGGACTGAAGATGATGATTGTTAAACTCTGACTCACTATAAGGAAGCAATTGCCTCAAAAGCCAACCTCCGTCCCATAAAGTATCTGCTGATATGTTTGTTCGACAAAAGAGACTAATCAAGGCATCTAGCACCTGAAAGCAAGGGTATACAAACTATCAAGATAAATTTTAGCTTTAAAATCCAAGAAAATATTATCATACTTGATACTTCCATCAAGTGATGTGGATTTCAACTTTTGTATGCAACTCTAACCTCAAGGAACATATCACATGAAATACCAGTCAAGATACTTCACCTTCGAAGTATTCAAATGTTTTAGTATATAAACATATTTGTAGCCTTTCCAAGTCAATAGGCCATGTGAAACAGAAAACTGACTTACAATTATGACTTTTTATACCATTTACTGGCATTAATAGTTAAAGTTAGTTGCCTCTTTTTCCGAAAAGTTGCCATCATGCCAATAACAGACAGAGTAGGGAACAGAGAAGTACTAGATATCTATGTACACGTGGGCTTTCTCCAACTTCCTGATAGGAACACGACACTTCATACTGGTCCTGCCAACAACAATTGGGATGTCAAAAGAATCCAGATTTGAAGAAGTGGAGGCTCAATTGAGCAAAGAAAAAGATTAATCAGAGAAACAAAAAAAAAGCAGATATCTATTGGAAGTTCATATAAAGTTGCTACATTGAACTACAAATTACTAAAATGCATGCCACTCTAAGATAATGATGCAATAGGATATTCACGGGGATTATGGAAGACATTGGCCGTGTGAAATTTCTAAAGAAACTTCTCTTTTAAGTATATTCATCTTTAATCAGTGCAAGAAATTTATTTTCATGTTGAAGTAATGCACTTCACACAAGGTATCGGCGTATCACAATACAGAACTAGTTTCTACCTAGTAAATCCCACAGAGTAGAGTATGGGGGTAGAATGTACGCATAACAGACTTTAGGATGCCAGGAGTGTTATATACACAACTCAAATGCATCTCTGTACAAAGAAGAAATTTGCAGGAACATAAGCACATCACAAATATTCTAGCTTAGTAGTAAATAGGTTCACAATGAATGTATCAGAAGGTTTTATGGGGATATCGGAGATGAGAGAATTATTAATCAGTTGATTGAGCATCTAGGGATGGTGACTGCAATACTTGATTGGGATTTGTCTTTCAAAACTTGAACACTTTGTGTACAGTTATACACACTACACAGTTGCAACATCTTTAGTCCAGAGTGTTTCAATAGAGCTTATGATATCATCAACATTCACCACAAAGAAAAGGTGAATTGTATCAGGATCCAAAGCTCGTGAAGCCAACAATCCTAGGTAAACATTAAACAAAATAGCAATGAGGTCTAATAACACTTGAATTAACTTTAACATGAACTGTTTTTTTTTTTCTAGTTGACCAAAGAGCATATAGAGAGTAGAAAAGCTACTCTCGAAATTTCACTAGCATCTTCTTGCACCTATTATGGATGCCACTTCAAAACCCCAATAATGATTGCACCGAATTGCAGACAAATATTGTCGCACTTCTACCACAACAATTTTGCTATCTAGAGGCTAGAGCCATTAGAAAGAGGATTTTCCTAGAAGCATCCAATCTACATCTTATGATGCAGTTTACTGAGATCATTTCACGTCCTTATTTAGGAGAGAGAAACATTGCTAGAAACTCTGCAACAATTGAGCTTCCCTGTGTTCCAGTCTTCATATTTGGTTTATATCTACACTCTTCAGAAGTGCACTTGGTTGAGGTGCACCATGACTATGTATTACACACTCCTTGAAAGTGCCAAAATTAATGACGAGGATCGATGGCTCAGCAGAATCTAATGTCATGACAGTAGCTTTAGCAGTATTTTTGATGTTTCGAATATCATAAAAGGTCAGCTATCATTTTTCATATATAAGATCATCTGTAAAACAATGTCACATCTAGAAAGTAATAAATGGAGTATTTAATAAATAAACTTTCAAATATATGAATACCTTCATTTCTTATGTACATTTCAATTAACAAACAGTTTTTAGAAGTGAAGGTTAAAGAGGGATATTGTACCTTTAACCTTTGTAGGTAAATATTGAGTTCACCATCGCAACCATCCTTCGATGTGCAGTTTTCTGAAGCAAAAAGCTGCTCTTCACCAGAATCCTCACCAACCAAGGCTTTCTGCAATGGGAAAACGGGAAGGGCATTACATTTCAACAAAATAAGGAACAACCGAAAAACAAAAGTATAATACTGTCGGGCATGTAGTGACAGAAATGTACATGTGTTGGTAATCAGCTACATTCAGACAACATATGGTAATTTTAGGAAGCAATAAATGTACAATTACAACGTTTTTGTTTATGGTAACAATTACCGTAGGTGACTACATGGTAAATCATTGTAGACAGAAACAAGATTTCAGGCTTATGAGGGACATCCATGAAATTAGAACCTGATAAAAGTTAGGATCACGCAATGACATTAAATCCAGTAGTGAAGTAAGACAAGAATCACATAACCAAGCCAAATGAGCCTAGTATATCCCACCCGGAGGTGGGGTGTGGGAGGATGGGATGTATGCAGACTTGTCTCTACCCCAAAGAGTAAAGTTGCCTCTGTGAAGACCCCCGACCTGAGAAAAGTGTGACAAAAAGAAAGCTTGTCTAAAAAGTTTGAAGAAATTGAAAAAGGAAGAGTTTGAAAGTGAAGAGCTTGAGATAAAAAAGGAAGATAGTCCCAAATTTTGAAAAGAAGAACCAATGCTAGAGATAAGTAAGCAACACCATATAAACAAATACAAAGAAACAAAGTGAAGGTACCCCAATCTAATGACACCAGTACCCTATCTGCCGACTCACTAAACCTACCCCCCCCCAACCCTCGAGCTCTCAAGCTCCCTTGTCTTGTCTATGCTAACTACATGTCTCTCCCCCTAGTCTACTACCCTAATCCCATGCCCCCACGAACTCCTATCATAGGTCATGTCCTCGAAAATGACTAAGGCCTCCATGTCCCTCGTCAGTTGCTCATCCTTTGCCCCCTCGACCGTCACACTTTCTAACCTCCTTACCAGGGCCACCATCTAACATGTCCAAACCACCACAAATTTCCCTCTCTCAACTTATCCGTGATAGGCTCAACTCCCAATTCCGCCCCGAAGGCATCATTTGGTATCTAAGCATCCTCATTTCTACAACTACATGTCTATCTAAGCATCCTCATTTCTACAGCTTCCTCTCATGAGCCTTCCTTGTCGCCAACACTCTGACCCATATAATATAGTTGGTCTGATAGCTACCATAGCATTTTCCCGTAGTATTAGCAGGACCTGTCGCCACCTCCACTTTAGCCACCCCCTCTTTATGTGATGTGTCATGTCATTCTCAACCTCTCCCTACTTCCGGATCATGAATGCTAGATACTTGAAGTTGTCTTTTTGGGGGTATCCTTTGCGCCAAATATTGACTTCCACCCCCTCACCAATATACTCCCTGCTGAAATTGCACCATCTTTATTCAGTCTTGGAGCGAGCTAATGCCCAGGCCTTGTATTTCAAATGTTTTGGCCAAGGACAATCATTAGCATCAATCACAGGACAGTTACCTTTGCAAATTTGCAGAATAGATGCATACATCAAAGCAATATTGTAGAATTGTAAATTAATCAGGTAGATTTCATGTTTTGCTTATAATAGGTTATGATTAATTTTTATATTAGGAATATCTTAGTCTTCCATGTTTTGTAGGATTATCAAATAAGATTTACGAATCCAACAAAATGAAATCAGGAAATATTTTTGTATATAAAGGGAACTAATCCCTTTTCTTTGAATATAACAAGAATTTTAATAATTCTCTCAATTCTTTCTTCAAGCGCAGCCCATAAAAAGTTATTGGAGCTTGGCTTAAATGACAACTATTTTCAGCAACAATTTACTAACAACGTAGCTACCAAAGTCTGATGATATTGGCATCAACCATAGTAGTGAATGGTTGTTGATTGTTTGACTTAACAGGTGCAGGCACTTGGACTACAAAATGGAGTTCATATTACAAGACCAAGGTATAGGATACTCAACTGAAGACATCAAGCATGTGCTATGCATGAGCAATGGATGACGACTCTACGTGACAGTAATAACATGGCAGATTGGTGTTTCAGAAAATAACATGACAGGTCAAATCCAAAGGCAAATATTATTGAAAACAGAGCACATGGTATGATATTAGCCAGGATTTACTTGATGCCTTAGATCAAAAGGGCAGTACTGGGAAGACCAGTGTGAAGGAAACCTATACAGTTCAAGATGTTGACAAGGCATTGAAGTAAAACCACCATGCACAAACTACTTTAGGCATTAATGAAAACCTAGCAACGGTCATTCACCAAGAAATCTCTGGTCATTTACATCAGAGGTGGATACAACTCGATTCCCAGAGAAGTAAGTTGTTCCCCATCTGTGCTGGTTAGTTTCAAAAATCCCTTCCTGGAGATTAAGATCTATTCTTCTAAAACATGACCATACGGATCTTTCATTGTTACCCTACAATCTTCAAGACAACATTTGAAAGAACTCATAAAGTTGATGGGTGTTGATTCTTCCAAAACTTATCATTCCTGATTGGTTAAAAGATATTGCAAACAAAATGAAAAAATAATACAAAAGGAATATCCAATAGAAATAGACACAACAGAGAGCATGATAATTATTTGTAGTTGTCATACTGTACGAATAGTAATATATTGCTATAAACTCTAAGAAGGGTCTTTATGAAGCAATTGACACCATTCAATTTTGCCTAATCTCCTGCTGTAGTTCTGGAAGAGCTATTAACACACCTTCACAACAGCAATCACAGATACAATAACCTATCCAACAATGCAATTCCTGGCCACTTCCCCGTCTTTCAGACACGGACCATTTTTCCTAATGCTATCCATAAAATCCAAAAACTCTTTACTTCCAGATTTACTGCATGAGAATCTTGAACATCAACAATTATCCTTCTTAAGCTCCTTGCCTTGAATATTAGTTTTTCAGCACTCCTAGAAAACAAACTCCAAAATGGGCACCTCAACTCCATTATCTAAATTTTAATGCCTACTCCAGAAAGAAAGAAAAAAAGTGAACTAAATTAAGGAATTGAAGTAATTTAGTGTGTATACAATGATTAAAGATAAAATCATAGGGCATTATACGTACAAATCAGCCAACTGAACTAAAACAAATGTAATGACAGGAGCAATTGGAACTTTCTTATATGTTAGTGTACTTATGTACTTACAGTTCTAAGCAAGACAACAGTGTAGATTATGGTAAAATAAAACTTCACTATATAGCTATAAAGTAAGAGAAAGCAAAGTAATCAATCAATCATCCATCCATTAAGAAAAGAGAGGATTGGACGACAAATCTCCAGCATAACAACTTATACACTACACATGCTGAAGGTCACGGGACATTCAAGAATGCAAGTGATAAATCAGCAGAACAAACCAGTAAGAGTTTCTTATGTTGTTTCCGTTGCGGAAGGATTCCAAGAGCATCTAACATTGATTCATCAAGCTCTGCAGATTCACAAATATGATGAGAAAACAACATCAAGCAGCAGGAGACAAGATGGATAACATACAACCTTTAGTTTGCAAGAATGTGGCCAAAACACTCAAAGAACCAACCACTTGAACATCATCTCCACTCGTGATGTAAGAGATCAAAGCATCCCTGCACAAGGAAACGGAAGTAGAAGATCAGGATGGATATCGGAAGGCAATAAGTAAAAGTAAACAATGTAGACAAATTCATTTCAACATTACTTTAACAATGTAAAAGAGTAGATAAAAGGAAAACTGCGAAAAGCACTTCAAGGGGAAATTAACCTTCTACAAGCATATGGCTCATTGTTTTAAGAAATAACATCCTCCCCCTACTGAACAACTTTATATGCTCATTACACTTTTCTAAGTGCCTCTTTATTCTGTCTCCTTATTCCTGCAGTAACTAGTATGATGTGTTTGTAATAGATGAGGTCACCTGGAAGGATTTACTTAAATGGATAGTCTCAAATATAGGTTCTTGAACACCATGGTATTCGGCACATTTGGCTCAACTAGTCCAAGCAAAGCGCCCCCTCAACATCGAGGGGAAAACCTTAGGCCTTCCTGCCAATGGACATGCCCTAAAGAAATTGATAGCAACTATGGGATTTGAACTAAAGACCTATTGAAACCAAATCCCAAGCCTTATCCACCAGGCCAACTCCTTGGAGTTAAAACACCTTGTTTCAATATGGCATGGCCTTGACAATAGTCAGCTTTGTAATTAGAAATAGAGCCTTCAACTTCACAAGAGTACTCAAGAAGCAACCATAGGATGCTTCAGAGGCACATGTAAACCAAAACTTCTTGTTACATGTGATCCATGATTGATATTATGATCTAGAGAGTTTCAAGTCAATCCTTACTTTCTTATTCAAGTAAGTTTTGTTTGTAAATAAGTATATGTATCAAAGGAGAATTTAAGAACGTATCAGGAACGTGTACAACTTCTCTTCATCCTCCAAGTCCATTTATTAGTATGCCAGAGCAATAATTTCCAGGTATGAAAAGCACAACATAGCATTGACAAATTTGTTAAACTGGAGCTACAAGACTACCCAGCAGCACCTGCTACAACATGACTTGAAACATACAAGCTCAGAATCCACATAAACACTTGGTAAATCATTCTAAATCGTGATAAGAAAAAAGGAAAAAGATGTTCGCTTTTAGCTATGTGCTAATTGTTAACAACCAAATACTTAAATAGCAGTTCACTAGCCAATTGTTTCCATCATGAATAGGTAATAACTAGTTTCTCTCTCTGCTTCATCGTCACATATGTATGGACAACAATATTTGCAGTGTGGTAACTAGACAAATCATTTAAGAAAGGCAGTGCAAATCTGATTTAAAGAAAAACTTGAAGAAGTAGGGGGATCATTCTTGAACTATAACCATATTTCATATACTTACTCAAAAAACTTAAACCACATACAAATATTTACAAGTGCCCGGTGTTAGCATCTCCAAACTTCTTTTTCAATAAAAGAAGTATATGGAGAGAAAAGAACAATCTACAGCTGTTCAGGGGCACACCCCAGAACTAGAAACATAAATCAATGAGACATGCATGCCCCAAAACTTCGACATGATTTTCCCCACCGATAATCAACCACGAATGCGGTGGTTGTCTTTATGGAAAAAAGAACACTCAAGCCACTCATAGATTCATAATATGTAAGAGGGTAGTAGCTTCATTCTTCAGCCTAAAGACATGCTTCAGTTAGCCATTCCAGAAAAGGATGCGAGTTGTACTTGATTGTAGAACTGCGTGAATCACTACACTCCTTGATTCACATGGTTCTCGCCGGTTGACACAGCATGATATAGGAATCAATAAGTTACACCTTTATACCATTTGATAAGTAATAGAAAGACAAATGGAAGGTCATTTTTCATATTAATTTGATCACGTCTAATATACATTAGAACTGAGAGCATAGTTTTGAATTATAACAAGCATGGCTAAGATGTGCTTACTTTATTTGCATAATGCATACCTGCCCAATCCCCTTTTTAAATGACAAGTCTAGGACAAGCATTCATGTGAAACTAGGTTGTATAGAAGCACCTTAACGATTAGACATCCTTTAAGATGGTTGTCATATCCAATATTGACGCTTAAATGAAGTGACATTCCAACAGGAGGGCCTAGGAACATGTCAGCCAAGATTCACCTCAGTCTTATTAGTTGCAAGTCAACTAACCAACAGAAATATAACCAGCCTTGACAAGAGGAGCATAAAGAAATGCAGTTCCTTGAGCTGAAATATCAAGGCTTACACGTCATATTATACTTTCTTAGGGTGCGTTTGGTTTGCAGACTGGATGGGACGGGACGGGACAGGACAAAAACTCATTGTCCCACGTTTGGCGTGACATGGGACAGGACAAAAATTCACTGTCCCACGTTTGGTGCGACATGGGACAGGGACAAAGACCGGACAAGGTGGGACAAGATGGGACAAAAAATGGTATTTTCTTGTTCCACCAAAATAGGTGGAACAACATGGGACAAAAGTGAGACAGAAATTAAAAATCATTGATTTACCGCTATTTGATGTATAATCCCAATATGGTATTAGTCTTAAGGGTCACCACTACCTATCGCCGCCATTACCACCATCGACGGCCACCAGTAGCCACCGCCAACCACCATTGGCCACCTCTACCTATTTCTCCACCATAACAACCTCATCCACCACCTCCACAACCATCTGCCATCGCCACCACCACTACCATCATCGACCACCTCCACTAACACCGATCACCGCCACCTTTGGCCGCCACCACCATCAACGGCCACCGGTAGCCACCACCAACCATCGTCGACCACTTCCACCTCTTCCTCCACCACATCCACAACCACCGCCTATCGCCACCTCCACCGATCACCACCACCCATTGCCACCGACGCCACCGACGCTTACCGCAACTACCGTCGGTGACCTCCACCACTTCCTCCACTACAATAACCTCTATTACCCCTGTCCACCGCCACCACCACTACCATCGTCGGCCACCTATACCTCCACCACATCAACCATAACAACCACCTGCACCACCACCATCCACTATCTTTCACGTTCTTCACAACTACCATCCTTCACGGGCCACCTATTGCATTTATCTTTACCTGTCGCTGCAACTATGCATCCGCCAATTCATTAAGATCTTCCAAATTGAATCAAATATTATATTTTCTTTATATGAATCAGATTTTTTCGAACTACCATCAATTATTTCAGATTCTTCATTCAAATTTCCTACCCTTGTTTTTCTATGTATTTATATGTATGAAAATCGTTTAAAAAATAAAAATGTTTTTTTAATAAATTATTTAAAGATATACTTTATTTGTGTTATTTATAACTATTATATGATATATAAAATAATCAAAAAAACTTTTAGGGAAATTTGTCCAGTCCTGTCCTGTCCTATCCAGTCCTGGCCATACCAAACACAAGACAGACATTTGTCTTGTCCTGTCCAGTCCCGTCCAGTCCTGTCCTAGCCTCTTGTTCTGTCCTGTCCAGTCCCGTCCAATCTTGTCTGCGTACCAAACGCTACCTTAAGGTCTTGTGCTGAGCCTACCTCACTTGTTTAAGAAAAAGGTTTTGTTCGGAAGCTGTATGAGCCTGGCCTGATGTAAGATGTTCAGCTAACATCAACCTTCATGCAAGACTTCAAACAACCTATACAACGCACTATTCAGCTTTAAAGTGCATCTAGTTTTTTTTCCCATTTCGGTCAGAACTTGAAAGTGGCCACACCTAGTAATGGCACCGATAACTTCACAAATTTAGTGGTTTACAAACTTCTTAGAACCTTTAGAGGCATAACATTGTATTAAAGCCACATGTGACAAGTGGTGATATAGGACATACCACATATAATCCAACAAAACAGTAACAGATGACACAGAAATTATGCTAAACTAACATAAACCAAACCAAACCAAACAGACCCAATAAATCCAACTCAGAGGTATATAATCATAACTTTTATTGCATGACAATGTGACATTGAGATATATTGCCATTAGAGAATAGTCTCTAGCAGACAATGCAACCAAAGGATCTAATTGGTTCTGCAGAAAATCAGAAGGAAATACAGCAGCCAGAATCATTAAGTGATGTTTCATACCTTAAGACTGAAGCAGAACCCCCGCAATTATGTTGAGCGCTTGGTGAAATAGATAAACTTGGAACAGAAACTATTATGCTACTAGAATCCAAATCTCCACTTGGCTTCTCATCATCTACATGGCTCTCATGAGTTTCGTCATGGTCCCCCCTGAAGCCATTGAGTTTAGCCTCAGAATTTGGCAAAAGGCCTTCAATAGAGCAAATCAGGGCAACAGCAACAGTATTTGCCAGGTCTTTTATCTTGAGAATCCGCAAGATGCAACACAGCAAATAAAGAGAAGTGACAGAACCGAATTTCTTTCCCTGAGAATATAGGATTCCATGTTTAGTAAATGAAGATTTCCAATATGAATAAAAAGAGGTTTCCTGCATGATTCTTGGTGAAGTTAATAAATGTAATTGGCAGAAGTTGTATGACAATAAGTAACATATAAAGAGTGCAGATTTATACGCCAGAAACTTCAATTCTTAGTGAAGGAAGAAGCAGAGGAAATATCAGGAGTTTCAACATGGTATCGGTAATTAGCGTTCCAACATCTGGAATCCCAGCAGATACGACATCATTGAAATAGTATAGATTGTCTTCAATTTCATCAACTGCAGAGAGTATGCTAGACGTTGATTCAAGACCCTGGCTCCTGTTCATCACCAAATGTAATGCTCAGATGAATGAAACTAAGATATGGTGGGGGTAACCAGTCAATAAAAATAGAAAACTAGTATATAACTAATACGAGATTAAAACAATAACCATACTTACTCTGTGGTACGCAATACCATTCCATTTAAGCTGATGCAGTGCTCTCTAAAAAATTTAACCAAGTTCAAAAAGTAATCAGCATGGGGGATGCTGGCGATATATTTATTAACAGATACATCTCCGACTGCAAAAGAATATAGATGAGTAAGAACTGCACTGCAGAATACTAACCTCAAAAGTACTTTGGGGAAGCGAATATTACACTATATCAAAAGGAAGTAACTAACCATGATAAACATTTAGTGTCAATGCACGAACAGCGGTGCGAATCATGCCCTCTTCATGGAAAGCAAAACGAATTGCTTCAACATAAAGTGGGAAGGCAACTATTTCCTCCTAGATACACACAGGAGACGAAAAAATATATTAGAACAGGAAGAGAGAAGATGGTAGAGAGAGAAGACATATATGCATACATGGCATGCACTGATGCACATGAAAGTGTAAGTGTGTGTGTGTAAGAGAGAGAGAGAGAGAGAGAGAGAGGGAGGGAGATTATGTGATCTTTTGTTTCTTCAATCACCAATTAGAGTACTTTCAAATGCCCACAACGTCCATCTCACGGTCTCGCCCACTCACCATTCGGGAAAAGAGGAAAAAGAAAAAGAAGGGAATAAGAGAAACAGTATGCCACACACTAGCTTCAAGATAATGAAATGTACTATATATGTGTGAATAAACATCATGGAGTATTGTCTATTGCCACACAATAATCAACAGCCACAACTTTTCAAATAGCAACATATGCTGGAATTCCTAATGACACATCTATAAGTAGGATTACAACAGAAGAGACTAAAGCCTATCATCTTTTCTAAGTCGCATTCCCGGTGTTATTTAATCAGTGATGCTAGGTCCTACTAAAACTGTAGATGCTCTGTGATAGATACTCATGAAGAGAATATGATGGCCACAAATCGTTAGATTCTTTTAGTTGAGTAAGAAAACATCATGAACACACTCAAGCATGAGCAAGAGAACCTAGAAAACCTCCCAGCTTGGCCAAAATTTGGCACAACTTCAGAACAAGTACCTAGTACACCAAAAAAAGAAATGACGTGTAAAACATTGTATAACCATAAATGTCTTTTTACTTGCCCATTAATTTTTCTAGCCAAGCAATAAGAGGACAGTAACACTGGACTGACACCCGATCTCTGATTTCCCCTCTCATCTTAAGCATAGGTTCTTAATGATCTCTTGTTGAAGCCATCACTACTATATATCCGGAATTATGTGCAAGATCCAACACCTAGAACTGTGGCTAGTTCTCTTAAGCAGCAAGATCTCTAGCATCTGGTTTCTTCATAATTTTTTTTGGGGTCATGATCCCCATCAGTTTTGTAAATAGTTTTGAGAGTATCGTATAGTCTTTTGCCATGAAAGTTGTGATATGTGAAGGATCATCCATAGGGTGTATTAGCATATATCACACAGAATAGGAGGCAGTAATAGTCTAGATAATCCAATTCTCTGAAACATCTATGCAGTACATAATTGGCTGTAGATATTTACTCACAAACCTCTGTTACAATAGTACAAACCCCCTACAAGTATCTTGGAGTTAGAACTACAGAGGAGAAGCTACATTGGAACGCCAGATACTCGTTTGAGGCTTTGAGAGCTGGAAAGCTTTTTACAGAAGACTCAATAGATCCTTTCGTGATTTGCCATAGACTCGTGTCAATTGTGAAAAGGTCCTGAAATGCACTGTTTTAGCCTCTTTCCTTGTATTATTATTTATCTGTTTTAGGTTATTACTGATTGCCTTTCAAGCTATGTTAGAAAAAATACCCTTTTCAATATATTTTCACTGGTCATCCTTGTATTGGAGTTTCGTATTTCTGTAACTTTATGCACAGGAAAGGATCAAACGATCTGATGTCTTTCTGACATTTAAGGTTCATATCCTCCTTGGCCATCTTCCAATTTTTTTTCTCTTTATGACCTATTGCTTTTACCAGATTGGACAGTCTTGAAACTTGATAATAGAGACCTTTTAGGTATAAAAGGGTAAATATTGGTATCTAAATCAATAAAAATCATGTGAAAACAAGATAAAACATGCCCACTTCATTGGGACTCCTAAACAGAGAAGTAGAAGAAGATCAGACTACTAACAGACCTAAGTAATATAAGTGCTTAAATCTCGCACTATTTTATGCTGAAGAACCATAGCTTCCCTTTGATGGAAGCACATTACTTAAGTACATCCTCCAAAAATATACAAAACAAGTGTTATCAAGGAAATGAGCCTGCAGTACACAATCAATAGTAAACAGAGTTGGAAAAGGTGTTTGTTCATATCAAATGTATCAGAAATCAATTGACTAGTTGAGGAATGACTAAAACATTGACAACCAAAAGATGGTAAATACAAATAAACAAACTTACATTTTCAGTCTTAACAAGCAGAGATATGGTATTCTTGTTCAATTTTCCACTGATTGCTCTTCGTTAGATTTCAAATTTGTCACAAACAAAGGGAAAAAGGATAGAAATCAACAGCTGAACCAAGAAACGATTGAAAAAAGAATAATTTTAGAAAACCAACAGATGGGCTGAAAAGTAGCAAACCTGAGGAAAGATATGTAGTATGACAGTAGCTCTTCATTCCGGAAGTCAAAAGAATAAGTTATAAGGAAGTTTATGTGTTCATTACTGAACAAATAATCTGCATATTTTCAGAAATATATTAATATATAAATAAAAGCGAGTAAAGGATTTGAAAATAATAAAGCTGCGCCATATATATATGTGTGTGTGTGTGTGTGTGTGTTTGATTCTGTGAAATATCCATCTCTAGTGACAACCAAAATAAGCATCTTACATATGGAGTGGTCACTTTTCAGGTTCTGAATCATAATGCTCATTGTTTGTAGCAATTGAACCGAAACAATCACATTCTTACTGATCCTTAATATTCGTACAAATTCCCCCATGACTTGCTTCTCCATAAAAAACCTGCTAAATAGGCATCATTAAACAAATATCTTGTTCAATATGTGTATTCAAACACACATGACAGTATGCAACACAATTGCAAAGTATATAAATAAGGTAAATATTTAAAGAAACGCACTCAAAGAAATTTGTGTCATGCTGGTCACCATATGTTATCAACTCTGCAATTGATCTCAATGCCTCAATCACAAAATCCTATCACAACATAAGAAAGAGTAAGGACACTGAAAACATGATAATAAACAGATTGAAGTTCTATCCATTCAGGAAAAAAAAATACACAAGATTATGGATAATTAAAATTTGGATCTGTAACCTTGTTAAGATCATTAACAACTTGAACTCTCATCAGCTGGTCGGTTAAGTATCTGCAGCAGAAGCAAATTATTTACTGGGTACAAGGATCAAGAATGTTTAATACATCATAGATTCATGCATATGAAACATGGTATAGAAATTAAAATGCTTGTATGTGATATACCATTGTATATTCAGCAAATTATAAGATACAAGCCACAAAGAGCCAATTTTTTTAAACAGGAGAAACAAAAACTTGCTGCCCTTGTAGTTACGAGCAGTTTTGGGAAAAGAAAGCCTGCAGAGTGATACTCAGATTGTCAAAGTATATCCTGCAGTAACCCTTCCCAAAACATTATGTATTCGGTATTCTCCGGCTTAAAGTTGCCATTTCCCCTGATATCATTGAGAGGCGGACTTCAGCAATATGACACTACTACTTTATGTCCATGAAATGGGGGATGCCTCTACTTTCACCATTGGGTGAGTTTTGAGGAAATAGGTTGTTAATGAATTATGAGAAACCAAGCACCAGCATGTAACCACTCGAGAAATCAATAGGATCTCTTTTTGAAACAATAAAAAAAAATTACATCAAACACCATATATTCCCCGTTTTTGTGCATCATCTATCTCTGGTCTCTAGTACTACTCTAAAAGTGTCGGTTCTTAATCCTTCTTCCCTTGACTTCCCTACTGGTTTCCATTATTTGTTCCCCACACGTCCCTAAAAGGCATTTATAAGTGCCCATAACTATGACTACTGTTTCATTTATTGCCCATGACCATTTTTCTCCTAACTTCACACATGAACATACAACTTTTTCATTGTAAGAGCACTTAACTTTGTAACTCCTCCAGCTCACACCATTTCAATCTTTATAATGGTATATTCATCTATCAACAATCATTGTATAAAGCTCCAGAATTTCCTACAAAAGCCAATATGAGATTTTCTTCACCCTAGTTCCTCCTGTAGTCCTGTTATTATACCATCTCTTTGATATAAGGTTAACTTATCTAATCATCTTCGTCCTTCCAAGGGTAGGTATCTCTACAATATATAATCTTATTTTGTGCACCATATTGGACATTTTATTGTTTTGATGTCCTTATTAAAACCAAGGTTCTAAATAGCGTGAGGTGTGGCGTGGCGGACAGATCAAGCCTCAAGCCTTACATGCCACTGCAAGGACGCAGTGTTTTTATAAGGTGTGAACATAAGGAGGCAAATTTGCATGTCATATATAGAATTATATATATACATATATGTTTTCTATATATTATTCAATTAGATAATGATATTAAAAAAAATTATATGCATATTTGAAGAAGAAAACTCATATAGCTTATTATTATGAAAATAGTCTTTGATTAAGTATTCAAAATAGAACTTAGAAGAGTAATTTTACAACCTCGTTTTAATCGTGAGTCCAGGACATGTATGAATTCTTGAACCTGTGAGTGTTGTGATTAGGTAAATTTATAAAAGTGTAAAAACACAAGCTAAAAACAATTCACAAAAACAAAAAATTAATTTAAAAAAAAGTCACATCTTGTAAAAAAACGCACACCATGGCGTGAGCCACACCTTACAGAAATGTTGTAGGCCGTATCATAACAGCAGAGATGCATCTTACGCCATATCACGCGATGGCTTCCTTTTTGAACACCGATTAAAACTAACATTCTTGTTTTTATTCCCATATTTTACTTCATTAAGTATTGGTGCTTAGACTTGCTTGATCTTCCTTTTTGGTTCAAACTGGAAACGCAAATAGAGAGAGAAAGAGAGAGGGGGGTCTCCTACTTATAAAACATCATCATGATACCATCTTTCTCATGGATTTGTCTGGTGTTCCGCAAAACAAAACATTATCTTATTTTCACCATCTCTTACATCTACCAAAGAATTATTGAATTACATTTATTTTCTATCAATTGACCTTTATTTTAATTTTTCGGAATTACAATCTTATGTGCAACGCAGGTAGGTTTACCTGGTTACTCTCAGATAGAGAAAGCATGTGATGTTACGAATTACAATAACTTATCCCTCATTTACATGGCTCTTTTCAGGTTTGAGTTACAGGCTATGAAGCTTGGATGCTTGGATTAAGAGTGTCCCATCAGCACTGAGTGCAAATTGTGTACAGGTGTGAAGCCAGCGGAGCGATATTAGCACAGTGCACACCCATTTATTAGAATAAAAATATAACTTGGTTACAGCTTACCTGAATCAGGTTCGTAAGCACCAATCCTGCTCAGGTCTGGTGAGATACGGCTTGGCTTGTTTTTTAAAAGATTTGGCTCATCTTTGTCATTTTAAAAAGGGAAACAAAGGCTTCAAATGCTTGGAAGTTTTGTATCTATACTTCCAAAAACATTAAATGTTCACATACCATCTCTCCAAATAAATAGGGTTTGAATGTCTATTTTGTACTTCTCTCCTCTCCATTCTACTTATTCTTATTCATACATACTCATTTCCTCTGCTTGGCTTTGCTTGTGGTTTCAGGTACACATATATCGTCTCTAATTTTATGTTGTTTCTTGTTAAAGGTCTATCAATATTTCTAGGCTTTTTGAGTGTGTTGCAGATGAGATTGTAAAAGTGTTGGATTGTACTTCATGGATTATTATCATGGTATGAGTTTAAATATTTTGACGAATACCTTTGCTATGTTGTGTCGACATGTGTTTTGCACAGAGATTTTAGTATTTCTGGGAATGCCAAACCCACATATCCTATATGTATGTGCTTCCTAGCTAGAAGGAGCTTTTAAATTTTAGGGGTGTTCTTTTTCCTCTTTCATTCTTTTATTGGTTTTGGCAGTCTAATATGTGTTGTGTAGGGAACTTACAATGATGTCTATTCCAGAAAAGTTTGAACAAATAACTTATACTGCAACATTATCTTATGACAATATGATTGTTCCCCTGAAATTTAGCCAAGAATGTGGTTACAGAGGGCGTACAAGAAAATGAACCACGGCGTGCTTTTTTTATAATGATATTAGGGCTGAATGATAATATCAAGTCATGTCAAAGATCTAGCGTTGAGAAGCACTCTAAAATCTGGGCGTTTCAAATTAAGCTAGTATGAGGGTGAAACTTTAGTGGTGCCAATAGGATGAGGAGGATGCAGTGTCTTAGACATGATATACCTATGAAGGACATATGTCATTCTTAGGTGTCCAATGAAGGATGGAAGACCAATGACAATTTTAATTATGGTAAAATAGTAGAACGGATGCAGGGATGCGTGCTCGTACATCTCGGTAGCCTTGATACCAAAGCACCAATGAAATTGAAGGGTCTTTTGTTTAGAACAAAGAGTGACACATGCTATGTGCTAAAGGTGAGTGTTTGGCCAAGAAGAAACATATACACTAGTCACATTCACCATACCATATGCAAAATACTAAAAACTAGAGCAACAATGCCTGTATCACAGAAGAATCAACACCAAAGAAAGCTCAAAATGACAGAACTCATTAGGTTCCAAATAAAAAGCTTTGACTATTATGTCAAACCTAGCATTCATAAATGCAAAATTGGTATGGATTTTTGTTGAAATATTTAACACCTATAATCTTCTGATCGTGGCACTTGTTCTCAGGCTTACTGTAGTAAAAAATTCCTCTCTTCAAAATTTCAGATACCATATCAACTTGTAAATAGCGTCTGGCATATGCCCATGTCGAAGTGTAAGCCTTTTCTTATAACAGATTAGCATAATATTGAACACACTAACTCGTCATATACTTATTTTGTCTTTCCTTACGAATAAAGAGTAAAATATCGTTTAAGCGTTCTAATTTCTCCTAAAACAAATCTTCTAACACCGATAACTAACTAAACCCGAAAAAACTTTCAAACCGAAAATTAAATTGAGAGAAAATTAGTTACTTGAGTTCATCCAAAGTGAATCGATCTCTGGATCTCCAGAACGAAAACCACATGATTTTCTCCGATCAGACCAACTTTTACGAGTTAAAATTTGACATCCTCGGAGAATCTCAAGATTACGATGATGACATTCTGCCTTCCCTCAGTTCAAATCTTCGTTGACTGTGAAAGTAGGTAATTCCGCCCCAAATTCGAAACTTCTACCGGAAAAACCTATCAAAATCAAAGACGAACGACCTCTGATTGTTAATCACTGCGTGAATTTGTATGTTTCTGGTGTTGTGTGCGTGAAATTGGACGGATAAATATCAGAAACGGTGGGGGGATCGCCGATTGCCGATTAACTCCGGTTAAAGTAAAGGTTAAGATTATGATTTTTGCGCAGTCGACAGCATAAAGGCCCGACGGGAGGCCAAAGCTGAGCTGGCAAACCCAATTGCTAATCGGGTCGGGTCTTTTATCACGGGCTTTACTTGTCCTTTTCCAACTCAGAAACTATGAACCACTTGTAATTAGAATACCAGAAATTACTTTTTGAAATCATCAATATCTTTATAAAAATATTCATAATTAATTTTTTAAATATAATTATAATAGTAAAACTTTAATTTAAACCAAAACATGAAAAAAAAATTAATTTGAAATCCGTGTGAATTTATATTTTATGATAAAATAATGATCAACCAATTTTTAACTCTACTTATTACTTAAAATTTAATATTATCTATATTATACTAGAAATGTACCCGCACAATGCAGCGGATTTCTGAAATCTAGAACTCGAACCCTCGATCATTATTCATACTTTTTGTTAGTCTTTTTTGAGTTTATTTTACGATTTTGAGAAACCTAGATTTAAAACAAAAATATATTTTAGTTTAGTTTAATTATGGTTTTTTATAAAAAATAATAATAAAGTATTTTGTAACGGGTCAAAAAATATTTAATTTAAATGATAACTATATTTAAGATATTTTATATTTAAAATTAAAAAGATAACATACTTCAATAAAAAATAAAAATAAGGTGTTTTATCTCGAATTTTCTTATATTTATCGGTTAGTTATATCAATAGTTAAAAATTTTAGATATTTTAAAAAATAAAAATAAGTGTTTATCTGCAGTTAGTTACACGAATTCAAACATTGAGCTTTTATAAGTTGTAATTATGTTTGATCAATTTGTACTTTTGGATTTTAAGTAATATGCATTAATAAGTAGTATCTAATGCATAAAAATTAGTTTTTAAGAGTTTACCTTAAATGCTTTATAATATAGTATAGATATATTAGTTTAAATTCAAAATTACAATTAAATGAAACATAATTATAACTTATTAAAGTCTCATGTTTTTATCTGTATAACTAACTGCAAATAAACATATTAGATACAGGATAAATACTATTAGATAAACTACCTGTTTTATTTTTTATTAAAATATATTATCAATAATTTTTTAATATAATAACATTTATATTTATCGATTAGTTATATCAATAGTTAAAAAATTTAGATATTTTAGAAAATAAAAATAAGCGATTATCTACAGTTAGTTACACGAATTCAAACATTGAGCTTTTATAAGTTGTACCAAAACATTATGAAATTGTAAATTAAGTAATTGGCTTTAATTAGTGGTATTTTGTGCTTAAAATGTTGTAATTAAAAGTTTTTTATATCTCTTTTATAATATAGTATCTATATCTATATCTATATCTATACTATATTATAAAGATGGCATAAAAAACTCTTAAAAACAAGTCTTAAAGCTTAATGTACCGCTATTTAATGTTAATTACTTAAAAAACAGCCATAAAAGCTTTATGTACTAAATTTAATGTTATTCATTAATTTTCAATCATTATCTCTAACCATTTTAACTCCCCTAAAATCATTTCCCACATTAACTCTTCTAAAATAACTTTCAGCATATTTTGGATATAAAAAATCTAAAATATAATTAAAAAATCTTACAGAATATTTTATAAAAAAATTATATTATTAAACCAAAATAAATTACATTATATTATTAAGTCTAAATTAAACAAATTTATATAAAAAAATCATTATTACTCTCTCACAACCATCCAAAATCGTAATGTAAATTGACAAAAAACAGAAAATAAAATGAAACATTAAAATCGTGATGTATCTAGCTGCATTGCGCGAGTACACTTCTAGTAGATTATAAAAGAGACATAAAAAACTCTTAATTACAACATTTTAAGCACACAAAATACAACTAATTAAAGTCAATTACTTAATTTACAATTTTATAATACATTGGTACAACTTATCCAATCACAGTATCTCACATCATCATCTATTTGTGAAATGGATATTCATTTATTAATATAAATATTTATTTTTTATATTTAATTAATGGACGATTTGATCAATATTATCTACTATTATCAATATTTATTTTTTATATTTATTTGACGATTTGATCAATAATACTATTATCAATATTTATTTTTTATTTATGATTTGCTCTTAATATATCTATATATCTATATTAGTTATAATCTCATAACTAATATATTTATATTATATTATAAAAACATGCATTGATCTAACTATATTATAAAAGAGACATAAAAAAATCTTAATTATAACATTTTAAGCACAAAATACAATTAATTAAAGTCAATTACTTAATTTACAATTTCATAATACATTGATACAACTTATTCAAGCATAATATCTCACATCATCATCTATTTGTGGAGTGAATACTCATTTATTAATATAAATATTTGTTTTTTATATTTAATTAATGGACGATTTGATCAATATTATCTACTATTATCAATATTTATTTTTTATATTATTGGACGATTTGATCAATATTACTATTATCAATATTTATTTATTTTTTATTTATGATTTGCTCTTAATATATCTATATCTATATTAGTTATAATCTCATAACTTATATATCTATACTATATTATAAAAACATGCATTGATCTAATAAATATATTTAAAAAAAATAAAACAGGTAGTTTATCTCATAGTGTTTATCATGTATTTAATATGTTTATTTGCAGTTAGTTATACAAATAAAAATATGGGACTTTAATAAGTTATAATTATGTTTCATTAACTTGTAATTTTGAATTTTAACTAATATATCTATATCTATACTATATTATAAAGCATTTAAGCTAAACTCTTAAAAACTAATTTTTATGCATTAGGTACCACTTATTAATGCATATTACTTAAAATCCAAAAGTACAAATTGATTAAGCATAAGTACAGCTTATAAAAGCTCAATGTTTGAATTCGTGTAACTAACTGTAGATAAACACTTATTTTATTTTCTAAAATTTTTAACTATTGATATAACTAACTGATAAATATAATAAAATTCGAGATAAAACACCTTATTTTTATTTTTTATTGAAGTATGTTATCTTTTTAATTTTAAATATAAAATATCTTAAATATAGTTATCATTTAAATTAAACATTTTTTTACCCGTAACAAATTTTTTTATTATTATTTTTTATAAAAAAACATAATTAAACTAAACTAAAATATATTTTTGTTTTAAATCTAGGTTTATCAAAATCGTAAAATAAAATAAAAAAAGACTAACAAAAAGTATGAATAATGATCGAGGGTTCGAGTTATATATTTCAGAAACTCGTTGTATTGTGAGGGTACATTTCTAGTAAATTAATGATGCATGAGTAAAATTTGTTTAAAACTCAACTTCTTATAACTAATGTATAAAAATAATCAAATTCACGATAAATACTTTTTTTAATCTAAAATATCTGAAATGTTAAAACTCAATAATTCATATAACTGATTGATAAACACAAAAAAAAAAAGTCTAAGATAAAACACCTTGTTTTTTTATTAAAATATATTATCTCTTTAATTTTAAATATAATTATCATTTAAATTAAACCCTATCAAAATACTCTATCATTTATATATATAAAAGGAAAACCTACAACTAATAATGTGACATATTGTTAGAGTATTATTCTTTTAAAAGAATTTTCTCATTGTTTTGAATTTTTTAAAATACCAATAAGTTAAAAAAAATGACCCTTAAATGGAAATGTATATTTCATTATAAGAAGGATAATTTTGTAATTTTACTTCTAATTTAGTTAATTTTAACCTCCAAACTATCCAACTGACTATAGGCATTAATTTTACTTTATTCATCACTCCATTTATTATATCTCAAAAGGTAATTAAATAGGATTAAATAGACATGGATTTCCACAATGATAACAAAAATTTTCAAGTTAGATATGTCCTCGATTTTTTTTTTACTTTACCCTACCAACAAAGTTTGATGTATTATGTAACACCCGGATTTCAGGTAAGTATTAGGAAGCCGATAAACCTTTCATTTTACTTGATTAATTGAAGTTAATTGTACCTTTTAAGTTGCTTATCTATCTGAGGCTTTTATTACGTGTATGTTGCCTTATGTGATCCTTGTAATCCTGCCTTGATTTAAATATGTGTTTGCGTGTGAAAAGTTACCTTTCGTTAAGGAAATCGAGTCACTATAGGTTATGGACGACATTTCCCCAGCGACAATGCCCCTAGGCAAAGTCGCCGGGCATAGTCTCCCAGGGCGTACCGTAGGTCTGGACCGTCTGGTTGAGGTCGCGACAATGCCTCAACGACAATGCTATGGGCAAAGTCGTTGGGCAAAGTCGCCTACAACGTACCGTAGGGTGTGTGGAGGCCGCGACAATGTCCCGGCGACAATGCCATGGGCAAAGTCGCGGTGGCATTGTCGCCCGCGGGGTCCAGTCCTTCTTTGATTAAAATCATTCCAACCCTCATTTATCACATTTTCATTTTAGAAAATGGGAAAACACTCTTTGGGGCGATTTTTGGAGCATTCAACACTTGTTCCATTTATTGTTAGGGTTTGGTTAGTAAACCCTTTGATTTGGTCATTAAAGTTTCATCCAAGTTCATTTATTGAAGATTCTCGTCAAGTTTATCACTCTCCTCCATCAAGTCTTCCATTGGCACTACCTAGGGTTTCTATTTTCTAGGTTTTAACCAAAACATAGATTGTGAGTTTACTAAACCTTTGTTAAAACTAGATACACATCATAATCTTATACTTACCGTTATTGTACCTTTACTTGAAATATTCATCTCTAAATGTCTAAGTATTTGGGGTTTCCTCATGGAAATATGTTATATGTGACTTGCCATGATTTAATGTATGCCTATCTTGGTATTATGTTGATTGCTATTTGGGACACCTTATGGTGATATAATATCTACATGATGAAAATGGTTGTCATACGAGTCTTATATTGGACTTTATATTGATTAGGATGGTAATATTGTACCCATGGTTGGTATCAAAATATTCTTGGTGGTAATATGCCTCAAGAACTCCTATAAATCATGTTGGATGAGCCAAGTCAGTAGACACTGAGAGGATGTAGTCTTGGGTGCCACCGTGATGGTATGTGCCTAGACCTCCGCCATTCGGGGTAATGCCATGGTTGTAGTCCTCGGGTGTGTCGGGTCTTTCGGATGTCACTCTTAGTAGTTGGCATCAAGGTATATCGACTCTTCGAGTGGAACTTGATTGGTGCTATGGGTCTCCCCTATTGACTCCACATTTAATGAACAATTGGTTAACTGCTGATAAGAATTGTATGTGGATTTATATGCTATTTCTTGTATACGCTCACTAGGCTTTTTGGCCTAACACTTATTTGGTGTCGATGTGTATCTCAGGTTCTAGTGGCGCAGTTCCAAAGCATGTATAGATGCGCTCGGGTGAGAGATTAGGGAGGGTGCTTTAGAGTGCACTTTTTGTGAAGATACTTCGGGTTTATAGATGACACCCTTTTTGTAATCTTATTTCTAACATATAAACTAGATTAGTTGGTTGTTATCCATTCTCGTTATATTATAACTGTAATTAAACAGGTTTAAATATTTCCCCATTTTTGGGAGACTCAATTGCTTTGGCAAATTTATATATCAATTTTCCATCTTTCGGAAAATTTTTGTTATCCCTATTTTAGGGTGTTACATATTATATTGCATAGTGATAGAATTGTATAAGAGCATCTCCAACAACTATGCTAAAATATAAAAAATTGGAATTTTAGCATTTTTGTTGCTCCAACAGCTATGCTATCCTCTATGTTAAAATTAAGAAAAAATGAGAGAGAATATAAAAATCTCTAAATTTAGAGAAATCTCTAAATTTAGAGAAATCTCTAAATAGATAGTTTTTTTCCAAAACTAATCATTACCTCCAAAAAGTAAATTTTTTCATCTCCTAACTTTCTTTATATTGAATATTTTAATAATATAATTAAATAAATTAAATATTTTAATAAGACTAGTTGAGTACCCGCGCAATGCGGCGGGAGCCAAAAATGTAAACAATTTTTGAAACTTTCGTGGTTTTGTTAGTACATTTTGAATATATGAATTATGGTTCCAATTGCAGTTGAATTTTTATAATCCAATACAGCTAGCCGTATAACTATTTCTAAAAGACAACCTAACTTACTGGCAAACAAAGGCATCATTCATGAAAAAACCAAAAAGAATCAAATGATAAACTATATATTATTTCCAAATCCATATAACCTAGCACCTTCCATTCTTCTCACAACCAGGCCTATTACTTCCAAGTGGCTCTCCCCAGCAAGTGAAGAGTTAGCTCTTGCAATTAAAGGGCCTCTTCCACTGCACCCTTGGCTCTCCACGCCCTCACCACTTTCTTCATTTATAGTAGGTTTGCAAGTACTAATAGATTTCAGTACAATATGTATATAAATACAATGTGACTCTAAAATATGAATGGTGCAATGGATTCAGGTAGCTGCAGAAAAAGACGAAACAATCAAAGGGAACCCAAAAAACGGTGCGTAACATTGTTGATCTTCTTATTCAGCATCTCCTGGAAATGGTGTCTAAGCCCTACCAGAAAACAAGTGAAAGAGAGTATAGGTTGGCCATTATAGCTGTAAATAACATACGTCCAATTCATAATTTTCTTATTTAAAACAAAAGAAATTTGTGCATGCTCCATTGGCTCACCCTCTTACAGATTACACAACCCAACCCAATCAGGTTAAACCATCATCACCTAGTAAAAACACCAAGTCAGTCAATCCTAAAATTTAGATTTAGATAAATCAAGTTAATACACATGATCAACCCAACAAAACATTTCACAGTAGTTCAACAGGTTATCAAAGGAGTATCTATGTCATTCCCAATGTTTCAATTTAATTTTTCTAAATATATTTACTTTTCTGATTGGCATGGTACTTCGAACAATTGTTGCTGGCAAATAGTGTTAGGTATTACTTACTAATTGTAACACCCTCGAAAATTTAACAGAACAACTAATTTAAAACTTCCAAATTATACAACAAAAGGATATAATCTATTTTACAATCATCACATGAGACACCTCAAAAGAATATTGGATTTAACTTTAACAACTAAAAACTCAAGTCTCGCAGAAAACTAATCAGAGTCGGGTGTTACTAAAACCCCAAAGAAACAGTTGCTCTTAACAACCACTAACGCGGAAGACTTCATCAAGTTATTCACCCTTGCGCCAGCTCTTAGCACTCAACGCTTTGCCAAAAAGCTAAAACCTCTTCCCCCATCCGGAACCTAATGCACATGCCGACAAATAAAAATGTTAGGCTAACGCCTAGTGAGTTCAAGAGTTTACAACATGAAATATAGATATTCGTTAAAGGGAAGGAAAGTGGTTTAAATCACAGACCCTCTAAAAGATTTCATTTGAATATCGAACGATACCATTTTCCAAAAGTACATCTTTAGAATAAGGAGCCCAACAAGAATCTTCTTTCGTAAAAATCACTTTAATCCCAAACACAACCAAAACGTGAATAGTACGCGAAACTCTTAATTTATAAAAATCTGAAATAAAACTATACTTCTCTGAATCCTTCAAACGTGGATGTTATAAAACGCAACCCATAAATCTTGAGTAAACAATTCCCCATAAGTAAAACGTCACCGAAAACTTGGATAATAAAATGACATAATAAAATACCCAAATAGCACCTTCCGGTGACGGGGGATTCTCGATTCCATTGTACGTGGCGGAACACAAAGTTAAACCACATAACTATGTTGTCGAACTTCACCTCAGATCGTGACCTTATTGCCTGCTCTGCCGAGCTACACCTCAAGCCATGACTATATTTCAAGTCTCCACCACCGTATCCCTTATTGCCTGCTCTGCCGAGCTACACCTCAAGGATACGCGATCTTATTGCCTGTTCGGTCTCTAGGGAGTTTCATCCTTGGGGTCCCCACTGACCCTTAGTGCCTACTCCCTATCAGTCAAGATAGGAGCCTCAGCCCCTTACTTGATAACACTCGATGTCTAACCCTCGTGCACAAGAATTAGACATCTAAACACCAGACCCAAGGGTCTCGAAGTACAACCATAACGGTTCCTCTTCGCAAAATAACCGGGATAACACCAATGCCAACGTAACATATATCCCAAGGTGAGAATCTCAAGAGTCCTCACCGATACATACCACCGACTCACGTGCCGATGGATCAAATACAACATTGTCTAGAATACATGACTCTGACTGAATGACTCACGCACCCAAAATATGTATTCTCCAAAATAAAATGCAATAAATGCAACTCACGCCACAAAGTTTCACTTAGGTTATAAAACCGGACCAAAGTCCCAAAATCCTGACAAAGCCGAAACCCAACATAAAGACCCAATAATTTACGTAAATCTCCAATGGGTGCCAATATGAACATCAAAATACGTTTGACCAACATTTATGAAAATACTCCGACTCAAGAGTAAATAACCCAAAACTTCTCATTGGTTGAAGCAAAAGTTTTCCAAAAGAACTTATTCTCTTCGCGATACCCAAAATGACTCATAGTACCATTACATGCATTTTCCCACAGTTTATAAAATCGTATGCACCAAATGGACAAATATATAAAATTACCTCCATTTATCTCTTACATCATCAAAGAAACATGATAACATGATTTATTTATCAAAACGCCTAAAAACTCAAAGATGCGAGCTACATAAGTTTATAAAGTTAAATATACCCAAATAACCAAAACTTATCAGTAGTTAACAATTTAGTGTAAAACACAAACACTTTCAAAATAGGCATTTTGGCATGTACACCGTTTTCACAAATCAACTTGAACTCACCTTGCTAGATTTAGGCTAAATCTAGGTTTCACTCCACTTGAGCTCCTTTGAAGAACACATGAATCCTCAAGCCAAAAACTCCTGAAACCTAGATCCATACATTTCCAACCATAAATAATCATATAGAAACATTCCCCAAACGTTTTACATAAAGATCTCAACTTATGTGAAAACCCTAATTTCCACAAATGAATAAAATGGATGATTACCTCAAACCTCAACTTGAATCCATCCAACCAAAAACCTTGTAGAACACCAAAACGAACCATAAACTTCAAATCTTCAAATGGTGAAAGGGTTAGATGAAATCCTCAAGAACTTGGTGAGGAAGATGAAGATGAAGGTGGTTCATTATCCCAACTAGTTAGATGATGAAGAATCATGTGGTTTGATGAGGAAAAACCCTCAAAATGGTTTAGGGTTCGATTAATGGAGTTTGGGGTCGGTTTGGGAGAGAAAAGGAAAGAAGATTTAGGGTTTGGGATTGTGAGAAATGAGGCTAATGGCTGAAAATCGGTTTTTAGACCTGACAGCGAGTTTCGCGAGTTATGCCGCGACTCTAAGTCGCGGCATAAGTCTCCCGTGTCCTTTCAAGTCGCGGGATCAAGCCTAAGCCGCGGCACAAGTCGCGTAATCCACTGTTCGTCCCGTTTTCTTTTCGTTCACTGTTTTGGCCGTAACTTTTTCGTTATAGCTCCGTTTTTGCTACGGAAAGAATCGTTGGACTCGTAATTGAATCTTTCATCCGTTAAGACTATAAAATCCAGGATTCAAGTCCAAAATCTTTTATCTCATTTTCCCCCAATATAACGGTTTCGGTATTAACTCGAAATGGTGTCTCTCGAAATCGGGGTGTTACACTAATCTTGGTTATAGACTTATAGTCAAGGCAATAATGCCCACATAGAGGTCAAAGGGCAGCTCGTTGGAAATAAAAAAAATCATATATTAGCCTACAGAATTTCCCACTCACCCATGTTTTTAAATCTAATGCAAAAGTTCTAAAGAATCATAAGAGATTTCAATTAAAGACTTTGGACCAAGCATTGAGGAAGTGTGAGTTCGCATATGGAAGTTCACATGTATGTAAAGTATTATCATACCACAAGCCAGTCGTCCTTCTGCATTTCCAGTAGAGAGGCTAGGTTAATGACTTCCTAAATTCAAACCAATAAAAGGAATCATTAATAACTAAATAAAATATTACTCGAATGGTTTAACAGTAGTGCACTTGAACAACATCTAAAATATTTATCAAACAAGATCTTCTTATAATCACATTTCGATCTCTAAGGAAGATGACAATATTAATGTAGGTATAGTTTTGAAATAAAACCTCACAAGCAGGTTTGTCAATTATATGTGACAATGAATTAAGCATCAAAACGACATAAAGCAAATTAAAAACCATTCAGGCATATATTTTATTCACTACTAACAAGCCCAATTGAACTTAAGTATATCTAGCAGAACCGTTTGCAACTCCTTTGGAAATATCACTTGAACGCTATTTCTTTCCCGTATTTTAAATACTTTGTACAGTACCCAATACATTATTACAGGTCAAGATTCAAAAACTCGAGCATTGGTTAATCAAAAGTGAAATGTGTCGGTAAAAAACACAAAGCAAAATTAAAATAAGATGTTAGCTTTTACACTACTGTATAATAAAGATATGTATGCTAGAAGCATACATATGACACTAATAAACAAGAAACATATGAGTTGTGTTTATAGAAAAGTGCCTCAACAAACTGGTTAATGATACAAATGAACACAACATCAAAGTTGAAAAGAGTTAGAAAAACATATATATATATATATATATATACTATATACAAGAACATATCTGCAACCCCGAAAACTCTTTTAATCTCATATTTTATACGATAGCAATAGAGAGATCAATGTACCTAAAGCTTCGATAAGTAGTTGCATATTATGGCCATGGTCGAATCAAGAAGACTGAAAATATGACTCCATAACCAAAAATGTTCCCAGCATTTTATCAAAACTTAGGGATTCAGATCGATTTTCAAAATCAATTTGACTTCGCACAATAAATTAACACACGAGTTTTGAATTCTGTTAGACTTTTACCTCTAGGAAACATAAATTGTGAACGGAGAGATGCTTGTAATCCTTAGGCTGAAGCAAACAATGGATGTAGGAACATTATTCATTGTTTGCATCTTTGAATAACCATGTTGATTTCTACATTCATTGTTTGCAATTGAAAAATGATTAGCACAAATGATGAAACAACCGAGGAGCAAAATTGTTTTAACCTTTTGTGTTTAGTTGACAGGTTATAAATGTTACCCATAGCCGTTTTGAGGTAAGTGCATCTCTTGCCAACTCTAAGGGGCGAACCGTTAAACCCTAGAAATCCTGATAGTGCAAGTTGGGTATGTGCAATTGCTCTTTAATGACGAAGATGACCTGCAAACAACGATAAAGCCACTCAAAATCTTAAAACACAAATAGAAAAATCAACCACAAACTATTGAACAATAATATTTAGTTGGCAAACAATCAATCTTTCAATTTATAAACCAAAATCTAGAAGCAACGATTACCTCAATCTTTCATGCATCTTACCATGACCAATATTTCATTAATCGAGAGATGGATTGAGAGAGAAATCCAAAGCCGGAAATCGAGATTAGAAATCGAGAAACCTAAAACAAAAAAAATCGAGATTAGACCTCCATCTATATCTGTTGATCACCAATCTCACACACTCCATCAACCTTTACCTGGACCATGGGTTGCACTATCTTCACCCGTTGCAAGATGGGTTAGAGACTCCCAAAGTCAATGGTGGTTCCATTTAATCCTAAACCTTGTTACTATTGTTCCATTTAATCAAGCTGTTTAGATTCAAGAACCACAAAATTTAGAAACTTTGTAGAGGCAATTCACAATGAATCAATCAAAATGTTAAAAACATTAGAGTTTTTGCTAAGTTCATGTCGGGCATGTACTTCTGGTCATATCTTGAGACAGAGTTGCTTCCTTGAGACCACAACGAAAAATCAAAAAATGACCACAACAAGAGAAAACCGAGATAATCAAAAAATCAAGAAATCGTGAATACAACAAGAAAAAACCGAGAGCACAAGTAATTAGAAACCGTAACGTTAGAAATCGAGATAGTCAAATGGTCAAAAAATCAAGAAATCTAGACCAGAACATCTACCTGAAATCGTTAGAGCGATGTGAAGAAGACCAAGAGTATGAATCGTAGCCTGTAAATCGTATAAGAAGAAACAACAAGAGTATGAAACATCAATGCTCTTTACGGTTCATTTAGGGTTTGAGTGTAAATTAAAAACAAAAGAATCAACCAGAGGAAAAAATGAAGAAATCCAAAGTAAGAATAGAGAAGATAGAAATCCATACCAAGAAATCGAGAGGAGCCCTCTGAAGAAGACCGAATCAAGATGAAGAAATCGAGATGACTGAGGAGCTATATTGAAACCTTGTGAATCGTATAAGAAGAAGCAACCAGATAGTACGAATCGTTACCCAACCCCTCGAATCGTCGTCTTAGAGTGTGAATCGTCGTCTTGGAGGCGATGAATCATGTGTTGGGGTTTGTTCTTGATGAATCGTCTGATAGAGAAGGAAGAGTCGTATTGGGATTTGGGAATGAGAGTTTGTTCTTTGAAGTTGTACATGTTGCATAAACGAATTGTAAAGTTGAAAATTAAGTAATAAGCTTTAAATGGTGGTACATAAGGCTTAAAAGATTGTATTTAAGAAAAGCAATCCAAATGCTTTATAAAGTAGTATAGATAATTAATACTAGAGTTGCTAAAATATAATAACTGTTGGAGTTCGATGCAAATTTTTTAGAGATTTTTATTTATTTTACTCTATTTTATAAAAACTTTAGCATAGCTGTTGGAGATGTTCTAACATTTCTCATTTTAAGTGCACATTTCATCACTTGGTGAACATAAATTTATAATAAAAAATTCTTACAATATATTGCTTTTTTATGTATGAAATCTTTTTTCTTTTCAATTAAGTACATTTATATGGTTGTTAATTGTAATTTTTATGTGTAATCTGTTTCAGAATATGTTAATAATTAAACTGCAAAACAAACATTATAAACTAAAATGCAAAATCGAAAAGTCTATTTTTGTGTACATTCACCAGTCATCATAACAGTTAATATTGCACATATGCTTGCAACTGACCATTTTTATACAATTTTAATTTTAATGCCAAAAAAAATATTTTGCAACAAAAAAATTAGAAAATGTATGGGATTCTCTTTGTTACGAGAAACAATATCAAAGAAAATATATAATTTATATTTAAACAACCCCAATAAATATATTGTCTTATATTATATCTAATTCGTTGTCAATTGTAACACCCAAAAAATGGGACAAACAAAAATTTCCGGAAAATGAAAATATGATAATCAATTTAATGCCAAAGCATGAGCTCGCTCAAAAGAACAATATACGTTTGTACAATTACAAGTTTGTAATGACAAAGCAATGAGGATAACAACCTCTCAATGTAATTCCTAAACGAGAAATAAGATTACAATTGGTTGTCATCTACGACCAAAATAATCGTCTTCTATAATGGCGTCCCAAAAGCTCCCAAGCTCACATTCTAAAGGTCCGCTAAACCTTCTTGCTAGAACCTGACATACACATCAAACCAATCAAGTGTTAGGCCAAAAGAGCCTAGTGCGTTGAACAATAACCATGACATAAGCATTTAAATCATTTATAGACATAAAGACCATGCAGGAATCAATGGGGGAGACCCATCACACTAATGAGTTCCACTTCAAGTCAATGCACCTTGATGTTCACTGGCTTGAACAACATCCCGAAGGCCCGACACATTTAAAAACTACCTCCCAGGCATTACTCCAAATGGCGGAGGTCTAGGGGCATACCGTCATGGTGGCACCCTAAGACTACATTCTCATAGCGTTTAATCATAGTTCATTCAACATACATGAAATTTCCATCTTCAAACATAACCCATGTCAACAAGATGCATGCATAAGACTTCACATAGTCCCAATCACATTTTAGGTACAAAACTCTAAAATATGTAAGTTCAAGAATGATATCCATAGTTCCCATGATAACACACAATCATGACCAAATGATGTCAATAACAATTCCATTAAAGTTCGCATGAAGCATAATAACCAAAACCCCAATAATCTCAAAAGTAACAGTTAGGTCAAACTTATCAGGTGATCAAATCTGTACATGAATATGAAACTATGATAAATAGCACACAAGATATGTATCTCATTTGAAAAGTTTAGTAAAAACTCACTAACTATGTTTTATATAAAACCCTAGAAAACTTGGAGAACTCAAGTAGAGGTGAGGTGTAGGAGACTTGAAGTTGAAAGCTTGGAATCCTTGTTGAGAATCTTCAATAAATGGTCAAGAAGTCTTGAATCATCCCCAACTACCAATGAGTAAATGCTTGGCAATGAATGAGGAGAGAGGAGTGTGAAGTTGCTAAAAATCGTTCCTAGGGTCTCTCTTAAGAAAACCGATTTTGGTGAAGTTAAATGAGTAGAAAATGAGAAAGAAAGCATTAAAACCCGTTAGATGGCTTGGGTGATTGTGCCAAGGGCACTCTCGCCAGTACTTTCGCCGAAAGTATACCGCAATTCGGTCCCCTTTTCCTCCCCGCGATTGTGAGACGTGTCACTCTCGCCGATCACTCTCGCCGAATCTGTATCGAGGATTCGATGCCTCCCGCGATTGTGACTCGACGATTGTGACATATATCACTCTCGCCGAACAGGTACCGAGCTCTCTCAAAGTGTTCGGTCCAAGGCGTTTCGAGTGTGACTCCCATAGCTTAGCCCCATGCAAATAATAATCAACATAAACGAAAGTTTAAAGCACTAAAACAATTAAGGATTCCAATAAGGGGACACAATACTTGAGGAATTTTACGGGCGTTACAATCCTCCCCACCTTAGATTTTAAGCAAACAAATGTGGGTATCTCTTCTTCATGTCTTCCTCAGATTCCCACGTTACGTTGGTACCCCGATGATGCCTCCATTGAACTTTTACCATTGTTACTTCCTTATGTCGCAACTGTTTCGTTTTTTACTCCAAAATCGCTTCCGGCTCCTCAACGCACCGGTTGTTGTTGTCCACCCGAATCTATGTTAAAGGTATAACGCATTCCTCTTCGGCCAAGCACTTACGAAGGTAGCGTACGTGAAATGTAGGGTGAATCCTGTCCATTTCCGACGGCAAGTCCAATCAGTAGACTTGAAGTCCGATCCTCTCTAATATTGTGAAGGGTCCAAGGAAACGGGGACTAAGCTTCTCGCGCTTCCCGAAACGAATGAGCCCCTTCCACGGCGATACCTTCAACATGACCCACTCACCCACTTGAAATTCGACCGGTCTTCGCTTTTTGTTTGCGTAGCTCTTTTGTCGATCTTGAGCCGCCTTCAAACGCTCTCGGATCACTTTCACCTTGTCCGTCGTCTCTTGTACAATCTCCGGCCTAGCAAATTGCTTTTCTCCCACCTCAAGCCAACACACCGGCGTGCTGCATTTCCGTCCATAAAGCGCCTCGAATGGTGTCATCCCAATACTTGAGTGATAACTATTATTGTAGGCGAATTCTACCAACGGTAGATGTGAATCCCAATTTCCTCCAAAGTCTATGACGCATGAGCGAAGCATGTCCTCGAGTGTTTGGATGGTCCTTTCACTTTGACCGTTCGTTTGAGGATGATAAGTTGTACTCAATTTGACTCTCGTGCCCAATTCCTTTTGTAGACCATCCTAGAACTTGGAAGTGAACCAGCTATCCTGATCCGAAACTATGGATAAAGGGGCACCATGACGCAACCCTACTTCATCAACGTAGAGCTTGGCTAACTTGTCCATAGGTAACGTCTCTCGCATCGCTAAAAAGTGCGCGCTCTTTGTGAGTCGATCCACCACCACCCAAATAGTGTCGTGTCCCCGCAAGGTACTTGGTAGCTTAGTGACGAAATCCATCGTGATATGCTCCCACTTCCATTCCGGAATGACTAGTGGTTGCAAACTCCCGTAAGGCTTTTGATGCTCCGCTTTGACTTGAAGGAAAGTGACGCATCTTTCCACGTAGTTGGCCACATCGAGCTTCATCACCGACCACCAATAATGAAGCTTCAAATCTCTATACATCTTGGATCAACATGACACAATGAGAATTTAGTATTTTCTCAAATAACATAGTGAATTGTGGATTTGGTCCCTGTGTTTTGATATTATTTGTGATTAGGGTCCCTATAGTATGTTTATTGTTGATTTGTCATTATGGTATTTAATTTGTTTTGGTCATGGTCTCTCTGACTAACGCATCTGTTAACTTCGTTAAATTAAGAAGTATTTTAGCATTTTTACATATTCTTGTCTTTTTCTTATAAAAATAAAAAAAATATTTTTATCCACACAATATGTGTGTGCATATATATATATATATATATATATATATATATAGCATCAAAATAAATTAAAATTAGATATTATTTTATGATTTGATTTGTTTAAATTAAAAATCAATAATATTAAATATGATTTAATTGTATTGTTTTAGTACTTTTGCCTATTTGGGTATGAAAACCTGGTTGAAGTTTATAAAAATGATTTGTTCAATTTTTAATTACGAAGATGATAATATATATGGATCTTTCATTTCGTTGAAATCAAAATAGTTGATTTTGAGTTTTTTATGACTGAAAAACAATTTGAAAATTGGAACCTCTAATTTTAGGATGATAAAATTAGAGTTCATTTCTCAATGGTTTTCAATGATTTTGGTGTTAAAAAAGATCGATAATAAGTTTGTTTGTTGCATTGATGGTAAAAGAACAATAAAATTAAACCGTTTTTAGCATAATTAAAATTCTAATTTAAATAAACCAAATCATAAAACCATATATTATCTTCTGCTCTAATAAAATAAGATATATTTTTATGATTTGATTTGTTTAAATTAAAATTTTAATTACATTAAAACAATAAAACCATATCTTTTTCCACCATTACAATTAAATCATATTTGATATAATTTTTTTTTTTTAAATTTAAACAATCAAATCATACAATAATATCATATTTTATTTATTTTGGTATCGTTATTTATATATGTGTGTGTGTGTATTTGTATGTGTATAATTTTTTTTCTTACCGTAAGAAGACAAAAATTAGGCAAAATGGCTAAAACGGTTCTTAATTTAACGGAGTTAACGGATGTGTTAGTCAGAGGGACCATGTCCAACACAAATTGAATACCACAAGGACCAAATCCACAATAAACATACCATAAGGACCGTAGTAAAAGAAAGTATCAAAACACGAGGATCAAATCCACAATTCACTCTAAATAATAAATTGTAGTTGAGATTTGTATATCCCACATTGATGATATACAGAAATATTGAAAAAGACAATTGAGTATATGAAATGAGAGATGTCTTAGAATATTGGAAGGGTATTGACAAATGTATAATGAAAAGGGAAAATGGCTCCTATAGCACATTTCCCATGGTGTAATTAAGAATATGGCACACAAAATATGGTAATACCTCAAATGGCAACCATCTTCGTCGATAGGAGTTGACCTACCGTCGGCGAAAAAACCTTGTGGGACCCACACTTGCGTGGCCCAAGCACAAGCCGACACGTGGCCTTTTGAAGACAAAATCAGCCATACAATTCACCTCACTAACACCGCTTGACACACTCCCTGAAAATTTGACATGTGGCAGATTCTGGTGGTTTTTGCCGATTGTGGCATAAATTTGACATAGAGCTTCACGAATCCGGTCAAATTTCCCACTTCCCATTTCTCCCCTTCCCAAGAGATAACGATTTGACAAGTCAGTGACAATAATAAGATATATTTTTACCAACTTTATACCCGATTTTTTACCAAAAATCAAACTTATTTATATCAAATACCCAAATTTTTTTTACCAAATACCCGGTTTTTTGGTATATTTCCAGTATATATAAAGGGGGGGGGGGTACCATATCAACATAACAACTTTCTCATCCACAACTTTCTTCCACCACCAACTTCTACCGTTATCCGCTTGTAACCACCATTGACCGCCATCGTTGACTGTCGTCGACCGCCACCGTTGACCACCGTTGACCGCCACCATTGACCACCACCGTTGTAACACCCTAAAAATAGGGTTAACAAAAACTTTCCAAAATGGAAAATAGTGGTATAAAATATATGCCAAAGCATCGAGCCTCCCAAAAATGGGGAAATGAATATTCACCTGTTAAATACAAGTTACGGTTCAAAGTAATGGAATGACAACCCACTAATCTAATTTCACATGAAATAAGATTACAACTCGGGTGTCGCCTAAAAACTTCCAAAAATAATGGTCTTCTATATGGTGGTGTCCCAAAAGTCTATCTCCCCAAGCTCGCACCCATCCCGGTCAAACCTTCGTATAACCGGCACCGCTAGAACCTGAGATACACATCAACACCAAACAAGTGTTAGGCCAAAACAGCCTAGTGAGGTGAGCAAACAACAATAGAGAAGTTAGATACCATAAGAGTAAACCAAGTATTTAATAAAGTCATCTCATGTTTGTGGAGTCAACAAGGGATACCCATAGCACCAATCAAGTTCCACCCAAAGAGTCGACATACCTTGGTGTCAAGCTTCCATGAGCGACACCCTAAAGGCTTAACACATCCGAGGACTACAACCATGGCATTACCCCAAATGACGGAGGTCTAGAAACATACCAACATGGTGGCACCCAATACTATATCCTCCTAGCGTATACTGACTTGGTTCATCCAACGATACCATTATTGTTTCACAAGACACTTTATTCTACATGCAATATGTATAATACCAATCATAGGTAACATTGTGATTTAAGCATTACTTATATCATAAAGGGTCTTATATAATGCCCATAATTGTTCCCAAACAATTTACTACACATAACGCCACATAAGGTACATTTCAATGATAATACAATGATTCATATGCCCATTTACACTTTAACATTCATCAAGATTAGTCATGGTCATTATTATGACATTTAGGGGGCGTTTGGTTCGCAGAATTTGATGGAATATGGTGGAATTGGAATGTTAAATTCCTTTGACCAGATTCCATTCCTTTGTTTGGTTCAAGTTTTTCAATGGAATGGAATTTACCAATTCCATTAAATTCCATAGAGAACTGATTTTAACATTCCTTCCTAAAATCCATGGATTTCAATGGAATGGAATGTGGTATTTCTTTAATTCCAAAAATACCCTCACTCCAAATAAACCCTACTCTTTCTTTTCTCACAATTCACAGCCGACGTAAACATATCAGACATACAAATACTCTCTCAATCGTCTTCTCCATTATCGACTTCGCCCCTGGACGTTTTCTGCAGGTTTGAACTCGAATCATCTTCTCCATTCAGCGCAGGTTATTTTCTCCATTCAGCGCAGGTTATCTCTCTCTCTCTCTCTCTCTCTATGTATCTCTTCTTCAATTTGATTTCTCTATTTGGAGTTGGTAGTTGATTTCATTCAAATCAATTTGGTAATCTATTTCTGAAAGCTACTGGGTTCTGAAAATCGATTACAATAGTCGATTTATGAAAGATGTTGGGTTCTGTAAATCGATTTGGTAATGTTCACAGTCGATTGAAATCGAATTCTCACAATTCACAATTGATTGAAATCGAGTTTTCTCACAGTGTGAAATCGAGTTTTCTCACAGTGTGAAATCGAGTTTTCTCACAGTGTGATATCAAGTTTTCTCACAGTGTGATATCGAGTTTTCAAATTGAGTTTTCTCACAGTGTGATATCGAGTTTTCTCACAGTGTGAAATCGAGTTTTCTCACAGTGTGAAATCGATTTGGTAATGTTCACAGTCGATTGAAATAGAGTTTTCTTCTTTGTTTTTGTATCTGCAAGAAAAGGTGAAAGAAATAGCATTAATAATGAGAGGAGATGAAGTTACCCTGTGATTATTGAAATCAAAGTTAAATAATGAGAGGAGAAAACAAACTTTTTGACACAGTCCGGAGTAATCTTCACTTCTACATTTGTTTTATCTTACATGGTAGTGTGAGTTCAAATAATAGTATCATGATAGTGGTAAGAAACCAGATCTGGTTTCTTCCTTTACTACCATCCAGTGTGATATCAAATACGAAACAAGGTGCTTTGGGAATAAGAGGCTCATAATAGGACATAACAATACAATCCACCTTTACTATTATGATGTATTTGTCATTCTCTAGGATCAGATAGCTTTATTTAAGGACAACTAGTAGATTGATTATACCTTTTCAATATGCAATGTGAGGCATTGGAAAAAGATAATCGGGGTAAGTTTAAGTGCGGAAACATGTTATTAGCATAGGCACGATATTCTTTTTTCTCGCTTACGTATTAATAGTTGAGCAAACATGAGAATGTTACAAGTTGAGATTAGATTTTATTGGCACCAATAAAAGAGTAGCATTAGATACAGCGGTTTGCAAAATAGTTTGTTTGGTTATACTCTGTTTGGTCAGAGCTATGAGTGGAGAAATGACTGGTTAGGGTTGTGTGGAAGCAATAATAATTCAACTTGTTTTCTAACTTATGCTTTTTGCAAGTAGCCACCAGGCATTATTATTGTTACACATGAGAACTTTCATTTGACATTAAGGTAAGATTGTTATCTTCATTCTAACATTTTTCTTTAATAAAGTAGAGTAGACTATATTGTGCACCAGGCTTCCATCTTTATAGGATTCTTAAAGTTGCATAAAAAATTAAAGCAATAAAAGGTGAAAGGTGCTTTTAGGTAGAAACTAGAAACATCACCCTTGTTGCATCTTCATTTTGGCATATACTGGCTTTTAACCCATTATAGGATGCAACTTTTTGTTTACCAAAAACTCTTTTACTTTTCAAAAGGTGCTTAAAAGCATACTTACAAACCCCAAATACTTCCATTTTAATGATCTATAATTTTAGGTATGGCGGATAAAAACACTGGTCGTAAGTACCGAAATTGGTCAAAAATTGAGGACGCCAAACTTGTGGATGCGTTGGTGAATATGGTCAATATTGGAGGCTATAAAGCTGACAATGGCTTTAAATCCGAGTACTTGCAACATTTGGAACAGGCATTGAAAGTCACCCTTCCTGATTCTAATATATTAGGTAGACCACACATCAAGTCCATAATCAAAACCATGAAAAAATATTGGCAAATCGTACATGATATGCTACATGGTACCAATACAAGTGGTTTTGGGTATGATAGTGTGAAAATGTGTGTGACTGCCGACAATTCAGTTTGGGATTCTTATCTGCAGGTATTTATTATGTATGTTTTACATATTATAATGTTAAGAATTGATTTTTAAGGTTTTTTATTTCTTTTGCCAAACTAGGTACATAAAGAGGCTTCAAAATGGAGAAACAAACCATTTCCTCATTATGAAGACTTGTCTTATGTTTTCGGAAAGGATCGTGCTCATGGCAATCAAGCGAGAGACTATGTTGGGCTAGATGAACATGTTGCCATGGAAGATAGCGAGATGCCAAGTGAAGGACAACAATCTGATGAAAACATGGAGTCTCCGACAGTAGATAGCCAAAACTGAGTCAAGATTTTACATCTAAAGGTAGTAGGAAGCGCAATAGGCGAAGTGATCCTCTTGTTGATGCAATAAAGAATGTTGATGTCCTACTTGGAGATAGAATTGGAAGCGCATCGAAAGAATTGGTGAAAGTTGAGGCGGAGGTACATGAAAAGAAGTCCATCGTTGGTCCTGAACTTGCCAAAATGGATCTTACTTCATTCGAAAGGTTTACGGCACTGAGGAAAATAACACATGATCCTGAAGCCGTGTTAAGTTTTTGGAACTATGAAGGAGAAGCTCGAGAAGAGTTTGTGAGGTTTATGTTGCGAGAATGATTGCTTGGTTATCAATGATTTTTGGACATGTATTGGTGAATATGCTTTTGTATTTTGGTGGCATGTAAGTATTTTGAACATGTATTTGGTTGCATGTAAGTATTTTGGACATGTATTTGGTGGCATGTAAGTATTTTAGAACATGTAGTTAGTGGCATGTAAGTATTTTGGGACATGTATTTGGTGGCATCTAAGTATTTTGGAAAAATTTTAATACCGATCTACTAACGTCATTTGGTTTATTGTTATGTTTGGGTTGTGTATTTCAAATTTTTTACACATTAAAGTACTTAATAATTATTTTATTGAAGTATTTTTAGTTAAAAAAATAAAGTATTTAATGACTATTTTATTAAAGCAATTTTTGTTTAAAAAAATTAAAATAATGAAAAGGGGTATTTTGGTCATTTACCAAAATTCCATTCCAATTCTGAAGCTACAATCTGTGAACCAAACAGACAGATTCCAATTCCTTTAACAAATTCCATTCCAATTATGTCAACCAAACAGGTGGTCAAACCTGACAACATTCCATTCCAATTCCTTCAAAGTCAAATTCATTTGACAGATTCCATTCCATCCAAAAACATTCTGCGAACCAAACGCCCCCTTAGGTTCTTGTGCCCCAACTAGGTCAACCATAACATATAACTCATCCCCTTTCAAAATGGTCAATAATGGAACCTCTTGGTAAATAGGGCACCCAAATGGTCCCTTACCACCCCTAGGTCACTTCTCATCTGGAATGACCCACAAACCCTAACACATGAACATTTGGAAAACATATCAAGTAATAAAGATTTTATAAGAAGATGTATCGATAAGAATAAAGAACACATATGGATATGTATCTAGTTTTACAAAAGTTTAGTAACTCACAACTTAGGTTTTTATGAAGAAAACCTAAAAACTTTGCAAGAAACCCTAGAAGGTAGAGGTGTGGTAGAAGTGACAGTGCTTAGAATACACCTACAACCGTGTGTTAATTAAACCTCAAAGCAAGTATACAATAAGATCTAATGTCGTCCTTCAAGCAATAAAACGGTAAAATACCGGATATCGTCCCACAGAGACTGGAGTAAAAGTTTAATAAAAAGTAGAAGAAAGAAATGACTTCAGATGGAGATTTTGAAGACATTGTTTTGGTTGAGTTATCACTTTGATTAAGTTAACAGAGAATAAAGCAAGCACGGGTGTAAAACTTCCAGGTGGGATTTAAACACAAATTCCAGCAGACTATGTTGCAGAGATGCTGCAACATGAGTTAGCCATAACTAGATCCACCATCTATTTTAAGGGTATTCCTCTCGGACTTCAATATTCACACTATTGTTTAGATTCAACTAAACACATCTCTGTGTAGTCTCCAACTATTTATAGTGTAGAATAAAGTTCTCAAAATATATGGATGTACAAATCTCTTTGCATAAAAATCGCTCTCTCGAGTCGATTCTCATATCATTCAAGTTGACGTGTTCGAAGGGGCTTATCTCTAAGTCCTCTACACTTTAACACTATTAATTAGTGATCAACTTATCGAAAATAAATTAGTTTAGAAAAATATAAATGATAGTTGCCCTTATGTAACACCCCAAAATTTTGTTGACTTGTGTTTGTAACTGTGAATCGTAAGATTTTCTTGTACGATCTCTTCGCGGTGGGTTCTTCTTCATTGTTTTTGGAGCTGGGTAGAATCGAGTCGAATCTTTGGGTTTCGGCAGCTGGAAGGGGGAGTCGGCGATTGTGCCCGCGATAGTGACAATGTCACTATCGCGTGGGCAATGTCGCGGTGGTTCATAAGGCTACGGTACATATGGTGCGACTGTGACCGGTGACAGTGCCATGGTCACAGTCGCGGTGTCAATGTCGTGAGAATGGGGGTGGTCGCGGTACAATCCACGCGACTATGCCCGCGGTACAATCAGCGCGACTATGCCCGCGATTGTGCCAAGGGCACTATCGCATGGGCACTTTCGCGCACGGGTCCTGACGACCATTTTCTCATTTAATGTCATTTTTTAGATTAGAACCCTTATTTGGAACCTGCAGCTTCTAGAGACGATTTCACACACTCAAGGTGCGATTTTCACACACACTCTTCTCTATCTCTCTTCATTAATTGATAGGTAGGTTAATCATTAATGGTTGGTGGTTTTTAGGGTTCTAAGTTCATTGAAGCTCTACTTGTGAATCCAAGTTCTCTAAATCCTAGAGAGAGAAAGTAGAGAGAGAGAACAAGTAGCGTAAAGTAATGAATGTATTGAATATGCGTGTCAAGTGTTACAAACAACCAAGACCAAAGGGACTTAAATACCCTTGGTCAATACTACACAGATAAGCAATCTAAACACAGTATTTGACCAAGCCTATAAATACAATGATTACTATAAAATCAGACTTAACAATCTCCCCCTTAGTAATCATTGGCGTTGTGGTCTTCAATATCAATCTTCTAAATCAGCATGGACCATCCAAGCGACTTTGCAAAGCTTTCTGACTTTTTAAGAAAAAAATTATTCTCAGCAACTTTCAGTTTGAGTTATCTTTGCTGCCTTGACAAGACTGGACCAGTTTGTAATAAGCTTGAAAGAACAGTTGATTCATCAGCTTGTGCTCTAGACGATTCACCTCTTTCATATAAACTTGAATGAACTATGATGATTGGAGCAGGAACAACAAAAGACTAGTATGGTTGAGAAAAATAGAATCTTGAGCGAATCTTGATCAGCAGATAAACTTTGGAGCTCTTTGTCTCTTTAACATCTCTTTAATATTCTCCCCCTTATGACCTTGATGATTGGGATCAACTTGGTCATGCAAATGTTGGAGACGAGACAACTTAAGATCTGGAAAATCAAATTAAAGGAGAAACAGTGGAAGGTTTGCGCTACACACTGGTGGCGCAAAGGGAGGTTTGGGCTAGCCGAAGGTGGCGCAAAGTGAGGTTTGCGCGACCAACTGGTGGCGCAAATCTGACTTGAACTTAGAAAATTTTACCTTTTTAAGCTCTTTGACTCCACCTACACAAATGCACTAGATATGACAATTCAAGTTAGCATTCATGTAGAAAACCAAATACTCCCCCTCAAAATCAGATATGATCTTTTAAGAAAAATTTCTCCTTATTCACTCCCCCTTGAATAATGCACCAACCCATTTATAAAGAAAATATAAGAACACAAGAAATGAAACATCAACGTAGAAAGAAAATATACTGAATATGTATTTTGAAACGACTAAATTAAATTTAAACAGAAACAAATAAAATTATACTTAGTAAAATATCACAATAAAATCCATCAGATGAAATCAAATGTATGTATTTAGATACAGAAACAAGTTTTATTGCATATCAAGTTAAGACATGTTCAGTTTCAAAAACTTTCATCAATCTATTTAGTGTGCTCGCATGTGAACTTCGATTAGCTTCAAGAAAATGTAATTCTTAAAATTTAATAGAGAACTTTGCATGTAATCACACTAATCCATCAAAAATTCAGACTTTCATAAATTTACAGGTTTATTGCAACTCAAACATATCACCAAGTATAATGAGATGTGTGCTCATTGGCATCTTTTAGCATTGTGCACTATGACATCTTTACATGAGTGTGCTCTTTGGCATCTTTTAAGCTTGTGCACTTTTGGCATCTTTTAATCAAAAAGTTTATTTAGTAAAGAACATGTCGTAAACGTAACTTTCTATCCGACCCTATTGCAGGATTTGGGTCAGTCGCTCCCAGACCAGTTGGCCTTAAGGGACTAGGTGTCAAGCACCCATTGGAACTTACTTTCCCAGATCAGAAAGGCTACATCGACACATCCTAAACCCATTCATACCAGTAGAACATGACTTTCGATCTGATTCTATAGAAGGATTTGGGTTCGATCACTCCCAGATCAAATGACCTTAGGGGATCAGATGACAAGCATCCCACATAACTTATTTTCCCAAACCAGAAAGGTCACAGGTACAAACTTTTAAACTTAGAGATTTCTGATTTATAAGAATTTAATAATCATCTCAAACACAAGGTTTTACGTTTAAGTGCTTAGCCCATATTTTCATTACAATCCAAAATTTCGACTTTTTAGGTTTTCTAAGCATTGTAAACTATAAATATTCCGAATCACACAACTTTAAAGCAATATCAAAAGCTACAAACATGTTGCTGACTTTTCGACTTTTATTAGAATTGAAATTTGAACATATAACAACTTTAATATAAACAAAGCAACTTGAAAATTTATCCTAAACACACATTTTATTCAAAAGAAAGAAAAATTGTAAAACTTTTACTTTATAGAATAAAATTTGTGAAGGTTTAAACTTTTAAATTCAACATACCGAGATTTTAAAAATAGAAACATTTGATCGGCAAGTTTATATTCAGTTGAAACAAAATAGACTTCAACAAAATCTTCTTCTACATAATGTGTAATAAATTTGTGACTCATTTGAAAAGATTGGATTGAACAAATTCAGGAGTTTGAATAAAAACGCTCAGATTCTTTAAAATCATATGAGAAAACTGGAACAACATCATTATCAGAGATAAAATGCAGCGGAAATTAAGTATATGTACTCATAGTTTATCTTTTAGTCAGAAGCTAAAAGCTTTGAAGAACGAGTTCTAAACTGAAATGTTTAGAAGTCTTTGTCCTTGAAGCGCGGGTTCTGAGCTGAATTACTCAGAAGCCAAAATCTTGACATAGAGGTGCGGGTCTTGAACTGTGTTATTCAAGAGCCATAATCTTGACATTGAGGTGCGAGTCTTGAACTGTGTTATTCAAGAGTCATTGTTTCTCTTACTCCCCCTTGACATGAGATGCCTGCAACTTTGAATCAGATTGAGATTTCGGTACCCACTTGAATTTGGGCCCATGTTTGTTAGTTGCAGTTCGTATGGGGAAATAGTTAGAAGATTTGATACGAGAAGCACGAGAGATAAAATCACAAGAATGAACATAAGAATCAGAAGAAGATAAAGCATAATCATCAGAACTAGAATCTGAGGAAGAACATGAGACATGTTTTGAAATTTGAATCATTTGCTTTATAGAGTATTTTGAAATCTTATTACAATAAGCAAATGAATCACTTTTATATAATCTGTCTACACATCTATCCTCATCAGTAACAAGTTCATCAGATGTCCGCTTAACTCTCCATATATGCTTTGATGACTTGCTCAAAGTCTTATCTGAAAGAATTGAATTAGACGAATTAGAACTGTCAGAAATGACATTATCTTGTTTCTTCGACTTCTTTGACCTTCTTCTTTTACGCATAGGTTTATAATAATCATCATTGAGCGTAAAAGATTCATCAAGAATTTCCGAATTAATATTTAAATCAGAAGAAATAATTTTATCTAAGCAACCAATCTGATCAGACAATAAATCTGAACTTACCTCGGAGTCAGAATTATTTTGAGAAAAGATATCAGATTTAGAAACTTCACTTTTGTTTACATGAAAATCAGAAGAAAGGCTAGAAATAGAATCTGGTTTTTGAGAAAATAATTTTTCTTCAAGACTAGAAATCATGAAAGAAAGAATAATATCAGATTCAATTTTCTTTAAAATATTTTGATCTTCTACCTTATCTTTAAGATCGATGATTTTGCTTTCTAATACTAACGGATGAGTATATTTCTTAGAATCATAAATGATTGTAGAAATATTGTCCTTATCAGAATTAGGAGCATAAGAATCAACAAAATCATCAGATATTGAAGATTTAACAGGAGATATATCATTTAAAATTCTTCTGCCTTTCCTTGATTTTTCAAGAAAATATTTTGCATTTTCGCTCGTATAAACAAAAGGAATTTCCTTGTGAGTGTTGTTCGTTCTTTTCTCATTTTCGAGTTCTAACACTTGTTTTTCACTAGTCCAATGAAATTTGAACTGAGGAGCATAGTGTGCAAGAGTTAGATAATCGTATTTATATAAAGTAGGAACTTCGTTTATCACTTTGTTTAAACAATGAGGATTGTCAAAACCAAGTCCCCATTTTTGTTTTAAAGCTTCTTCACTCCTTGGTTTATTCATAAAAATTGTTTGTTCAGATTGGTTCCTTCGATACAACTTTTCTTCTAATTTATATATTTTATCTGAAAATGCATCTTTTAAAGTAGTCATAGCAGTCAAAGACTCAAGATAAGTCTTATTTGAATTTTCCAAATCATCCAATTTCTTTTGAAAGATTTCTTTAGTATTTTCTAAAATAGATTTTTCATCTTTCAAAGAAATTTTCAATTTGTCAATCAAATCTGACTTTTCAGAATTTAAATTATTTTCAGATATTAACTTAGAGCGTAAATCATGTATGGCAGTATTTATAATATTCATATGTGAAGATATGAAATTAAAATCAAACTCAGAATATACCTCGTCTTCATCAGCATCAGAATCATCATCATTTGACTGATCATCTCCGATAAAGCACATTTGAGCGATCTCGACATTTGCTGCTTCATCATCAGAGTGATCCAGCCAAAACTCTTCTTCTGCAAGCAAAGCAGTTCCATTCTCTCTTTTCTCTGACAGTTCCAGTTTCTTTCGATAGTAAGCTGAGTCCCTAACTTTCTTCACTTTACTCTCCCTAGATATGTGCCCCGGCTTTCCACAGTTATAACAGGCATTAGTCTTTGGATCGGGCACTTTGACTCTTGAACCGGAAGTGAAGCGAGAAGTGTTGGAACTCGAACGTGGTTGGAACTTTTTCTGGTAATGCTGTGAGAGAAGGATCATTGCTTTCTGAAGTGCCTCACCATCATCATCAGTTGACCCGTCATAAGCATTATCAGACAATGCTTGTTTTGCCAGTTGTTTCGTGAGAAGAGCAACCGGGTCCACTGATTTCTTGTTCTTCTTTTCAAACTTAGCCTTGTTCTCTAGTACAATGCTCTCATCAGTCATCAAGATCTCGTATAGTTCCTGAATCTGCATTATGGAGATCCGAACATCGTTCCTCAGTCTGTGACAAGATTTATTCCATTCAGGCTGAAGAGCGTTAAGGAATTTCAGATTCGTCTCAAGCTCTGTCTTGTTCACATTTATCTTGCGCAGATCATTCAGTACTATGCAGAATCTATCGAAAACACTCTTCAGAGACTCAGTTGTGAATCCAAGATCTCTAAATCCTAGAGAGAGAAAGTAGAGAGAGAGAGAACAAGTAGCGCAAAGTAATGAATGTATTGAATATGCGTGTCAAGTGTTACAAACAACCAAGACCAAAGGGACTTAAATACCCTTGGTCAATACTACACAGATAAGCAATCTAAACACAATATTTGACCAAGCCTATAAATACAATGATTACTATAAAATCAGACTTAACAATCTCCCCCTTAGTAATCATTGGCGTTGTGGTCTTCAATATCAATCTTCTAAATCAGCATGGACCATCCAAGCGACTTTGCAAAGCTTTCTGACTTTTTAAGAAAAAATTTCTTCTCAGCAACTTTCAGTTTGAGTTATCTTTGCTGCCTTGACAAGACTGGACCAGTTTGGAATAAGCTTGAAAGAACAGTTGATTCATCAGCTTGTGCTCTAGACGATTCACCTCTTTCATATAAACTTGAATGAACTATGATGATCGGAGCAGGAACAGCAAAAGACTAGTATGGCTGAGAAAAATAGAATCTTGAGCGAATCTTGATCAGCAGATAAACTTTGGAGCTATTTGTCTCTTTAACATCTCCTTAATACTACTCCTTCAATTTCAAAGGGGTCCAAGTCTCAATTCCACTTACTCCTCATCATAGGGTTTGTTCATTTAATCTCTAGGTAAGTCTTCATTGACTTACAAACCTTCATATGCACTATTACTTGTTTATATGAGATTTATGGTATGTTATATGTTAACCTAAAATCTAGGGTTTCATATGTTTCCATGTTCACTACCTTGGAGTGAGTGTAAGGGTCTAATCACTTTGTGAGGTTCAATTATGCAAGTTTCATGAATGGGAGGTTGATTTTCATAAGTGACTACTCTCCTAAATGTTAAAACCAAATACATAAATTCTTATCAGCAGTTGGAGTTATTTATTATTCGGGGGATTTATATGTGGCTAAATGAGCTTTAGTCTGTCATGAGGAATATGTAACAAGCATGATCATACTATTTGTGCCAAGAATATGCATGCATGAAAGTTGTTAATTATACTTGCTCATAGTATTTATGGGAAGTCTTATATCTATTTCCTTGTGCACGAGGATTTAGATAGTATGCATTCTTTTGCATATTGATTGCCATTGGGCATTAGCAGGTAGACAATAGGGGGCGCAAGTCCCTGAGTTGGAACTCGGCTATATTGGATAAGCCCTTGAGGTGTAACCCGACGGGGTAAGCGCTAGAGGCATAAACGGTTTGAGGATTGTGATGTCCGGCGTGGCATGGGAACTAGAACCGGGATTTGTGGTGAAATCCAATCAACATCGCGGGTGACTCCATTCACTTGTTCTCGTCACCCAATGTGGTAACGGATCACTCCGTTTTACTTGGGAAGCTTTCTTTGTTATATTTGTACAGGGCGTAACCATGTCCCGTTTGGGAGGTTCGGCATTGATTTCAATGCATGGGTTCGATAACATTTAATTATTGCTCATATCTACATTTTAAACTGTCTTGGTACGTTAACTATTAGACTTCGTCCTAACACTTGTGTTCATGTTTAATGGTTCACAGGTTCCGCTAGTGGTGTGAGTAGGGCACCTTGATTCGCCGGGATCACACCTAGGATTCCTCCTTGGACCGACATTTTTGGGAAAACGAGAGAGAGAGCGTTTTGAAGTCATAGTGACACCCATCTTAATCTAGTTATTAATTGTCTAGATTAAATAGGTTGTCATGTATATGTCTTATTTATTCCACTACTTTACATTGTAGAACTACCCCAATTCTTATGGGTTATAGTCGTCACGTTTACAGATTTTGGATTCCTCATATTTTAGTCGTTATATTGACGAAATTTGGAGTTTTATTTTACCCAACTTTTAGGGTGTTATACCTTATCAGTAACTCTCTCAAGTCTATTTCTTATATCATTCAAACTGACGTGTTTTTCGTGGCTTATCTCTAAGTCCACGACACTTTAACACTTTAGCAAGTGATCAATTCGTCAAGAAATGTGTCATTGATATTTATAATACTTGAATGAAATGATGGAACATTATTATTGCGAAATAATGTCCATTTTTCGTTGGTTTAAAAATCCCAACTTTCTGTCTCACACCCGGACTAATAAAATTAGCTACTCATACGAAAAATAAATGCATAAAGTAAATGACATAAATTAAAAGACATAAATTAAGTGCGGGAATGTAAATGACGTAAAGGTAAATGACAGTAAAGTAAAGTGCGGTAAAAGTAAATAACAGAAAGGTAAATTGAAAGAATGAAAAAACTAAAATTACTTTGATTTCTTCACTTAAATAATCAAACCAAGAGAATGTCAAATCTCTCAAATCTGATTTTTTTAAGTTCAAAAGTGATCATAAAAACCATCCCAAGCTCCCTTTAAAGACTAGGAGGGATAGGGGTACAAAAGTATTTTTACCCTAATATAATAATAACAATACCAAAAGATGACATAAGGAACAATGTTATTGGTCAAAAAGGTAACAAGGAGAAATATAAATATCCAACAATGATATCAGATCTAGAAGTTTCCCATGTCTGTCCAAAAGATCACCCCTTGTCTTCCCAAAATAAGATCCATTTCCTTGATGGATTAAGTTGTTCCTTGTCTGCTGCTACAAGAATGTTGCAGCATATGTCTGTACTATTGAATCTGCCCAAAATAGATATAAATTAGTCATTCTAAGTCATAAAACAAGTCATTGACAAGAAAATGGAAAATAAGTGAATAAAATGACTCAAATTGTGGGATATAGAAGGTAAAAAGATCTAAAATAATAAGAAAAGGACTTGATATGCACTAAATAATTAATGCATATCACACCCTCAAACTAGAACTGTTGCTTGTCCCCAAGCAACTAAGACACAAAAAAATGACTCAATATGGTAAGAATGCATCATGAAAGCAGTAAGTGCATACATAATCATGATAGATGCAAGGATACAAAACATAGCCATTCATAAATACCAAGTAACACAATCTTTGTCTAACCATGAGTCTGAACTATAAGCTAGCACCATTTTCTTTTTGTTATATTCTACACATCTCACAATTAAGATCAAAAGGACTTTGAGGTAACTGGTTCACTCATTTGGCATTTTTTTTTTGCTTTTCTTACTTGCCTTTTTCCTTTATTTGCTTCAACACATATGCACTTATAATTTTTTTTGGCACTTTTGTGCTTCTTTTTGTGTGTTGCAAGCAATACACTTAGCCCCTATGAGACTTTTTTGTGCTTTAAGTACACACATGGTTGTGTTTTTGCCAAGGTGGACTTCCCACCCTCAAACTAAGATTCAACAATGTCCTCATTGTTATAGAGGATGAAAGTGTATTGGTGGGTGCAAGTGGCTTTTATATAGTAACAAATGATGGCCTTGATCACTTCCTGGATGTTGTGAGATGTGGATCAAAATGTGTTCCCAAGAAAAATGATACTAGTTCTAGCAAGAACTACACCATTAGATGTGGGATCATGACTTTAGAAATTATTTAGGCTATATATGCATGCTTATGCCTATCACATATGATCATAATGCAATAAAAACTAAATCTAAAAATATAAAAGACAATCCCAGACTCAATGAATAAAAATTGGAGCTAAATGGGGCATTAATGAACCTGCCCTACTCTTTAGGAGTAGGCTGCTGTTGGCTTGCTGCAGCATCAGGGGTAAGGGTCTTCAGTTGTTCCTTCAAAGCCAAAATATCCTACTCTAAGGTTGCTTTATCTTCCTTCAGCTTATGGACCTTCTTTTTGAGTTTCTTGATGAGTCTAGCCTTCACCCTCTTCCATTCTTTTCTATGCTTCCTCCGTACATCACTCTTGAGAGTGTCAATCCTTTCCAAAAACTCTGTTCTTTGCTGCAACAAACTGTCCATCAGGGAGCTGTTTTGAGAGAGCCGATCCTGCAGCATCCCTGAAACTTCTTGTTGAGCAGCCCTATCTTTCCTTTCTCTCAGCCTTGAAACTGCCTTGAGATCTATCTGCCATTTGCCTCCAGTCTCTCTCACAAGCACTTCATCAGTGTATTGAGGAACTCCACTTGCTACCAACATCCTTGTAATCATGCTAGGGAAGTAGATTTTCCCCCTAGCCTTTCCAAAATTTCCCCTCAGGCTCATGAGTATCACCCTCCCAAAGTTGATAGATTGACCATGCATAAAACAATATAACAAAAACATTCTATCCACAGAGATAGAACTGTCATGAGTAGTGGGAGATATGGAGTGCCTTAGGAAGTTCACCCAGACATTGCAGTCTGGCATAAGTTCACAGGCCTTGAAATGCCTCATCATGAAATTGCTATGATGGTCCAACTGCGCTCCTGGGACACCCAAAACAGTAGCTACTTCATCTAAAGCCTCTAGAGTGGCTATGGTCATCATCTCTTAATAATCTATGTGCTTGGGTGGTGTGAGGCCAAAGAACCTATTTATCTTTTTTGCAGAAAGGATAAAGTTCACACCCCTTATCTTGAGTCTAGGGGATTTGGTCACAGCTACTTCAGCATGAAACTCTCTCAAGAGGGTCATATTGTAGGTCACTGCTTGTGTTCCAATTTATAAGTGTGAGCTTTCCACATTGAATTTAGCTGCTAATGTCATATTAGAAGGGAATTGGGTGTCTCACCTTTATAAATTTATAAGGACTTTAATCCCATCCCAATCGCAGACTTGTGCACTAAGTCTCTTGTCAGACCTTTAGTTAAATGATGTGCCAAATTTTGTTGCGTTCTAATAACTCAACAGAAATTACACCATTCATGATTAATTCTCTAATCATACTATGTCTAACACCCATGTGTCTAGACTACCATTGTAAACTTGGCTATAAGCCTTAGCCAAAGTGGTCGCACTATCACAATGGATTGAAATAGGTGTAATCGGCTTTGGCAACAATGGAATCTCATAAATTAAATTCCTCAGCCACTCCGCCTCTTTACCGGCGGCGGCTAGTGCAACAAACTCATATTCCATTGTTGAGTTTGTAATACAAGTTTGCTTTTTAGATGCCCAAGAGATGGCACCTCCTCCAAGCAAAAATACCCAACCACTAGTTGAGGAATGATCCTTCATGTTGGATATCCAACTTGCATCCGAATAACCTTCTAAAACCGAAGGGTATCCTAAATAACTCAAACCATAATCCATGGATCCCTTGAGATATTTGAATACTCTTTGAACCTCTTTCCAATGTTGAGTACTAGGATTACTAGTATACCGGCTCAATCGTCCCACGACATAAGCAATATCGGGCCTGGTGCTTGTCATGACGTACATCAAGCTACCAATGGCCTTAGAGTATTCAAGTTGTGAAATAGCCTTTCCCATATTAGGCATTAATTTCACACTTGGATCCATGGGAGTGCTTACGGGAGAACACTCACGGTAATTAAACTTATTGAGAATTTTCTCAATATAATGCGATTGCGTCATAACAATCCCTTTGTTAACCCGTTTAATCCTTATACCAAGGATTACATCAGCCTCTCCCATGTATTTCATGGAAAATTTAGATGACAACAATTTCTTGGTCTCATATACTTGATTTTGGTCAGTTCCAAAAATTAACATGTCATCTACATATAAGCAGATGATCACACCTGCACCAGTAGCATCAAATATACTATAAACACATTTGTCACATTGGTTTAAAGAAAAACCACATGACAAAAGAACTTCATCAAAATTTTGATGCCACTTTTTAGGTGTTTGTTTTAGCCCATACAAGGATTTCACAAGTTTACATACCTTATGTTCGTTTCCGGGCATAACAAAAATTAACATGTCATCTATATCTTCATGAGGAAGTTACATGTAAACTTCCTCATGAAGATCGCCATTCAAGAAGGTTGTTTTAACATCCATTTGATGTATAATCATATTGTGTATTGCCTACAAGGCGATTAACAATCTAAGGAGGCGTTTGGTTCGTCGGATTCCGCCAGAATCTGATGGAATTGGAATGGTCAATTCCGTTGACCAAATTCCATTCCAACGTTTGGTTACCCTTGGAAAGGAATTGAATTCCAAACATTCCCTCAAATGTGGATTTCACCATTCCTTCACAAAGTGGATGGAATTGAAATCCATTCCATCAAAAGATTTTAAAAATGACAAAAATACCCTCATCAAAAAATAAAACCTTAGCCCTTCATCTGGTTTCTCTCATGGAACGACTACTGCATCTTTTTTTTTACATAGATCGACTTGTTCCTCTGATTTCTCTCCATGAATCGGCTACGTCCTCTCTGGTTTCTCTACATAGATCGACTTCATCTTGTAGTTTCTCTCCATTTTAGTTACTGTTACGATGGGGAAGAAAAAGAAAAAAAAGGGTGCTACTAGCCTGCGATGGGGAAGAAAAAGTGGAGTTGCGATGGTGTTGCCGGAAAATGGCCGGAGATAAGGAAGAAACAAGTAGGTCGCAATTGAGTCGTGTTCTTTTTCTTTCTGTTCTTTTTCTGCGATGGTGGGTTCCCTCCCTTTCTTCCTGTTCTTTTTCTGCGATAGGGAAGAAAAATGGTCGGAGGTGCGATGATGAAGAAAAATGGTCGGAGCTGCGATGGTGGTTTCTCTCACTTCTTCATGTTCTTTTTCTGGGTCATGTTCTGTGGTGATTGGTTATGGAGGACTGTGGTGGTATGAAGATGACAGTGTGATGATGATATATATATATATAAATAAAAGATTTTATATAAATAATAAGAAAAAGTTAGTTTTTATAAATGGTAAATTACATTTTTTTTTCTTATTAAATGTTAATTTTATAATTAAAAAAATTAAAACAAAAATAAAAGAAAGGGTATTTTTGTCATTTTTCAGAATTCCATTCCAATTCATTTGCAAACCAAACGGACAGATTCCAATTCATTTGACTGATTACATTCCATTCCTGCCAACCAAACACTTGGTCAAACCTGATAACATTTCATTCCAATTCATTCCAGATTCCAGTTCCTTTGACAGATTTCATTCCTTCAGAAATCATTCTGCGAACCAAACACCCCCTAATAGTCGAAATACGTGCCACCGGAGCATACGTATCGAAATAGTCAATACCGGTTTTTTGCCGAAACCCTTGAATTACTAACCGGACCTTGAATTTATCAATCGTCCCATCAACTTTCATCTTCTTTTTGAAGATCCATTTGCATCCAAGTGGTTTAGAACCTGGAGGCAAATCCGATAACACCCAAGTGTTATTCTCAAGAATTGATGATATTTCGTCATCAATTGTTTCCTTCCAAAAGGCGACATCTTGAGACTCCATTGCCTCTTTGAAAGTCTTTGGGTCATACTCAATACTATAACAATAAGAGTATTGAAGCCCAAGCTCAACCCTTGAACCTTCCACCAAATACAGTTGGAATTCGGGACCGAAATTTTTGGCAATTCGGCCTCTGGCTTCTCCGGACCTGCTGTGTTTCTGGACTTGAAATACCATCCAAACTTTCTGGATTTTGCACTTTATTGGTGATAGGAATCAGGTCCTTAGTCCTTTGCATTGATGAAAATCGTATCTCATCAAAAATCGCATCACACGACTCGATTACGGTGTTAATCGACACCGAATCATTAGGTTTAATTACATAGAACCTATAAGCCTTGGAATTTTCTGCATATCTAATGAATATACAATCAATTCCACGTTCACCCAAAGTTTTCCTTTTGGGTTTGGGTAGTTTTACAACAACCCGACAACTCCAAGTTCGAAAATAATTCAAATTCGGAGTTTTCTTAAACCAAAGTTCATATGGCGTTGTTTTGTTCCTTTTATTTGGAACTCTATTCAAAACATAACAGACTGCTAACATGGCCTCTCCCCAAAATCCCTCACTCGGTCCCGAGTAAGAAAGTATCGAGTTTACTGATAACAATATTATAAATATGGAATTGATAGGTATATCATAAATATAGAATATGTATATTATATTCTCCTAGAATAGATGATTGTCGTTTCCTAGATTAGCGTTGTAACTCTTGTATAAATTGCTTGTACCCTTTATTGTAAAGATCAAGGAAAATAACATCTGTCCATATTCTTACATGGTATCAGAGCTAGAATAATCATATTTCTCCTTCTTCCTCCTCTCCAACTCATCGTCGATTTCTTCTCTTTTCTCCAATCAGTCACCACAATGGCTCACCCTGCCCTTTCCGTATCCAACATAAAAAACGCCATTCCCATCGTTCTCGAGATGGAGAAAGGCCAATACACCTCTTGGGCATAACTCTTCAAGATTCATTGTCGAGTTCACCAAGTTCTTCATCACATCATACCTTCAACCGCACCGACTTCTTCTTCTTCATCATCCTCCGAAAAGACAGACAAGGAAACAAAACAGGCTACTAACAAAGAGCTATGGTCACGATTGGATGCCACAACCCTTCAATGGATTTATGGCACCATATCCAATGATCTACTTCATACGATCATTGAACCTGACACCACGGCGCACCAAGCATGGGAGAACTTGAAACGAATTTTTCAAGACAATAAAATTTCTCGTGTCGTTCTTCTTGAAAATCAATTCTCCAACATTCGTTTGGACTTTTTTTCTAACGTTTCAGATTACTGTCAAGAACTTAAGATGATTGCGGATCAACTAGCTAATGTTGGTTCTCCGGTCGAAAACCACCGTCTCGTCCTTCAACTTGTGGTCGGCCTCAACGAGAACTACGACAATGTTGCTTCCAACATACAACAGATGACGCCTCTCCCTCCTTTTTATGAAGCACGCTCTCGACTATTGTTGGAAGAAACCAGAAAAACTAAGCAAGCGGCGATGGTCGCCACTGCTGCCGCAAACGCAACCTTTCTTTCCTCTCCCGTAGACACCACCGTCACCTCCTCTAGCAATCGACCCGGAAATCGAGGGGGTGGGAGATCCGACCGAGGCAGATCTGGGCGAGGAGGCGAACGCGGCGGCCATAATGGTCAGAACCGTGGCGGCACACCTCAATATCAGAATCGCAACCCAGGCTTTCACTAACAACGATCCTCGGCTCCTTATCCGGGACAGTGGTCCTATCCGTCACCATGGTTCGGGTGGAACCAAAACTGGTCCTACCCACCATGTCCCTACCCTACGACCCCATGGCCTCGACCACCCGTCCCACCAAGTTCCAACCAGAAGCCGGGCATTCTCGGACCTGCACCACAACAAGCTTTTCATGCTCAATCAGTTGACTCTGAATGCGAACCAACAAACATTGAAGTCGCGTTGCACACGATGACCCTCAATCAACCAGATGAGAACTGGTACATGGATACCAGTGCGACGTCCCACATGATTGTTTCGCCAGGTACTCTTACATCCTTTTTTAATTTACGCAGTAATCGTAATATAACAGTTGGTAGTGGCCAACAAATTCCGATTTGTGGTTTCAGACAAAAGACCCTTGCCCCTCCTAACCCTCCATTAAACCTTAACAACATCCTCTATGCCCCTAAAATCATTAAAAATTTAGTATTTGTTCGTTGTTTTACTTCTGACAATCACGTCTCTATTGAATTTGATTCGTTTGGGTTTTCTGTGAAGGATATTCAGACGGGGAAGGTTATAATGAGATGTAACAGTTCTGGGGATCTATACCCTATCACCACATCCTCCGCTAAAGTCAAGGTCAATCCCACCACTTCTTCCGCGTTTGCTGCCATCTCCTCCAGTTTATGGCACGCTCGTCTAGGCCACCCCGACACATCTATCTTAGATTCTCTTCATAGTGATAGGTTTATTGAATGTAATAAGACATCTAATTTATCGTCTTGTCAAGCTTGTATTTTGGGCAAACATACTAAATTGCCATTTTTTAATTCAACGCCTTCCACTTCTTTCCCTTTTGATATTATTCATACTGATCTGTGGACATCTCCTACCCCAAGCACCACGGGTCACAAGTATTATATACTTTTTTAGACGACTACTCTAATTTTCTATGGACTTTTCCATTGGGTACAAAATCCCAAGTTTTCTCCACTTTTCATATATTCTATAACTACATATACACTCAATTTGGAGTGAAAATAAAATGTCTCCAATGTGACAATGGCACATAATTCACCAACTTTTCATTTCAAAAATTTTGTGACCAATCTGGAATGATTTTTCGTTTCTCTTGTCCCCACACTTCCTCCCAAAACGGGAAGGCCGAACGAAAAATTCGCACCATTAACAATCTCATCCGCACTCTTCTCACACACTCTTCTACACCTTCAAAATTCTGGGATCATGCATTAGACATGGCCACCTATTTGCTCAACATCCTCCCAAGCAAATTACTTTCCAAACAAACACCCACACACATTCTTTACAATCGTTACCCATCTTACTCTCATCTCCGCACTTTCGGGTGTCTTTGTTACCCTCTCTTCCCTTCCACCACCATAACCAAACTACAACCCCAATCCACACCATGTGTCTTTCTAGGTTATCCCAAACACCATCGCGGTTACAAGTGTTTCAACATCTCTACTGGGAAAATCATTCTCTCTCGTCATGTCAAATTTGACGAGTCCGTTTTCCCTTTCTCTCGTCTACCTTCAATACGACCACCCACTACTCTAACTCCCACTTGCGATGAATCCACTCTTTTTCCTTTCCCAAAAACCACTATAATTCCCACCCCTCTGGTACTCACACCTACGATACCTAACCACAACCCACTGCCTCCACCTGTCACAACACCTCTACCCCCCCCCCCCAAACCTCAAACCATACTACCACAACACCCCTACACGCAACCCCCCCACAAACCTTAAACCGTCCTACCTCATCACCTAATCCCACTCACTTACTAGTCCACCCCATTATCACCTGCCCCAACTCGTCACCTATACACCCAACCATCCAACCCACACACCCGATGACCACACGCTCTAAAGTCGGCACCTTTAAACCAAAACAACTTTTTAATCTATCCTCCCTCATACAACCATCACCCTTACCAAAAAGCCCAAACCTCGCACTGTCCGACCCAAATTGGGAATCCGCCATGTGTGACGAATATACTGCGCTAATTAAAAATGGGACGTGGGAGTTAGTTCCTCGTCCACGTGATACTAACATTATTCGATCTATGTGGATTTTTCGTCACAAATTTAAATCTGATGGTTCTTTTGAGCGGCATAAAGCACGACTTGTTGGTGATGGCAGGTCTCAACACGTTGGAATCGACTTCACGGAAACATTTAGCCCAGTTGTTAAACCGGACACAATTCGTTATGTGTTAAGCATTGACTTATCCAAATCATGGTCGATTCATCAACTTGACATGAAAAACACATTTTTGCATGGCACTTTGAATGAAACAGTCTACATGCATCAACCAATGGGGTTTCAAGATCCAAATTACCCGGATCATGTATGTCTTCTAAAGCGATCTCTATACGACCTTAAACAGGCTCCCCGAGTGTGGTACCAACGCTTTGCAGATTATGTTTCCACTCTCGGGTTCTCTCATAGCAGGTGTGATAATTCTCTTTTTATCTATCGTCGCGGATATGACTGTGCCTATCTTCTCCTATATGTTGATGATATCATACTCACCACCTCTAGCGACAAATTGCGCTCCACCATCATGCATTCTCTTAGTTCTGAGTTTGCCATGAAAGATCTCGGGCCTCTCAGTTATTTTTTGGGCATTGCCGTCACACGTCATAAGGACAGGATCTTTCTCTCTCAACGCAAATATGCCGAGGAAATCATCGAACGGGCGGGCATGTCAGCATGCGCCCCGTGCGGCACACCTGTTGACACCAAGGCCAAAATTAGTGCTAAATCGGGTGAACTGTGTGATGATCCCACTCGCTATCGCAGTCTAGCCGGTGCCTTACAATACCTTACCTTCTCTCGACCGGATATCTCCTACGCGGTGCAGCAAATCTGTTTTCACATGCACGATCCACGAGATAGCCATATGCGTGCGTTGAAAAGAATAATTCGATATATTCAGGGAACACTACATTTGGGCTTGCATTTATATAAATCTTCTTTTAATTCACTGGTTTCCTACACTGACGCTGACTGGGGAGGATGTCCGGATATTGCGTTTTTCTTGGGGACAACTTACTATCATGGTCATCTAAACGACAACCCACCTTATCACGATCAAGCGCAGAAGCAGAATATAGAGGTGTAGCAAATGTCGTTTCTGAGTCGTGTTGGCTTCGCAATCTCCTTTTGGAACTGAATTGTCCTATCCGCAAAGCTACACTAGTCTATTGTGATAATGTCAGTGCCATATACTTATCCGGAAATCCTGTCCAACATCAAAGAACCAAACATATTGAAATGGACATTCATTTTGTACGAGAAAAAGTCTCTAAAGGTGAAGTATGAGTGTTACATGTTCCCTCACGATATCAACTAGCGGATATCTTCACCAAAGGACTTCCAAGCGTCCTCTTTGATGAATTTCGAGACAGTCTCAACGTCCGAAAACCTCCCGTTTCAACTGAGGGGGTGTGATAGCAATATTATAAATATGGAATTGATAGCTATATCATAAATATAGAATATGTATATTATATTCTCCTAGAATAGATGATTGTCGTTTCCTAGATTAGCGTTGTATCTCTTGTATAAATTGTTTGTACCCTTTATTGTAAAGATCAAGGAAAATAACATCTGTCCATATTCTTACATTTACCATTTCCTTTAAAACTCGATTTTTACGTTCGAAAACCCCGTTTTGTTGAGGTGTGTATGGTGTCATTGTCTTATGGATGATACCAACTAATTGAAAGTATTGGGGATCTATATATTCCCCTCCCCGATCAGTTCTAAGACATTTAATCGAATTACCCAATTGTAGTTCGACTTCGGTTTTGTAAATTTTTAATTTTCTAAAGTTTCGTCTTTTGCATGCAAAAGATATACATACTAAAATCGAGTATTGTCGTCAATAAAAGTGACAACATACTTCTTATTTCCCAGGGTGGGAGTGGAGTGGAAATCACACAGATCACTGTGTACAAGTTCCAAAACATCCGTATTCCGTTTAACGTTCGGAAAAGGTTGTTTTGTAACTTTAGTAAGCATGCAAGTTTTGCATTTCTCCGCATTAATGTCAAAGGCTGGAATTAATCCATCTTTTGACATTTCATGCATCCTTCTAAAATTCACATGACCCAATCTAGCATGCCATAACATTGAATCAACAATTTTAGAAGAAGACGATGACGATATAAAAGAAGAATTTTCAGAACATAAAATTTTATTCATCACATTCAAATGGAAGATACGATTACTAATAACCAAAACCAATAAAATGACCACTTCGAGATAGGATAAACCTATCCGATTCAAACACTTGTTTAAATCCAAGATTATTCAAACAACTACCACTCACTAAATTCTTACGAATTTTAGGCACAAACAAAACATCAAATAGTTTAACATAATTTCCAGAAGAAAACTCTAAATTAACTACTCCAACACCACAAATTTGTGCATTCGACTCGTTTCCCATATTAAGCATCGAATCGTCTTCAACTGGTGTCAATTTCTCAAACCATCGACGATCCTTGCAAATACGGCTTGTCGCCCCCCCGAGTCGATCCACCATGCACAATCATCATCATGCACATAAAAAGACTCAGATATAAGTGAAACATAATTCTGGACGGAATTATCAAAGTTAGTAAAAAACTGACCTCCTTTCACTTGATCGCGATCGTTAGACCCCGATCCACTTCCACTAGCACCATTATTGTTCAACTTCACCCGACAATCACGTTTGAGATGACCCACCTTGTTGCATCTCCAACACACCAAATCCTTTTTCTTTTTAGAGGATTTGTTGGGTCCATCAAACTTACGTTTATTGCCTTTTCCGTTATTGTTGGAGTTGACTTTCTTCTCCTCAACCATGTGAACAGAGGGTTGTCCAGATTTAACTTTCCCCTTGGATTTGTCATTTTCTTGCACCCGAAGAGATTCTTCGATGCGCAAATGACTCCCACGTTGAACCAATGACAATTCCTCCTTTTGATGTTTCAAGTTATGCTTAAAATCTTTCCAAGAAGGTGGCAGTTTGTCAATCACACTCGACACAACAATAGATTCATCCATATTCATGTTGTGCAGTGTAACTTGACCCAAGATGCGAATGCTTTCATTATATTGTTCCATTACGGGCCTCGAGTCCACCATTTTATAACTGTTAAAATCGCTAACCAATAACTTCTTACAAGAAGCGTTTTCAGCGATATATTTGGACTCGAGGGCTTTATTTTTCTGGCTGACCAAATAAGTCACCGGCTGAGCGAATAAGCCACAACCGAACAACTATTTATGACTGACCAAATAAGCCATATTAGGCTATATAGCCCATTAAGCCACAACCGAACAACCCCTTAATCATATCAAACACACGGGGATTCATTCAAACAACTTGTCCCATCAAGTCTAATCATATTCAATGGAGTCATATTCAGTCCAATTTGTTCATTTTTCTTAACCAATCCAATCCGGTTCAAACCGCTCTATAGTGTGATCCGGTTCAGTACAATAACACTAGTCTTCTTTTTTCCTTTCTTCCCCCAACTTGTTTGCAGGTGTAGACGCGGATAAACCCTAATTTACAACGCAATAAAAACCCTGTTTGGCCACTCTTCACCAAACACACATAGAGCTGCCAAGGCTCCCTCCTCCTCATTGTTATGCTCCATTTTCACACCAAAAACCTTAATAATTATACGGAAACTGGTACGTCCTCTAAGTCCCAGTTTGCATTCAAGCCTCGCCAAGTTCTCCTCGCTGAGCATAATTCAAGAAGCAAGATGAATAATGATGTTGCTTCGAAGGAGGAAAATAGCGCCAAAATCACATCTTTAACTCCTGAATTGAAAGGAAGCCTTCACCATTCTATACTTCATTACCTCCATCGACACGGATTCTCCAAAACCCTAAAACGATTTCAATCAGAAGCTGAAGTCCAGGTTCCTCCCTGCCTGCTCCCTCCTATATATGTATTTATCATATTCTACATGTGTGTATGTATATATATTATTCCTGTATATCCAAATATGCATAAGCTGCACGACTGATTAAAGCTGATTAAGTAGGATGCAAAGTTTGGAAGTTTTTAGCATTGAGACTGCTCAAGTAAAGATACCATTGTAATAAGATTTTGACTCCAATAATCCATACTACCAGGAATACTTTTAATGGATATATACTGATAATAATCTAATAAAGAGTGGCACTTGATTTTGATCGTATATTCATTAGCTGTATATGTGGACGTATATAAATGGTGTGTGTGATTCTCTGGGGCAATTGTAGAAACAGAATTTGGTGCATTCTAAGTGCTTTTGAAGTCTGTTAAGAAATAATGAAGGTAATGTAGGGAAGAAATGCAACATTTACTGTTATTGCATTTGCAATGGGACTAAGAACATGGGTGCTTTATCTTTTAGGTATTAAGTATTAACCAGACATGCTTTGTATAGTTCTACGATACATGATCAATGCTGGAACTTTGAAGTTGTTCTTAGGTAGCTAGGTACATGCTGAGGAATGAGGATATAAATGATCCTGTGCCAATTTTCTGGCGCAACCATGAATACAGAAACATTTTTGAACTTTACAAGCATTAATCCTATCTAAAATAGGAAACAAAGAGTTTGTAATCCTGCATTTTTTTTTTCATAATCAATGACGCAGAGACATGTAGGGATCTAGGAACAGGTGGAGAACTAAAACCGTAGGGAACTAGTTGAACCGTATTGTGCTTGAAATTATATGTGTGTGTGTATATATATGGAGGCAAGCTGGCAAGCTGTTGTACTGGTTAAAATGTCTCAACTGGTATAAATTAGATGGAGGAAAGCTGGCAGGGATTAGTTGAGAGTTGAGACGAGTGAAAATCTGTTTTATTTAAGTATTTAACATATAACCATAGGATCATGGCCGTGTTAACACTTTGGAATTACTTTCTATGTCATGCCATATGACCATGAGGAAGAAAGCTGCAAACACAATGTCTACATTGTGAGTAATTGCTTGAGGCCCATGTGGTATTGAATTTTTCAAGTTTGCTTTTCAAAGGACAACAGAAGGTTGTAGTTGCACATAACCATATTTGTTGGGGATGCATATTGAGAACCAATGTAAGAAACATATGATGGGAAAATTAACATGTGCTTACCATTGGAAACTCATGCTATAAGTCCTATAACAAACCGAGAATGAGGGCGGACTTTGGTCACTCATACTGTTAGAAGCATATAATGGTTGGCACAAAGTGTACCAAACTTTCCTGTGTCAGTGTGGTGCAGCTGATATTGCCTATGAGATATAGACTTCTTCATGCTTCTTCAGTTCTTACTTCTTCCTAAAATTATACTGAGATGATCTAGAAGATGGTAGAGGTGGAAGAGTTATATAGGACTATGAATCTATGATACATGAAACATGTAAGCTCTTGTTGACACAGCAAGCTTTGTCATCTGGGTGAGTGACATAATGGAATCTGGGATTGGTCAAAAGGTCAAAAAGGGCTAGGCTTTGGAGATTACACTGGTATATAGAGGAATTCCCATTGGATAGTCATAACTGATAACTAACAAGGTTTTTTCAGTCATTAAGATCTGTATGGTAAGTGGGGCTTTGGTGAACCATTGGCTTTTGCAAATTGAATTGGTAATAGACACTTATCAGAGAACAGAGGGAGTACCTGCATGGAAGATTTGAATAAGGTCTCGAGGTTGGTCTTTGTTTAATTCAACGGGGCTTCGTCTCCGATTCACCATGGTTTGGTCGAGACTCATTTTTTTTTTACCATCTGTAATAATTGTTTCCCCTGGACCTTTGCCTATCACACCTGCAGAATTTCTTGCTTGTAATCTTATTTCAAAGAATCTGCCACTTCCCAGAAGCCTCTGAAAGTGGCATCTCCGTACGTATCAAATTGCCACAAATCCAGGAAGTTGAACCATGATGATGGTGATTGTGATGAACGCCAATGTTCTAATGATTATTTTTCGACCTCAACGTAGCAGGATATATTAGAGGAAAAAATCTTGAAATGTCTAATCTTATGTTGAGCTTTCAACAAGCTAGATTTTCACAGGCTTACAGTTGTAAGATTGACATTATAGTATTATACTGTTTGATAAAATTTGTATTTTTTGACAACTCTAAGCCCTCTTTGCTTTTTTACTGTATTTCATGTATCATGTTGTCATAATTTGATCAAAATTAATTGTGAAACTTTTGATGTTCATGCTTTCTTTTATGTAGAGTGATACCTGGAAGGCTTCTTCGCTTCATTTGGAGGACATATTCTGCAAATATAATGCCTGGTGAGATGAGAAAGGCACATTCTTATATATATTTTATAGCTCTAGTACCTTGTAAAGTATGAGCAAAGTATTACTCTTAAAAAGCTAGACGTTTATCATATGAAATGTAATAGAGCATTGCCATCTCAATTGCAATTGTCAAGGTGACAGGGTTTGACTCATGGCCTGTAAGGTCCAAAAACATGTAGGCTACAAGTTGATCACAATATCTATATTTATTTGTGCATTCCATTGAATGTAGAAAATGATATCCGTTAAAGCCTAAAACAATACTTCTGAGGTCTTTTTGATAAAATATATAATTATATACATCTCAAGTTTCAGGGGAAGGTAAAAGAGTTATGATAGAGGTTTGCACACGACTGTTTTATTGTTTAGAAAGAAGAAAAAAGCTGCAAGTTTAATATATTTCAGTTCTAGTTTCTATCCTTCCTTATATGGAGACGCCTCCGCCTGAGCTCTAACTGCTGCTACAGTGGCCAATTAAATTAGCCGAGCCTGAGACTATTTTAAACTAAAATGAACTGCCATAGACAAAAAAATATACAGCTTTATCTCATACATGGCTTGGCATTTTTTGCACCTGTTTTGTCTTGTAAAAAACCAGTTAATTTTGTTCACATCTCATCAGCTTGAGCTTCTGCTTTCTTTTTTACGCAGTGATGCTGATGGTAATTTAAACACCAGCAAGAAACCAGGTAATTTAGTGAAAGCTGACTTACATTACATGTATATGTGTGTGTGCATGTAGAGTCTATACAACATTTCTTGTATCTATACATAGGCTGGTGGCATTTACACCGGATTTGTTCGTTGCAGTGTTAGGAAATGATGAGGCTATCATAAAAGATAACTTATGTGCTACCAAGGAAACTATCACCAAGAAGAAGAAGAAAAAGGGTGCTGTTGAGAGTGACAATGGTGCTATTGAAGATCAATCCAATGTCACTAATAAGAAGATAACTGAATCTGGTAAGAATTGTGGTCAAGTATCAAAAGACATTATAGTCAATGAACTAGAAACAAAACCAAAAAAGAAGAAAAACAAACATGATTTGGATTCTTCTGGTCAAGCTGAAGAAGTGAAATCTGATGAATTGAAGAAGCCCGTAGATGATACAATAAATGTATTGGAGATGGATGATCATACTAAGAAAACCAAGGACAAGAAGAAAAAAAGTATTCAAGAAGATAAATTAGAGCCGTCTACTACTAATGATAATGAATTAGTAGCAGAAGTTGCACAAAAAGAGAGGAAGAAGAAGAAAAAGAAATCGAGCACTGGTTCTGCTATTGAAGACAACCAAGTAAACCCAGTGAGAACAGACACTCAAAATGAAACTACTCAGCCTGATGTATCTAGAAAAGAAAAAGGGAGTTCCAAGAAAAGAAAAAGATCGTTATCTGATGAAAATGATAATCTATCTACTGAGATAACACTTACTGAAGAATCCAAGCGCCAAAAGACCGAAACTTCCAAAGGAGAAAAGAGCAAAAAGGAAGGTAGCAAGGTCAATGAAATCAATGCACAAGAAACATCTAATGAACAGCTTGATGGACAGGCAAACGGGACACTTGAGATCAATGGAGGAGAAAAATCAGGTGCCCAGAAATTCACAAAAAAACATCGTAAAGATTCAGCTGAGGTATGTACACCATTTCCTTAAATTATTTTCTAATATTGATTCAAATTGCCAGTTACACTTGTACTTGGTTCTGTTTTTCTAGGTTGGGGTGGGGTGGTGCAACCATCTATCTGAATGGACTAGCTTTAATGATTGTATTGTTTAATCATAAAGTTTGATCCACCATAAATCCCCAAAATAGTTAAGGAGTCTTTTGCTTTGATTCTATTCATATCCTCAAGATGGCCATCCTCTGCACTTATTATGACAACTAAGAATTTAAAAGTGTAAGCATGTGCATTGGGGTGGGACAGGGATGTGATGACCGCATGATTATCGTTGTTGTGTCATGCTCTCTCTCTCTCTCTCTATATATATATATATATATGGATCAAACGAGAACGGTACCTATTTAAAAGAACACGAGAACGGCAAATCACATACAAAATCATAAGTGATTTTACATGTGATTCCCGCGACCTTAAGTCGCGGCAAAAGTCGCCCGCGTACTGTGATTTTGCACGACTTCCCCGCTAATGTAAAATCACTTATGATTTTGTATGTGATTTGCCGTTCTCGTGTTCTTTTAAATAGGTACCGTTCTCGTTTGAACCCAACTCTCTCTCTCTCTCTCTATATATATATATAATGAATGGAGGGTTTGACATTTGAGTAATCCTAGCATTTGAGTATATAAAGAATCTGATAAAATGGTGTTCTTGCAGCCAAAGACAGTAAATGCATTTCAAAGGGTGAAGATTGATGAAGTGGAATTTGCACACCAAAAATTGCAAGATAATTCATATTGGGCAAAGGTAATGATCACCCTGTTATGCACAAACTTTTTCGCTTGATGTGTTAAGAAACAAGTAACGATTTCTGTGCCCCACCAACGATCTTAAATTGCTTACTGCAGGATGGCGCAGATATCGGTTATGGTGCTAAAGCACAAGAAGTTCTAGGTCAAGTTAGGGGGAGGTACAGTTGTTCCCTTTACTCTAAAAGTTCCTATTCCAAAATGTTATAAAACTTGGACCATTCATTGACCCGGAAAAGTTGGCAGTTGGATGCGTCATTTGGTCAACCATGGTCAGACTAATATTGATCAATGACGGGAAGAATTATATAAAATTATGTGGGTAGTAATACTTTATATAATAATATTGACATAAATAGTTAAGTAAAATTCCCTGAAACAAAGCAATATGGAAATTGTCTACAAAATTATAGAAACTATTTTGTACCATAATTTAGCAAACTTCAACATAAAGAAACATAGGGAAGTCATGTAGTTAGCATTCGTAGGCTATGTTTGGTGACCATAAACTATCTTATTTTTTGAGCTTGGTGACAGCATCATATGGGAAGCCATAGTTTATAAGCTAGTTTTTTGAAAAACTACTTCATATAGCTTATTGTTTTTTTTTAGTTATTTCCCCCCAATAATGCCTCTTGTATTTTACATAAACACGCCTTATATTTTTCATTTTGGTAGTTTTACATCATCATCTAGCTTATCAGCTAGTTTTTTATTTTTATTTTATTTTAACAAACATTACTAATTTATCATTTAAAGCACAATAACTAGAGTATTAGCCATCAGCTAGCTTTTCAGCTAACACAGCCAACTTATATGCTAGTTTTGCCGAATATAGCTGTAGACTTGTTCAACTAAAAACAAAGTGCGTAAAGAAAAACAATATACACAACTATTAAACTTTATGGATATATAGGTGAGCTGTTGAACCGCCCTCTGGGTTGCCAAGCTGGATGCCTGAACCATCCAACCTTAGTTCAGCCCACATATCGGTTTTCTTCAATTGAGTCGGATTTTTAAGCACTGCTGCTTTCTAGAAACTGATTTTCACTTGGGTGTCTCTTTCTGCAGGGACTTTCGGCATGAGAAGACAAAGAAGAAGCGTGGAAGCTATAGAGGAGGTCTAATTGATCAACAATCGCATTCCATAAAGTTCAATTATTCGGATGAAGAGTGATTCTAAAGAATTGGTAAGGCCTATGGCTCTCATTTTTGATCGTTTATTTGTATGAACCAAATGACCATATTCCATGTACACCATCAAAAAGTTTGAACTTGTTTCCGTTATCACCAGTTCCTTGAGGATTCTTTGGCTCAACTTACTTTACTTCATTTCAAGTTCTTGCCTATTTGTTGCTGAACCTCAACAAAGTCTTGTTTTAAGTTCATAATACTTATATATGGAAAATACTCACGCCACACTTCTTAGTCTCACTTTTGATAAGGTATGAACCCTTGGCAACTTGAGAGATTCGGCTCTATCGGTAATCCTGGTACCACTTAGCCAATGACCCTTTGGTAAAGTTTTGTGGATCCCTATTTTCTTATATGGTGGCTCCTAGAATTACCATTAGATAAAATATACTATTTGATGACATGGGTAACTAAAATAAAATCAAACACATTAGTATGTTCCATTCGGAAGTAGGGTTTGAAGGGAGAGGGATGTATGCAAACCTGTCATCTACTTTATAGAATAGAACATACTAATGTGAAGGGAGAGGGATGTACATATACTTTATAGAATAGAACAATTATTTCTGTGAAAACCCCGACTTTGAAGAGTGTTTACAAAAAAATTTAAGTGAACACCTAAGTGGAAGGAACATATAAACATTATTAGGTTATATAAAATACAACCTTTTCCATTCTTACAACCTATATAACCTGATCTTAGCCATTCACTTTTTATTTATTTTTTAAAATTGAAAAAGGGTAAATTGAGTAGAACACTATTAAAGATAATCACCTTTTTTTTAATAATTAAGCCGTTTTTTTGGGTTAACATCTTTGTAGAGTTTTTCTTTCATCCGTCATCCACGTTTGTTTCATCCAATCCTGCCGAAAAAGTTCATTTGCATATTAGGGTTCATCAGTAATAGTTGACAATATTGTTTCGTTGATAATCAACAATGGATCCTTCAGATACCGTAAAGAAGTGTATGTGGAAGATGTGTTAAAAAACTACCTGTTTTAACAGAATTAACCTCTTAAAACCAAACACAAAAAGGAAATAAAAAACCAAAACCCTATACCCAATAGAAATCCATTATATGAAGTAATTTTATTATATGAATAACCCTAATGATGCATCCATTGTTCATCAATGGCAAACAAATGATGCAACAAATCCAAATATGATGTAAGCATCCATATTTCATCAAATTCAAACCAACGATGCAACAATGTGAACCTCTAATGCAACAATACTCATAATTTCAACAATGTTATAGACTGGTGCACCCATATGTCCAATAAACTGGTGCAACCATATATCAATAAATGATGCAACCATATTTCATCGAAAATGTTAAATACTGATGCAACCATATTCAAATAAATGATGCAACTATAACATCTGAGACACACAAATGTAACAATATTTCACTAGATCCAACCACATTTCATCACTAGACTTACAAATGCAACCATTTTTCAGCAATGGAGAAAGAATTATGCAACACATTTTTTTAACTCACACAAATGATGGAACCATTTGTTCAATAGATGAACAAAATTTCATTATACCTAGATTCATCGAGACCGCAAATAATGAACCAACATTTCATCAAACACCTGGTATACACAATAAAAGTTGTATTTTTCTAACCCCTTCTGTCTTCTTTAACATCTGTTGTATCAATCCGTCTTCTTGAGTTGAGGGTTTGATGTCATATTTCATCTTCAACATCTATCAATACTGGATTTGAAGCGGTATTCTTGAAATTAGAAAACGAAGTTTTCAGCATTATTTTTTCCTTCCTTTTGCGAACTGATTGATTCAAACACATAGAGTTGGTATTTAATGATTTTTTTTTTCAAAACAGAGAATCAAATGTCTTTTTTACCTTGATTTGTTGCATTATTGGAACCTTCTTAATCGTCATCTGCTATATCATGAGTTGCGTTCTTGAATTTGATCGATATCTTCAACCGATTGGGGGACAATGAATTGACTATCGACGAGTGATTATCGACGATTAGAATCTTCAGAATAGTGCATCTTCATACCGTGTCATTTCACAATTTTATCTTCCAATTTTACCACTAATTGAAATTTGTTTCTTACTTGTGTGGCCTTCAATCATCAACTAATAACAAAATTGCCTAGATTAAAAATTAAACGGCTGTGATAAGGTTGCAAGCGTTGTAGGAATGCAAAAGGGTTGACCAGTCAAAGACGCAATATTTGACTAATCAAATCCGATCTTGACCATATGAAAGGCTAGGATTACTTCTCTATTTCTCATACATTTACCATTTCTCAAATGAACCTAAGCCTACGTATACATATTGTAATAGTTGCTTGTTTGCTATTTCTCAGTGGAGCAATAAAGCAAATGAAGTAATAGTAAGCTCAACATTCTAATAGAAATCAAACGATCATGGCATTCTTACACCAAGATAATATTAGGGGAAATATCACATGCAGACATCTATGCATATCATGAGTAACAATTCCTCAATCAGATAAAGTTATAGATTTACAGTTAAATCTATAACTCACCTTGTCTATATCACCTTTAGCTGTTCATATTTGTGCTACCAATAATCACCACAAGAACAAGATCCACCATGGAAAACAATCTCTCTCTCGACCAATTGGGAAACAAACTTGAAAGCCGAATGACAATCTCCACAGACCCTGATGTTCTTCTTGATCCTGATCATAGACCCCTTTGGCGTTTTCAGAAGCGCAAACGCCAAAGCAAGCTTTTCACTGCGATACTGTAACTTGGCTTCTCTTTCTTGCTGGTCGACAAATAAGAGGACATGGCTCGTATCTGGAACATACCCAACTCCATTTTCTTATGCATCCTACAAGCACCACCAAGTAAAGCTCCCCATATGGCTGCCGTGCGGTGGGTTCAATTGGGAGTTCTCTAATGAAAATTTGAGCACGATCAAATTGACCTGCTCGGCCAAGTAAATCAACCATCGTTACATAATGAGAGACCTCTGGTTCAATCTTGGATTTCTTCATCATCTCAAAGTAATGTTGTCCTTTATCCAAGAGTCCACCATAAGAAAGTTACACTATTCGGTTTAATTCCCGTTTCCATCATTTTTTTTTCAAATTGTTCGAGGGTTTTTACGCCAAGTACATGTTGTGCGTACGCAGTAAGCATAGAATTCCTCGAAACCACATCAGGCTTAGCTAATCCATCAAAAAACTTTTATAGCATCATCAAAGCTGCTTGATTTAGCAGACATATCAAGGAGGGTGTTGCCGACGAACGCAATAAGTTTAAGACCGGATTTGAGCATGTGGGCATGAACCCACTTCCCTTGCTCTAGTGATCCAGTGCTTGCACAAGAACAAAAAATACTTAACCACAAGGGTTGTGGCGTACTGGTTATGTGGGATGTGATAGAATATCCCATCTGTTCAGGGTTCGAATCCAGGCGTACACAACAATTGTGGCCACTGAGGTTTAATCAGGGGCTGATGTAATTTGCCAAGAAATTAATCTAGTCATAACCTAGGAAACCTCATTTTTGTGTTCTAATCCATCAAACACAAAATGAGCTTCCTACATTCTTTCATACCTGCAATACATGTCCACAAGTGCACTTCCTTAGATGATGAATATCGAGTTATAAACAATGTTTTAAAACCCGGGTTGACCCGGCCGGTTCAACAGATTGAACCGGGAACCGGTGAAGAGACCGTGTCAATTACAACCGGTTTTTTGGGAAATTACGGCCCTGATCGAACCGCCGGTTTTTTGATAGAACCGATTGAACCGGTCTTATTGAACCGGTAAAAACCCGGGTTGACCCGGTTAAAAAATCGATTTTTTATGTGACATTAATATTTTTTTTATTTGATATTGGAGAAAGTGACCATGTTGTTGATGACCATGAAGTTGAGAATGAATTTCAATTACTAAGCGATCGTGAGTTTGATGCATTTAACACTCCAATGTCTCATTATCCATGATTTGGTTTGAACGTTATGTTTCGTTTTGATGTATTTGAATTGATGAAAAACTTATGCTTATATGTGTGTTTTTTATTTTTTGGATTGATGTAAAACTTGTTGTTATGTGTTTTTTTTTTAATGTTTTTGGATTGATGTAAATCTTGTTGTTATGTGTATTTTTAATGTTTTAACTTATGGACATCAAATTCTTGGTTTTATATATATATATATATATGCAGGAAAATGAAAAATACATAGAATTTCTTGAAACCGGGTCAACCACCCGGTTGAACCGTGACCCGATCATCACACCAGGTCAACCAAAAAACCGGTTTTTAAAACATTGATTATAAAGCCCACATTTTCTAATGCGAAATAGAACTTACATTTATAAAGATATTTTGTAAAAAGAAAAAAAAAATCTGATATTAGCATTACCGATTTCATCTACTCCATCTTATAAGCAGATATATCTTAGGGGTTGTTTGTTTTTAAAAAAAAATCTCTTAATGACTCTTAAGTCTGAATCGTTCAGACATTTTTACACATCACCTCTTATTTATCATAACTAAATTAAGACTTCAGACTTAAGACATTTTAAAAAACAAACGACACCTAATCTTTTTTAGATATATGTTGTATCTGGGATAATTTATGTCGACTAATTACGGATGATCATGGATGGCCAAGAGTTATTATTTAAAGAATAAAAAATCAATCTATGTGTTTTTATTTTTAAATTTCTCACTTTATATTAGGAGTGTTTGTTGTTTGGTTTGAGCGATTTAGCCTCTCAAACCACAAACCAAATCATAATGGCAGTTTAGAATTTTTTTTAAACCGAGCGGTTTGATAGCAAGTAACCAAAACGGTTAACTGGACCGCAACAAAACAGTTTTGACTGAACGATTTAGACGGCTTGGGTCTATTATGGGCTTTAAACTAAAAAAATATAACGTTTATCTCTGATTCTACCAATATAATATCGTTAAAAAAACACTATACCAAATTATAAAAGAAACATTTGTCTTTAAAATAAAAAAAAATATTGAGCAAGTTGAAAAAAAGTTATTTATTATGACTAAAAATTTAAACAATATTAAAACAACATTTTTTTTTTGTGGTCATCAATAGTGAAATCATCAGTCTTTTCGTAATCGGTTAGAACCACCGGTTCATATTTGATCCTCAATTTTGGCCAAGTACCGGTTAGGGCACGACCATGTCTTTTTTTGGCCCCGTCTTTTTTTTAAAGACCAGTTAAGGCACTATCTGTATCTCTAATGTCAACTTATTCGAAGATTTGACTTTTCTTATAATCATGCCATTAGAGTCGCATTTTATTACGAATATGCAATAACGTCTAGCAAGGCCTTTCGTTAAAGAATCATCTAAAGGCTTGTAAAGCGTTCTTACAATTCTCAAGAAAGGTAAAAGTTCTCATACAATCCTGACTCTGTCATATTAAAAGAATTAAAAACAGGGAAACCCATTTTATCCATTAATTAGATCAAGAAGTAGATGACCCATATTGAAATGACCTTTTTTGTAGATAGTGTAATTACTCTTAAATCACGAGGAGGTGAATATTTGGAAGAGAAAAAACATATCAAATCTGTTTTTTTTTTAAATTGCAAGAAATATATTAGGATCATTTGGGTTGTATTGCTAGTAGTAGACTACAAAAACCCTTCAAAATGTTACATTTCCAAGGTTTTTGGGAGACCAAACACGTAAATATTGTAAACTTTGGAATGCAAACTTTAACACTTGAAAGTAGCTTGTTTCATGCAAAAAGGTCGAGATGCATCCTTCTTTTCAAGATGGACAGAGTATTCTTCATAAGCAAGTGAAGAACTCAATAATCAAATGCTCTTAACGAATAGCAAGGTAGAATCACCATGCAATAATGAAATTACCCCATTAGCTACCAAAGAATGAAAAAAAAAAACATTTATTGATTTAACAAAGAGAGAAGGTGACTTGAAATCAGAAGCACCAACATATTACCACACAAGGAACAAACTTGATTAACAATTTAATACATATCACCATTAATGAAACCAAAACTTATAGATGGAAGTCTCATTAATAGTGTCTTTGTGTACTTCAACTTAGAGATTGTTGATTACCAAACAAAATTTAAATTGATCTCTAAATCATAAGTACACAAAAACTAACTTCATAAGAACATAAATAGCAACCATAGAGAAAAACAAAATGAAAAAGATATTACATGCAGAGTACGAATGAACTATGAAAAGAGTGTAATTTTCTAGAACATGTCAGGGCCTTGAGGAGGAGCAACAGAGAACAAGTTTATATGCATGAACATTTGTTCGCTCCTCAATAAATCTCTAGCATCTAGTTAAGGTCTCGAGTAGAACAACTATCATCTTGACACACCAACCATTAAACTTGTTATTGGCATAATCAAAGATGAGCTTTAACATAATCGGTATAGATTACAAATAAAGATCAAGTTAAGTGTTTTGAAGTAATAGATCCAATTAAGAAGCGTATAGATATCGACTAAGACCTATAGATGACTAGTGATGCATACATCTATTATTATAAACACAACTGCTTGTCTGTTTCAATTTATTTCTCCCAAATTTAGACACAAACACAACATGATTTCAAATAAGATTGTTATGTTTACTAATTAATGAGGCTTAGTTTATCTTATAATAAAAATCATATAGACAAGCAGATGAAAAATTCATCCCTTGGATCATGTGGTTGCCCAGGTCTTCAAAAACAGATCCATAATCAAAGGAAAGCATTGTATGGTTGTTACAGTTTTTATTATTTGAAACTTCTTGTTAGGTGTTGATTTTGATTAAATTTAAAATCTGGTGACCTTAATTAGTGGCTTTAAAGTTATCAATTTATTGTCAAGGATCAGTTTGAAATAAATCGAAAATAAAATACATTTAGTATCGATTACTCGAGCAATTTCTCTTTGAAACCAATCAGGGATCAATGTTACTATATATAACAGTTAAATAAAGCTAATTAACATATAAATCATCGTTCTTAGTGAAAGGAAAACATGAATATGATATACTACCTCCTTCGGTACAAATTATTGATCTTCTTTATGCGGCGGTCAAGAAGAGTAGAAGACAAGCACAAGGGCCAGGGGCAGTGGAAGCGACAGTCAGCAGACGGCAGCGCATGGCGAGAACCAAGATCCATGATAACAAAAGTATGAGAAGAAACTTAGAGCATGTTCAACAACATCTCCAAAATGGAGAAAATAAGGATTTTGAGCTAATATTTTGCTCCAACAACTTCATCGATATCTCCAAAATAGAGAAAGTAGGAGAGAGAAATGTTTTTTCTCCAAAGATGAAGAAAACCCCAAAAATGATTAGCAAGCGAGAGCACCAATAAGAAACATGGAAAATAAATATTCAGAGAGATAAATAATACATTAATAAAAAAATATTAGAGTGAATTGTGGATTTGGTCCCTGTGGTTTTGTGATTTCTTTGACCATGGTCCTCATTCTATGTTTATTGTGGATTTGGTTCTTGTGGTATTCAATTTGTCTTGGTCATGGTCATTCTGACTAACATCTCCGTTAATTTCGTTAAATCAAGGACCATTTTCGCCATTTGCCATTTTTTTGTCCTTTTACGATAAGAAAAAAAAAATACTTTTATACATACATATAAAGATATCAAAATAAATAAAATAGAATATTATTTATGATTTAATTGTTTAACTTTTTTAAAAGATTAACTATATTAATACGATTTAATTTTATTATTATATTATAGCATAAATAATGAAAATACTTTAATTTATAAAATTACTGGATATAATTTGTTGACTTTTATATATTAGACTAATATAAAATTTGTCAAAGATTATATTTCAAAAAAGGGGTGGGTGAGGCCAATTACACGCCTACCAAATTTTATACATTTACATCAAATTTTATTTTTTACATTTTCAATATAATTTGATTTGATTCGAACATTAAAAAAAAAAGGAGGAAGAAGGTGCATATAACATTTGTGATAACATTACCCTTATAAAAAAGATTGAAGAGAAAGGACTATAGCATGTATGGCGGTGAGAAAATGTGTAAGTTGTCGTTATCGGTTCAATAATTATAAACATTCAATCGATCGATGGAATGAATAGAATTCTCTAACATTTGTGACAACTATGGTTTATTTTATATTTATAAAAAATGTACAATGATGAATATATCATTTGATTTAATTTTATATTTTAAAAAATAAAATTCAGTCTAATAGAGAAAAAGAAAATATCACCTGTAGCTTTTGTCCTTGTCAAATAGGAAAATTGAATTGAAAATAAACTGACTTTGAACTTGGACTTCCGAACTAAATTTCGAAGAATAGTATTTCTCAAAAGAAGACATGAAAAAGAATTGAAATTCCTTACTACAATGCAAGGAATTTAAATTCCACTATATGTGGAATTGGACTTCCGAACTAAATTTCGAAGAAAGAACTAAGCGCATATATGTAATTTGGTCAATTTCCAAATCTTTAAGATCTCACCAGATTCCAACCAACCAAATACTACGATAAAGTTCGCTACATATTGAATCCCAATACAAGATCTCCATCCTAAACAACCTGGGTTTTTCATCATCCCCCATCATTAGGGACGAACCGAGAAATTTTTTCATACAGTAGCACCATATAATATAGATTTTTTTTTACAAAAAGCACGGTTTTAATCGATGTGTCTTCATCATTTTACCGACGTTCAATATTGGCTGATGTGTTTTTAGCCTAATTCTATGATTTCAAGAGATTTTTAAAGTTTTTTGCTTGATTTCGAGGTATTTTTAATTTTTGTTATCGATTTTCATTATTTATGCTATAATTTAATAATAAAATTAAATCGTATTAATATAGTTAATCTTTTAAAAAAGTTAAACAATTAAATCATAAATAATATTCTATTTTATTTATTTTGATATCTTTATATGTGTGTATATAAAAGTATTGTTTTTTTCTTATCGTAAAAGGACAAAAAAATGGCAAATGGTGAAAATGGTCCTTGATTTAACGAAGTTAACGGAGATGTTAGTCAGAAGGACCATGACCAAGACAAATTGAATATCACAAGAACCAAATCCACAATAAACATAGAATGAGGACCATAGTCAAAAAAATCATAAAAGCACAGGGACCAAATCCACAATTCACTCAAAATATTATAATCAATGTTGGATTCTCCAAAATAAGGTATCTAACGGAGATTAATGTTTTTTTCGGAAATTTTAACTTTATGTGTTGTAGATGCTCTTAGGGTCCATCGATTGTCCTTGTGGGTCACCTTGTTGTGCAAAAATTACAATTTGCATAGTGATTTTCTTTCACTATTTATTTAATTAATTAATTAATTAATTACTGTAGACTCTATTTTAATGATTTTATTTAATTAATCTCCCTTCCCATCCTTTCAATTTTCCTTTCCCCATATATATATATATATATATAGGCGTCTTTTAATATACGACCTAAAAAAACCTTGCAACCCTTGAAAGCTTGCTTCCTCTTAACCATTGATATCTAAATCAACGGTGAAGATCATGTTATGTCTTTTAATAATATTAATTATATTAATCATTTCTTTTTCAATGAATTAAATGTGTGGTAAAGGGCAAAATAGGAAGACAATGTAATTGAAACCCCCCGCTAATTATGGCAACGTGTTTTCATATATTGAATCCCGCAAAACACTCCTTCATCATGATTCAGTTTCCGATTAAACTGCCTCACCGATAGAAATCCCTTTTCTTCAAGCAAATCTTGGCTATGGCCGACGTAATTCGAGGTATGTTTACAAAAGACAATAGAAGAAACTCAATGCACGATGAATCGCTCATAACTAGTTTTTTTTTATGTTTCAGTGTGTAAGAGAAGTGAAAGGATGATGCTGAAGTACTCATTTTGACGATTCAAAAACACTGCATCTACCCCCATTGTCATAGACTTCGACGTTGAAGATGAAGATGCACCAGAAGCGAACAACAATGAAGTCCATGAACAACAGCCGAACAACCAGGAACAAGACTTGTCAATGAATTTATATTCCTTATGCTTAATATCTTTTGCCATTTGATAATTTTTTTATATTGTTAATTTCATCGATTTTGATGAAACCAGATAATAAGATCAATATTTGATCCTAGTAATACTAATAATCCGATGTTGCTTGGGAACTATTTCGAGAACCGGAAGTAGAACACATTCACAAAATTGCATATAACAAATTGTTTGGGAAGTAGAATTACGAAGATTGTAATAGCTTTAAAAGGGAAATATTTTAAATTTCATATACATATGAAATAAGGTTCAATATCTATTATGAACTACAAATCAAAGATGCAACTAGCATGAAGATCATATAATTGAAAGAATCGTGGTGTATTGTGTTTTCGACTGAATTTCATGGTTTTAGGTCAAAGATTACCAAGATTGATTACTACCCACATTGTGCACAAAACTACTCACTAGAACAATATAAACTTAATGTTGGTTAATATAATTGAAAGAATCGTGGTGTATTGTGTTTTCAATAATCATGTTATCAGTTCATGTCTTGAATTCCACATTTGTGATTATGGAATTCCAGAATACTACGGCATAAACATTGTTTAATGGATAACAATTGCATTAAGTTTCATTCATGAAATCTTCGGCATGTATAACATTTTCAACAAACATGATTTGGATTTTGCTTCCAAACAATATATTAGAAATTCAAGGATAGGAAATCGTGAGCAAATTGGGGTGAATACATGTAAAGACCATTTGTGTAAAGTTGAAATTTGTAAAGTCTTGGGTTATTAATTGAAAAATCAGAACTTGAGGGACTAGAGTGTATTTTGGAGTAAAATACTTAAAAGAACAAATCCCTAGATTCTTTTCCATTTTTGGGCTTGGAGGCGGCGACTGAAGAGACAGAGGGCAAGGTTCTTGGGGACAGCGATTGAAGGGATTTGTGTTCTTGAAGGCGATCGAAAGAGGTTAGTATACCTCTCTGGTTATTCTCTTAAATCGTTTCCCTCCATCTTCTTTATTGGGTTTTGGCTATTAGTTTTTGGTATCTGATGTTAAGAATAGGGTAAACTTTGGGTTTGATCTTAGAATGGGGATTTGATTATTGCGGTTAGTTGGGATGTTTTCTTGCTATTAATCTGCGTTTCAAATGGTTAAAAGTTGGTTGTGATTAAGTTTAATGCCGAGGTTATGTTATAGTTTTCCCTACGCCGAGTTTGGGAACTGGGTTTTGGGGAAGTTCGTTTGTCGCACCAGGTACCGGGGGAACCCGGGTAAGGCATGTGACCCCGGGGAGACCCGGTCGATGACGAGACCGGGGGAACCCGGGCAGGGCCGTGACCCTGGGGGAGTCTCGGGCGAGCCGAGCACGGGGAAACCGATCGATGCCGTGACCGGGGGAGACCGGGGGTTTTGATCTGACTTCTTTCTCTTGTCGCTCCAGTTAGTGATTGTTCTCTTTCGCTAATCAATTGTAGGGGATCAATATTAATCTAAGGGTGCAATTTCTCGAGCAGGTGAGTTTTTGACATCCTTTATCCCCTTTACATTTATAGAAATATTTTGATTACTGAAAATGGGGTATATGAAAGCATGTTATTATCTAATTGTCATTTTATAACTCTTACTTGCGATGTTACCGGCTTATTTTATAATTGTATATAATTGTCTGAATTGTATATAATTGGGAATACTTGCTCATGGATTGAGGATCGTGAAATTACTGTAATTCCTTGGAATTTCATAAAAACCACGTGTGTGTGAAATTCGTTTTCTGCACATGTGGGACGGGGAGTCTGCTTGGGCCCCGAGATGAGAGGGGAGTCTGCTTGGGCCCCGATCGTGGTTGCGCATGAGGTAAAGAAAAGGTAGTCACAACTGATCCTTGTGATTCCCGTTTTTGGGATGTGATATTGGACTTATCTTAAATTGCCATGTTTTACAAAGTTTGTTGAATTTTAAATGTTTGTCAGAAATTCACTAGACCTTACGGTCTAACCCTCGTTTTCAATCATAAAAACCCCTTTTCAGGAAGAAGCGCTTACGGTACTTCCAGTAAGGGAAAGGAGAAGGTGTAAGAGCAGAAGGTGGTCACGAGTGAAGACTTAGTTACTTTAAATGTCGCTTTAATTTAGAAACTCTCGGCTGTAGACAAGACTTCCGTTGTTAAACCTCTTAATTACTTTTGGAATCCTGGTGTTTTGGGATTTTGTTTATGTTATGTTTTGGCTTGAATTCCTGGTTATTACAATACAAATGCATGAACATAATTTCATGAATTTCTTGACATGCATATCCAATCATGTTAATAGTTTAACCAAGCATGATAAACAATTCATTGACTGAATTTCATGGTTTTAGGTTAAGGATTTGTAAAGCATAAACACAGTTGTGGAAGTTATATTGCATGAAAACAAATTCATTTTAAAACATTGTAATACATAACAATTCATGTTGACAACTTTACTAACCATGATGTGGATTACAAATTCATTAATACATGGTTGCAAACAATACAACAACATCAACATGCATGCATATTAATGGAAGATTAAACCTAAACAATTTTTGCATGATACCCAGCAAACAACCTCACATGCATAAAACTTAATTAAAGATAAAAGGTATCCAATCCAATAAGAATTTCATGTACAAAACGCATAAGATCTTATGCAATACATTACATTAAATAATTCCAAAACCCTAAAAAACGATTAAAAGAAATGAAACTATACACTCCAGCTACAATGATTACGATTACAACAAAACAAGAACATAATAAATATGAAACCCAACCTTCTTTAGTGATCAAATCATCAGGGATGAAGCATTATTCTACACGAGAGAAATTCAGAACATTGCGAACCTCTTTCCATAATATGTGAAGAGTTACATTGCAATTAGTCAATCGCTAAAACAACGCCATCCTTGTTCTTTGGAGGGAAATGAGCACAATACATATTCATCGAATTGTTCGGCAGACTTTGCATCACCATCGACTTGGTCTAAAGGCCGGAGCAACTCTTGTTTCAATCCGTCATCTTCATTGGAATATCCTTATTCATGACCATATTGCTGTTCATGCAAAGAGAATGACGAGTAAGGCCGAATTACTCAAAATAACAAGTTTATTATCTCCTTAGTTGCAACCTTTAAGAATCTTGAATCCACTGTTCTTCAACACAAAAACTTGTCAAAAACAACTAAACCCTCAATGATAATGAGTATTCAAAATAGGAATATGGATAATTCATTCAGAAAAAAAAACCATATATTGAACATACGCACTACCCACAATTTTAGGAATTGATTACACGAAATTTCGAGCCAAAAATTAAAATTGAATAAATTAATTACTATTTGACTAAACTGCCCTTCATATTTTACAATTAAATTTAATATATAAAAAAACAATCAGATTAGATGGACGGTTGTGATCTAGGTTGCTGATGACAAAAATGCACACGTGTAAAATGTGTTACAATAATGGTGCAAGTATACACCACGTATTGCGTTCGCTTCTCAAGTAATATAATGGTAAGGACCAAATATCGTATCCACAGGGATTGGACTTAACTAAGAATCAGAGATTTTCACGAACTTCTGGTGCAAAGTTTAAGATTTATAAAATCTGATTTGTTGGTTTAGAGCGAAATATTAAATATTAAATTTAACAAATGATAAAAAGCAGGTACGGGTGTAAGTTTCATCCGAGAGTATTTTTATAACTTAAATGGTTAACAAAACCGATCACAATGAAGTCCCACACGATTTCCTCCTCTCGAAGCTACGTCGTATAGGTTGCGATAACGGTATTATTATAAAATTACCACATTAGCTAACTTTCGATTTACCAATCTCACTAAGTAGATCTCGAAGATCTTAGCCCCGTTAGTATGGAGAGATGCGCATATCTCTATGACACACCAACTCGACCAACATTTTGGACCTTAGTTCGACTATGCAAAAATCCATATCTCTATGTGATTATTAAAGATTTTCTCAAACCTTCTTGCATCACCCAAGCCGTATTCGGGTCCGCCCCTCTCGGGGTCTAAGATCTAATATTAACACACACAAGTGATCGGCTTGTCCGCGTTGAGATGAAGATTCAACTTGGATGACCAAACCGAGAAGCTAGCCAAATGTGGTAACACCCAAGTGTTACATTTTAACCTCTCGGGTTGGCTTACACCCGCACCCAAAGGGGGGTTTAGCTACTGAACATAATTAAAGACATAATAGCAGAAAATAAATACTGGAAATTAAACTGCATTAAACTTAAAAGCTGTCACTGTGGTCACTGACTTACCACAGTGGCGACGAAATGTAAACTGCAGAATTAAAATCTAATTAACAATACAAGAGCAACTAGCTAAGAACTTAAAAATTAAAGACTTGGAGAATCTCAGGGAGCTCCAAGGGAGTGCTTTGTAAAACTTGAGTAGTGAATGATGCCTCTTCAATGTCAACCCAAAGCCCCTTTTTATAGTCAAAAAGGGTGAATAATGTTTAAAAGGATGAATAGTGACTTTTTTTAAGCATGCTTTCTTTTTTGTCTTCATCCTCTTCTATTCCATGCAAGATTTCAGCTTTTGACTCATTTTCAACCTGCAATTCTCTTTCACAAACTGGGAAATAAAATCTGCAGAAAAATTTCCAGCTGTTGCACTGCTGTGGTGACTCGCCACAACGGTCCCAAACGTCCAGAACTTGATTTTTAAACTATTTCATGACTTTTTTGGGTACTTTGGACCAAAGAAAGAGAAAATGCTCAAAAGGGTCTTTTAGGATGATAGAAATAAGGGAAAAAGTAAGGAAAAGAAAGACAAATAACCCTAAGATATGAGGGTTATCACAACCCCAAACTTAAGATATTACTTGTCCTCAAGTAATGAAAAAAAGAAAAGAAAAGAAAGGACACGAAACAAAATGAACGAACCAGCTATTTTACACGAAAGTGAGTGACGGATTACCTTTGTAACAATGCGGTGTATGATTCTCCTTTGCTCGTATGATCTTTGGTTTGATCGGTAGGTCTTGTAGGGGTGCGTGTTTGTGGGTTGGATCATTTTTGCGGGTTCCCTTCTTTAATTACCCCAAACTTATTTGTTTTTATGGGAAAGGAATATGGTATGGGTTTTGCATGTATACGGTTCCTTTTTCCCATTTTCTTTCTGGCGAAACACATTTTTTTTTCTTTGAATCATTTTTCAAAAGGCCGAATGGAAGTGGATTGGTGACTTTTCTTTTTGAAAAAAAATTCGACAGTTTTGCGCAATGTTTCCCGAGATTTGATATAACTACAACAACCCCTCCCCCAAAATTTTAGACTGCAACGTCCCCGTTGCATGGGAGAGAGAAAAGGTGGCTAAAAAAATGGTTACAAAGGAGGTGTATGGGCCGAGTGTATCAAAAGAGGGCCTACGTCCTCTCAAACCAATTAAACCATATGAACAAACGAAAATATACACCTGCACAAAATAAGCATCAAAAGCATCGGGTAATGGCATATATCACAACCAAAAATAACAGGGTACGATCACAAAACAGCAACACATCCCAAAGTTATACCCGACAGAAGTTATAACGACAGGTATCACAAAAGACAGATAAGCAACCAAAAGTCATTAAAATACCCCAAAAATCAAGCGGACGGGGATGGGTCCTGATGGCGAGGTGTATCCACAGCAGAGGCAGTCCCAACGTCGGCGGGAGAAGTAGGTCGAGGAGCCGCAGTAGACGAAGTAGGACGATCAGCACGAGCGGCAGAGGCGTCCTGAGCACGAATAGCTGCGCGGTCCTCACGTTGGGCAGCTTCTAAACAGTCCAGGCGATAGTCAATGGCAACCATATGGAGCTCCAGACGGGATAAGGTCTGAAAAAACGCTTGCTGCCATGGCTCGGCCGCGTCTGTGGCAGCAAAGGAGGACGATGACGCTGCGAACTTGGATTGGGGTGGATTATTCGGACGTGGTGGTGTAGGCTGCCACGGGGGCTGAACAGGACCAGCTTGGATACGAGCTGCTGGCACATCAATACTACGAAAACGATTGGCTCGATGCATTCGTTTGATAGTACCCTGATCAATCTGTGAAGAGTGAAAGACAATATCGTCCGTTTTGTCATTCTGGAACATTTTACTCCCGCATAAGCTTCTTGAGCATCCCCGGACAAATTAAACGGGCACCGTTCCGGTGAATGGAATCCGTGATCATAACGCGAATGATAGGTCCCACATTTATCGGTAAGTCACACAAGATACAATAAAGTAAGACACACTTGTCGCGGGACAAGGTGTTGTCATGAGCAGGCGCCATAATGTTGTGCCGCATAAATTGAAACCATAGACTCGCGCCGAAATTCAGATGACAAGATTCTATGAGTTTCCGGCAGCGCTCACGAGTCCATCCAAACTGGGGTAAAGTGAGGGTGGCCGCAATTCGCCGTTCATCCTCAACGGAGAGTCCTTCAGTCATAAAAGTGGTAAAAGCACAGGTCTCGGGTACCGTCAAACCAAGAGTCTGGTTGATAGTAGCACTGGAGCAAAGGACCGGGACACCTCAAACTACTGCTATATCCCCATCAGTCCCACTAAAATCCAAATAGAACTCCTGCACTAAAGTGACATTAACACGATAGGGGAAAGGGATCAAAGTGTTCCACTAGTGAGCCTCGAGATGGTTGCTAACACACTAATACTGCTCAATCAATCCCAAACTAAAGCTACGCTCAACAAGAAACTGTTTCGTAAGAATAGCATTGTACCTCAACTGCTCGGGCAGTAGCTGCGGAATCGGTTCACGCTTACGCTTGTGAGTGAGGATCGAGGACTTCGGCTTGGGAAGGAAAGCAACTTCCGGCACTAAGGAACTAGACTCCGAATCTTCAGCCAAGTCGTCACCGGATGCAGCAACGGAGGGATCGTCGGAGGAGGGCGAATGTTCGGCCGAAGGAGAGGACTTTTGAGTAGCTATGCCCTTACCCTTGACCAAGGCACTGAGACGTCGACTCTTACGCATGGGGGTTTGGACCGGTTGCTTGCCCTTGTGACTCCTGCTGCGGGTTGTGGTGGGTGCGATTGGGCAGCTGGAGGTTGGTCATCACCATCCCAATCCTCTCCTTCAGTGTCTCCCAACTGATTGAGGTCAAAAGAATGAACCTCCCCCTCAACAGGTTCGTTAATAGTGGTGTGAGGCGGAGAGGGGGGTTTAGGAGATGTGGGTTTCGAAGAGGGAGGATTAGTGGTAGCGTCATCGACCGGAACGTGGGGGTTAGGGTTGGTGGTGGATGGGACAAGAAGGTGGAGGAAGGGATGGGGCTGTATCGGGTGGCTAGAGGTCGCCGGCGGAGAGGTGGTGTGTGGAGCAGTGGCGATGACGGGGGTCGGAGTGACAATGGGTGGCTGGTGGGTGAGAACGAGGTGGGACTCCACCATCGTAATGGTGTAAGATGGTGGTGGCACAACAGGTAATGTCTCCGGAGGTAAGGGGAGGTCAAATGGTAGTGCCCTAGGTAGTGGGGAAGCGGTCGTCTCCATAGGGGTTGTCGCCGGAGGCGCAACAACGGGGGAAGGTAAGGGGGTAGTCGCGATGGTGGAGATGGGGGATGGAGAAGTGATGGAGGTCGTGGTGGTTGTAGCAGAGGATGGTGTGAGAGTCGGGGAAGCAGTGGGGCTGGTGTGGGAGGGGGCGGTTGATGGCGGATTCCGACGACGTGCGGCGATCTGAGACCTAGTACGTCGTCGGTGAGGAGGTATACGGGAAAACTGGCCGGCGATGGGTTGTTTCGGTCTAGCCATTGAAGGAGATGAGGGGGCGATTGTTGGAGGAAAATGGTTGAGAAGGGGAGAAGATAGAATGACGGTTGAAGAAAGGTGATGGGATGGGGAATAGGTAGGGGGTAAAGTGGTTATGGGAAATAGGAAAACAAATGATAAAACATAAAATAAAAATGGAGGGAAGACATGGTTCGGCTGACAGGGTTTAAAAGAGTGAAAAATCAACTTTTTTCCAAATAGAAAGGTAGCTAAGGTCAATACCCAAACTGGATGTTTTAAAAAAAAAACAACTTTTCACAACTTTTGAGAAATGACAGTTAAAAATCCCTTGGGTCAAATGTGGGGTTCCTCCAATATGTCCAACTTCCTTCTTTACCCAACAGATCATGAACCTGACTTTTCTTTTCTTTTCCAATATGTCCAATATGTCAACTGTGGGTTGCTTTTGAATTTTTCTCCCCAGCACCCCTGTCACCACAGTGGTGACAACCTCGCCACACCTCCAGACATAAAATCTACAAAATGGCAAACAAAAATGGATTAAAATCTACTATGTACAAGGGTTATTTCTAACCCCTAACTATGATGAATGAGACGATTCAACGGGGTTTGGCACTCCTTCGGGAAGGTAGTGCTTAACCCGGTGTCCGTTTACACGAAAAAGACTACCATCTTGGGGATTTACTAGGTCAAGAGTACCATATGGGCTCACTTTTTCAATTGTGAAAGGTCCGGACCTCCTAGACTTAAGTTTGCCCGGAAACAATTTCAAACGCGAATTAAATAGCAAAACTTGTTGCCCTTCCGAAAACACTCGTTGTTTGATTCTACGGTCATGCCATGTTTTTGTTTTTTCCTTATACAATTTAGCATTTTCATAAGCATGATGACGTAATTCTTCCAACTCAACAAGTTGGAGTTTCCGTTTGTTTCCCGCGGCATCCTCCGTCATATTTAATTCCTTAGTGGCCCAAAATGCCTTGTACTCTAACTCAAGTGGGAGATGGCAAGCTTTTCCAAATACGATACGATACGGAGACATATCTAATGGGGTTTTGAAGGCTGTGCGATATGCCCATAATGCATCATCCAATTTGAGTGACCAATCTTTATGATGGGGCTTGACGACTTTTTCTAAAATTGTTTTTATTTCACGATTGGAAAGTTCGTCAAGCCCATTCGTTTGAGGGTGATAAGCAGTAGCCACTCGATGTTGGATGTTATACTTTCCAAGAACAACACTTAACATTTTATTTATGAAATGAGTTCCCTCGTCACTGATTAAAGCTCGAGGTGTTCCAAAACGGGTAAAAATGTTTTTGTGCAAAAAATTAATTACTGTCTTGGCATCATTGTGGGGACACGCAATTGCCTCCACCCATTTTGATACGTAGTCAACTGCAACTAGAATATATTGATTGTTAAAGTAAGTCGGAAATGGTCCCATAAAATCGATCCCCCAAACATCAAAAATTTCTACTTCCAAAATATTGTTAAGGGGCATTTCATTTCGTTGAGACACATTTCCTGTCCTTTGACAACGATCACATCTTTTCACAAATTCAAACGAGTCTTTAAAGATCGTTGGCCAAAAAAATCCACTTTGCAGAATCTTAGCGGCCGTTCGTTGGCCTCCAAAGTGACCACCGTACGGTGATGCATGACATTCCTGCAAAATGCTTTGCATTTCAGATTCAGGGACACAACGTCTCAAAACTTGATCTTCCCCCATTTTGAAAAGGAGGGGATCATCCCACAAGTAATGCTTACAATCATGAAGAAACTTTTTGAATTGTTGTACGGTGAGGTTATACGGACGTAACCCACTGGCCAAATAGTTGGCTATGTCCGCATACCACGGGTATGTTTCTCATGAAATTGTTGGATTGCCAGAATTTGTTCATCGGGAAAAATTTCTTTTATGTCATGGTTTCCTCCGCTTGAAATGACTCCCTCCAACTGGGAAAGGTGATCCGCGACTTGATTTTCGACCCCCTTACGATCAATTATCTCAAGGTCAAACTCTTGTAGGAGTAGAACCCAACGTATAAGCCGAGGCTTAGCATCGACTTTGTTGATGAGATACTTGATCGCGGAGTGATCGGTATGAACAATTACTTTGGTGCCGATGAGATAGGATCGAAACTGGTCAAAAGCGAACACTACGGCAAGCAATTCTTTTTCGGTGGTGGTATAATTAATTTGAGCATCATTTAAAGTTTTGCTTACGTAATAAATTGGATGGAACATTTTTCCGCACTTTTGACCGAGGACGGCTCCTACGGCCCAGTCACTTGCATCGCACATGACTTCAAAGGGCAATGTCCAGTCTGGAGCTATAACAATTGGGGCCGAAATAAGTGCGGATCTGATTTTTTCAAAAGCTGTTTTACATTCAGTATCAAAGTTAAAACTTTGGTCATTATGCAACAAGTTACACAAAGGTTTTGCAATTTTGGAAAAATCTTTAATAAACCTTCAGTAAAACCCGACGTGACCCAAGAAGCTTCTAATGCCTTTGACTGATGATGGCTCGGGTAGTTGCATTATAACTTCTAGTTTTGCCTTGTCAACCTCTAAACCTCGTGGAGAAACCAAGTGTCCTAAAACTATACCTTCTTGGACCATAAAATTACATTTTTCCCAATTTAAAATCAAGTCATGCTCCTCACATCGTTCCAAACTTTTTTGCAAATTATTAAGACAATCATCAAACGAGGTTCCAATCACAGAAAAATCATCCATGAAGACTTCCATGGTGTCTTCAATCATGTCCGAAAAGATAGACATCATACACCGTTGGAAAGTTGCGGGCGCATTGCATAAGCCAAAGGGCATTCTTCTAAAAGCGAAAGTACCATAGGGACAAGTGAAAGTGGTTTTCTCTTGATCCTCAGGTGCAATGTGGATTTGGTTATACCCCGAGTACCCGCCCAGGAAGCAAAAAAATTCCTTTCCCGCTAACCTATCGAGCATTTGGTCTATGAATGGTAGTGGAAAATGATCTTTCTTGGTTGCTAAGTTCAATTGCCTATAATCCATACAAATACGCCAACCAGTCACGATCCTTGTTGGGATGAGCTCGTTTTTGTCATTGGTGATCACCGTGGTGCCACCTTTTTTTGGAACACAGTGGACCGGGCTTACCCAACTACTACTAGATATCGAATATATTATACTCGCATCTAACCATTTTAAGATCTCTTTCTTTACTACCTCCTTCATAATGGGATTAAGTCGCCTTTGCGGTTGCACTTTGCCACTACTATTTTCCTCCAAAATGATCTTATGTTGGCAAATTGACGGACTTATCCCCCTTATGTCGGCTATGGTCCACCCAAGTGCTCTCTTGTGCCTCCCTAAAAGTTCTAAAAACTTCGCCTCTTGCTCACAAGTCAACTTAGATGAAATAATGACAGGTAACTTCTCATCCTTTAAAAGATATGCATACTTAAGGTGACTAGGCAAGGGTTTGAGTTCCAATTCGGGGGGTTGCACAATGGATGGGATCTGCGTGATTTTATCCTTAAAGTCCAACTGCTCAAAAGCTGCTAAGTCCTCAAGAAAGTCACTGTCGAAATCCAGGTCGAGGTCAGTCACCACAGTGGTGAGATGGTCACCACAGGTGTCCAGATTCCAGCCCAAGTCTTCACTAATTGCCGAACAATCCTCAGATTCTCCATGATACTTAAGGGACTTAAAAACATTGAACGTCACCTGTTGGTCATTAACTCTCATAGTGAGTTCCCCCTTTTGAACATCGATTAAGGTTCTCCCCGTGGCTAAGAAAGGCCGTCCCAAGATGATAGGGACGTTCTTGTCGGCCTCGTAATCTAAGATCAAAAAGTCGACTGGGAATATGAACTCATCAACTTTGACCAAAACATCCTCAATCTTACCTCTAGGGTATGCTATGGATCTATCCGCTAGTTGCAACGTGACTGTGGTTGGTTGAACCTCTCCTATGCCTAGTTTGTTAAAAATAGACAATGGCATGAGGTTAATGCTCGCCCCTAAGTCACATAATGCGTGCCCTACCTCTTGTCCTCCTATGGAACACGGGATAGTGAAACTACCCGGATCTTTAAGTTTAGGTGGGATTTTGCAAATGAGAAGCTCACTACACTCCTTAGTCAATGCTACAGTCTCGTATTCACTCAATCGTTTTTTCTTACTTAGGATGTCTTTAAGAAATTTAACATAATTTGGCATTTGCTCAAGAGCTTCTACCAAAGGTATGTTAATGTGAAGTTGTTTAAAAACGTCCAAGAACTTTTTAAACTGAGAATCCACATTTTTCTGCCTCATCCTACCAGGAAAAGGAAGGTCTCTAAGGTCAGGTTCTGTGTTTTTCCGAGGCGTGGATTTCTTTTCTCGCGCTGTGGTGACAGTGTCACCACAGTGGCGAGCAGCGACCTGCGGGATGTCAAGGGGTGCAGGTGCTTCTGGAGTGGCATGCTCAACTACAACAGGGGTAATTCGAGCTGGTGGGGTTTATGAAGTTGAATGAAATAACTCAGGGAAATTTTGTTTGTCAAATTTGTGAGTTATTTCTCCCTCTTCTTGCATGATCGGGATGTCTACTAGGTCTTTGTTGCTCCTAAGCGTAACGACTTTCACATGCTCTTTGGGTAGGATCTTAGGAGTCTCCATGTCTCTAGGTAACGTGCCTTGTTGTCGACCCCTCAACTCGGATGCAATTTGCCCGAGTTGGGTTCGAATCCTCTCATGGTGGCGTTGGTCTGACTAACAAAACCATTGGTTTGATTGATGAAACTTTTTAGCAAAGACTCCAAAGAACCAAGGTCCATGGAGCTTTGTTGCCTGGGTGCTTGAGAATGTGGACTGTGGTTACTGTTGTGAGATTGTGGTGACTGCCCACTGTTGTGTGGGGACTGCCCACTGTGATGAAATCCCGGGGGATTTTGGGTTCGGTTCTGTCCAGGACTTACCCCAGGGGCTTGTAGTCCCTGATTTCCTGACCAAGAAAAATTTGGGTGGTTCCGCCAATTCGGATTGTAAGTTTGAGAATAGGGACTATTCCTAGAGTGATTTCCAACATAGTTAACCGAGACAGGATTACCAGGACAATTCTCATAAGCATGATTTTCATCACAAAATGCACAAGTTTCGTTTGATAGATTAGCGTTCATTGCATGCACTTGGTTCTTCTCTCCTATGTTCAAATTATTTTTTACCAAGTTTGTTAAAGAGACTATTTGAGCATTTAAAGCGGTGATGGCATCCACTTCACGAACTCCCGATGCAGTTTTTGGAGGAAGTGCACGGGGGTTCGACCACTCAGTATTATTGTTGGCAACCTTCTCTAGGATGTCATACCTTTCATTATATGTCTTGGCGGTAAACGCACCACCCGCTGTCGCATCAAGGACAATTTTAGCAGCGTTGGAAAGTCCATTATAAAATGTTTCCAATTGGATGCAATGGGGGATTCCATGGTGAGGGCATTTCCTAAGAAGTTCTTTAAACCTCTCCCATGCATCTGACACTGCCTCATCTTCTCCTTGTTGAAACAACAAAATTTCATTTCTGAGTTTTACATTCTTCGTTGGAGGAAAATATTTTTTTCAGAAATTTTTCCGTAAGATCCGCCCAAGTAGAAATGGAGTTGGGCGGTTGAGAATTTAGCCAAGCTTTTGCCCTATCTCTTAGTGAAAAAGTGAAGAGCATTAGCCTTAAGGCGTCGTGAGGTACTCCTTGAACTTTAAAAGCGTTCGCTCCTTGAACTTTAAAAGCGTTCGCAATTTCTAAAAATGATTTTAAATGTAAGTGCGGATCTTCCGAAGGTAATCCCCCAAACTGACCCATTGTTTGGATCATTTGGAACATTAGCGGTTTTAGTTCAAAATTTGCGGCTGCAATGTCGGGTCTAAGAATTCCCGAATTTAATTGAGCAAATTCGGGGGTAGCATAGTCCCTTATTCCACGGTCTTTGTCATCGACAATCTTTACTGTACTTTCGACATTAGGTGGAGGTGGTGGATTATTAAGTCCTCCTCCAACGTCACCCATGGTGTTCAGTTGTCGATTAACTCTACCTCTTCTACCTCGTCTACGTCTCCGAACGGTTCTTTCGATTTCGGGATCTAGAGGTAAAAGTTCACCGTGTTGTAGCCGTGGCATACAACACGGAAAAAGGAAAAGAAAAACTCGCGACTCGGGCTCAAGTGAAAATCAATATCTTAGGATGTAAAATCTTGCCCATCCCCGGCAACGGCGCCAAAAACTTGATGACAAAAATGCACACGTGTAAAATGTGTTACAATAATGGTGCAAGTATACACCACGTATTGCGTTCGATTCTCAAGTAATATAATGGTAAGGACCAAATATCGTATCCACAGGGATTGGACTTAACTAAGAATCAGAGATTTTCACGAACTTCCGGTGCAAAGTTTAAGATTTATAAAATTTGATTTGTTGGTTTAGAGCGAAATATTAAATATTAAATTTAACAAATGATAAAAAGCGGGTACGGGTGTAAGTTTCCTCCGAGAGTATTTTTATAACTTAAATGGTTAACAAAACCGGTCACAATGAAGTCCCACACGATTTCCTCCTCTCGAAGCTACGTCGTATAGGTTGCGATAACGGTATTATTATAAAATTACCACATTAGCTAACTTTGGGTTTACCAATCTCACTAAGTAGATCTCGAAGATCTTAGCCCCGTTAGTATGGAGAGATGCGCATATCTCTATGACACACCAACTCAACCAACATTTTGGACCTTAGTTCGACTATGCAAAAATCCATATCTCTATGTTATTATTAAAGATTTTCTCAAACCTTCTTGCATCACCCAAGCCGTATTCGGGTCCGCCCCTCTCGGGGTCTAAGACCTAATATTAACACATACAAGTGATCAGCTTGTCTGCGTTGAGATGAAGATTCAACTTAGATGACCAAACCGAGAAGCTAGCCAAATGCGGTAACACCCAAGTGTTACATTTTAACCTCTCGGGTTGGCTTACACCCGCACCCAAAGAGGGGTTTAGCTACTGAACATAATTAAAGACATAATAGCAGAAAATAAATACTGGAAATTAAACTACATTAAACTGAAAAGCTGTCACTGTGGTCACTGACTTACCACAGTGGCGACGAAATGTAAATTGCAGAATTAAAATCTAATTAACAATACAAGAGCAACTAGCTAAAAACTTAAAAATTAAAGACTTGGAGAATCTCAGGGAGCTCCAAGGGAGTGCTTTGTAAAACTTAAGTAGTGAATGATGCCTCTTCAATGTCAACCCAAAGCCCCTTTTTATAGTCAAAAAGGGTGAATAGTGTTTAAAAGGATGAATAGTGACTTTTCTTAAGCATGCTTTCTTTTTTGTCTTCATCCTCTTCTATTCCATGCAAGATTTCAGCTTTCGACTCATTTTCAACCTGCAATTCTCTTTCACAAACTGGGAAATAAAATCTGCAGAAAAATTTCCAGCTGTTGCACTGCTGTGGTGACTCGCCACAACGGTCCCAAACGTCCAGAACTTGATTTTTAAACTATTTCATGACTTTTTTGGGTACTTTGGACCAAAGAAAGAGAAAAGGCTTAAAAGGGTCTTTTAGGATGATAGAAATAAGGGAAAAAGTAAGGAAAAGAAAGACAAATAACCCTAAGATATGAGGGTTATCAGTTGCAACCATTGCAACCTTTTTGAGGGTTGCAAAATATCCTCCCTATATATATATATATATATGTTGGGAACTGAAGAATTGCTAAGTGAAGTTAATGCTGCTGATACAAACTTAATGCTGCTCATCAAGATTAGTACTGCTAGAACAAAGTTAATACTGTTGAGCATGGTTAGTACTGCTGAACTTAATACTGCTCAGAGTATTAATACTGCTGAAGATTAATGCTGCTTATATGATGAAGATTCGTTTGGCATGGATGACAGCTGGATTGAAGATATCTATGGAAGCTTAGAGATAATGATGGAAGATTATACTGAAGATCTTTTATTATTTTGTAATTATCTTTATCTTCAGTATATGTATAGAATAGTTTGTTTTTCTTTAGTTGTAACATTCATTCTGAGTTTTTTAGCTTTGATAGAGAGAATCAACCTCAAGGTTTGATCCCTAATTCTAGAGAAGTAGAATTCGTATTGGTGAGTCTGTTCATCAATATTGAGGTTGTGTGTAAAAACTTGTGACTTTCAATCTTTCAATAAGAGTTTGCAAGTTGTTCATCAGATTTACTGTTTGTTTATTGTTTTATTGAATATCAAAGTGTTTTTCCGCAAACTTCTTTGATATTGTTTTCTGAGAGTTTATTCTTGTTTAGAATTAAGATCCTGACAATATATATATATATATATATATATATATATATATATATATATATATGCTCGGTACAAAACCTTCTTTAAATTATTGAAAGGGAGAAAACCGAAGTCGATTTCAAGTTGGGTCGAATTAATAAATGGATATATGAAAAAAATGCTTCAATTTTTTTTAACTCAATCTTCAGTTTTAAAAAAATATGTTCTTGACTAGGAAACTATCATTTTCAGGTTTCATTCTCTACGCAACAAAGCCACCATTTTTGGGTGAAATCTACAAATATGTTCTTCACTAGGGAAGAAGATGTGATGACGGGTTGATGTTTGGGTGATAAACCGAAGTTGGAGATGGAGTCATGTTTTATTATCAATTTGTTCGTATGTGTATTGTGTAGGAGTGCTGATAAAGGATGGTCGATATTGCAGTGGTGGACGGTGTTTTCTTCGTCTGTGTGTACATCTCGGGGAAGGGGTGACGATGGTGGTATTTGCTGGAGGGGGAACGATGATATTAGGACAAGAAAGGCTTGATGAGTGTGTGTGTGTGTATATATATATATAGGACGATAATCAAATGAGAACCCAAAAAAGGATGTAAACCGTGAAAACCAATCTAAGCCGTTTATTGATTTTAATCTATGGACATTAAAATCAATGGAATTTTTGTGATTTTTTGAAATCTGAAACCATTTATTAATAAATGGTAAATTGAAAGGGGTATTCAGGTCATTTTCCATATCTGATAATTCTCTTTTTCAATCCCCTTTGTCAATGTTTCTAGATCTACAACCCAATCTTCATCATCCCTATGGTTCCACCGCCCTGGACTCATATCTCCCTATAAACAATCAATCTCCACGATCTAGATCCGGTAACCGGCCATACTCTCTGAACCACCGTCGATCCTACAATCGCCACCAAAGTATCCATGTCTAATCTTTTCCTTGTTTGTGTCGGTGCATCAACCACATCGTTCATGGTGCCTCGGAGCAGGACCACCGCCGGTTTTCGATCTCCTTCGAGGAATCGATTTCTAAACTAAATCCGATGACGTTGCTCATACACTTCACCTTCACTGATGTAAAATATCGATTGGGAGGTGGAAGGGGCGCAAATGGCTGACGATGGCCTCCAAGTACATATCAGTTGATTTCTAGGTTAAACTCTTGAATAGTTTGTTTTTCTTTAGTTGTAACATTCATTCTGAGTTTTTTAGCTTTGATAGAGAGAATCAACCTCAAGGTTTGATCCCTAATTCTAGAGAAGTAGAATTCGTATTGGTGAGTCTGTTCATCAATATTGAGGTTGTGTGTAAAAACTTGTGACTTTCAATCTTTCAATAAGAGTTTGCAAGTTGTTCATCAGATTTACTGTTTGTTTACTGTTTTATTGAATATCAAAGTGTTTTTCCGCAAACTTCTTTGATATTGTTTTCTGAGAGTTTATTCTTGTTTAGAATTAAGATCCTGACAAGTGGTATTAGAGCTTGTAGTCTCAGAAAACTTATTCATCATGGAAAACATTGTTGAAACAAACAGTACCCTGGTCTCAAAGGTCCCAATGCTTAGATCCAATGAATTCGACATGTGGAAGATCAGAATAAAGCAATACATTCTTCTCACTGATTACTCTATGTGGGACATCATTGAGAATGGCCCATCTGATGCAGGAAAAATTGGTGCAGATGGAAAGAGAACTCCACCAAAAACAGATGCAGAAAGAAAGACAAGACAGACAGAGATGAAAGCCTTAAGCACTCTGCTCTTGGCCATTCCCAATGAATATCAACACCAATTCTGCAGTTGCACTGATGCACAGATGCTCTGGAATGCTCTAGAGAAGAGATTCTCAGGTACCAAAAGTACCAAGAGAAATCAGAAGGCTATATTGAAGCAACAATATGAGAACTTTATGTCAACCAAGAATGAGTCCATGACTCAAACTTTTGACAGGTTTAACAAGCTAATTGGTGAACTGGCTACAGTTGGAGTACAAATTGATCAAGATGATCTAAACAGGAAGTTCTTAAGGTCCCTGGGTGATGAATGGACCATGTATACTGTCTCTTTCAGACAGAATGATCAACTGGAAGAAAAGGAACTTGATGATATATACAATGATCTAAGAGTTTTTGAATCTGAGGTAGAGGCTAAGAAGAAGCCTTCTGGGTATGTTCACAATGCTGCACTCCTATCAGCATCAATTGATTCTACTTCCAACCCTAAATCAGTTAGTGCTGCTAATGGAGCAAATCAAGAGAAAGACACTGAATCTGTGTTTGAAGCCTTTATATCCAGTCATGGAAACTCTTCTCTAATTAATGATGACTTGGAACAACTCCATCCAGATGATCTTGAAGAGATGGACATTAAATGGCAGATGGCCATGCTCTCTATGAGAGTAAAGAAGTTCATCAAGAGAACTGGGAGGAACAACTTCTCCCAAAGAAGAGAAGATGGAGCAGGTTTTGACAAGTCAAAGGTGGAATGTTATAAATGTCATCAAAAGGGACACTTTGCTAGGGAATGCAGAAGTGGAGTGTCTCACAACAACAACCACCAACAAGCACAGTCTGGAAGCTTCAATAATAACAGAAACTCTGCACAAGCCCTAGTCTCTCAACAAGGTATGGGGTTTGATTGGAGTGATTAAGCAGAAGAGGCTATCCAAAACCAAGCTCTAATGGCAGAAGTGTCTGATCTCCCAACAGAGGTAACTTCTAATCTTTGTTCTCAAAATTGCATTAACACTGTTAAAAGGTACAGGGATCACAATCAGAACATGAGTGATGACCTTAAGAGATTAGAAAAGGACATAAAATATTATGTGAGGATTGTTGAGAGGTTTGAAGATTAGATTAAGAGTTTTCAAGCTAATGAGCTTCAACACTCATATGACACAAACTACTGGAAGTGGGAGAAGAATGACCTAGAACTCCAACTGACCAAATCTAAAGAGGAGAGTGATAAGTTAAGAGGAGAGTTAGCTAAAGTCAAGCTAGATGTAGAAAAGTTTTCCAATGCTTCTAAAGCAATGGATTCTTTACTACAAACTCAGATTCATGATAAACTGAGAAGAGGAATAGGGTACAATACCACACCACCACCCTACAAAAACAACTACATCCCTCCTAGTTCAGACTTGTTAGAGACAAAGGATAGGAAGGACCTGCCTGAGGGAGCCACTGAGATAGATCCCTTAGATGAAGTGGTTGTTGAGGATAAAACTGAGAAAGAAACTGTCAAGAATAAGGACAACACTGTGAGTGGTGAGATTCCTATAGAAAATCACATTATCACCAATGAGGGGTGTGGAAAGACTTGGGTCAAGTCCAATGAGATAGAGAAGACTGAGGGAAAGAATAAGAAGGTTCACTATAAGCAGACCACTATTGTGAACCCTATCCCTTGCAACAAGTGTGCATGCACTAAATCTGAGCCCCAAAAACATGATAAAAAGAGGGGTAATCAGAGAAACTTGAATAATATGTGGGCACAAAAACAAGGGATTGATCTGAGTAAAATCAATAGACCAAAACCCTGTTTTATTTGTGGAAAGCTTAATCACATTGCCAAATACTGCTATTTCAACGCTATGAACCAAAGGCTGAATTTTCAGAGACCTACTCAAAAACCCTTTGGTTATAAGAAGAAAGAAAAGAACCATGTGGCTAAGAAGGTTGTTAAATCTAAAAGCCACATGAAGAAAAAGAATGTGGAAGACAGTGTCAAGATCTGGATACCTAAAAGCATTAAAGCTGTTAGTACTGCTACCACAAATAGTACTGCTGACAGTGATAGTGCTGCTAGAAGCAATACTACTGCTACCAATGTTAGTGCTGCTAACATTGTTAGTACTTCTGCAAATGTTAGTACTGCTAACTCTATTAGTACTTCTAAAGATAGTACTGATTCTAGTATTAGTGCTGCTAGACCAATAATCTTGACAAAGTACTCAAATACTGAGTGTTCTGATTTTAAAAATCTCATCAAAAAGGAATGTAAGTATTTTGATGAGAAAGGGAGACCCAAGACCACTTTGGCTTGGGTTCCCAATCAATACTAATTGTCTAATCTTATGTGCAGGGCAACCAACAGCTCAAAGGGAAGAGCATCTGGCATGTTGATAGTGGTTGCTCTAGGCACATGATAGGGAACATGTCTTGCCTCAAGAACTTCAAGAAGATTGATGGTGGGCATGTTGCTTTTGGGAATGCTCCAGATGGAGGTAAAATTAGTGGTAAAGGTGATGTGACCAAAGGTAAAATGACCTTTGAAGATGTTTTCTATGTTGAACAGTTAAGGTACAACCTGTTAAGTGTATCGCAGGTTTGTGACAAACAACATAGTATACTGTTTACAGATTCCGATTGTATTATCCTTGCTTCTGGATTCAAGGTAGTTGATGAAAAGATGATACTACTAAGAACCCCCAGAAAGGACAATGTATATTGTTTAGATATGGAAAGTGTTCCATCTGATTCATCCCTAAATTGTCTTGTTTCAAAAGCTTCTCTGGATGAATCATAACTTTGGCACATAAGGATGTGTCACATGAACTTTAAGACAATAAATAAACTTGTTAAAAACAACCTTGTAAGAGGTTTGCCTTCTAAAGTCTATTCATGTGATGATCATTGTGTTGCTTATCTCAAAGGTAAACAACACAAAACTTCTCATAAGTCCAAAGAGGTGAACACAATCTCTAATTCTCTTCATTTATTGCATATGGATCTGTTTGGTCCTACAAATGTTATGAGTATAGGTAAGAAATCATACTGCCTAGTTATTGTTGATGATTACTCTAGATTTACTTGGGTATATTTTCTAAGGACCAAGGATGAGACAAGTGGACTGATCAAATCCTTTATTCTAAGAATTGAAAACCAAACTAATCAAAAAGTAAAAGTCATTAGGTCAGACAATGGTACTGAATTTAAAAATATTGACCTAAACACCTTTTGTGAGGAAAAAGGAATTGAGAGACAATACAGTGCACCTAGGACTCCACAACAAAATAGTGTTGCTGAGAGAAGGAATAAGACACTGATTGAGGCTGCTAGATCTTTGTTAGCTGACTCTAAACTGCCAATAACTTTCTGGGCAGAAGCAGTTAATACTGATTGCTATGTCCAAAACAGAGTACTAGTAGTCAAGCCTAAAAATAAGACACCTTATGAGCTTTTAAATAAAAGAAAACCCTTTATTGGATTTTTCAAACCTTTTGGGTGTCCTTGTACTATTCTCAATACTAAATCTCACTTGGGAAAGTTTGATAGCAAGGCAGATGATGGTTTTCTTGTTGGTTACTCATCTCAGAGTAAGGCTTACAGAGTTTTTAATACTTCTTCTAGAATAATTGAGGAAAGTGACAATGTCAAATGCAATGAGAACACACCAAATCCTATTGGGTCTGGTCCTCAGTGGCTGTTTGACATTGATTCACTAACTAACTCTTTTGGTTTCAGTAGTGATGATTATACAGGTTCAGGAAGTGGAGGATCAGGGGCTACACAAGTTCAAGACATTATACCTCAGTCTGTGATCTTTCCTATGCCTATAAAAGAACCTGTTGAATTCTGTGAAAAGGAGACTATAACTTAGCCAATACAGAGTGAAGAAGAAAGAAGAGAAGAGGAATCTTCAGTGCATAAAGAGCTAGAAGTAGCTGAGGTGATCCCTTCAGCTGACTTAAATGATTCCAATCTAGAGGAGGGAATCCATGAAGAACCTAGTTTTCAGACTAGAACACAAAAGAATCATCCTCTAGAGCTAGTAATAGGAGACATATCTTCTCCTATGATTACAAGGAATCAAAGCAGACTTCAAGAGCTGCAGGATCAACAACACACAGTACTCTCCTGCTTTCTATCCCAGATTGAGCCTAAGAAGGCCTATGATGCAATGAAAGATTCAAGTTGGATAGAAGCCATGCAAGAAGAGTTACTTCAATTCAAGCTACAGAATGTTTGGGACTTGGTGGACCTTCCAAAAGCTCATAGAGCTATAAGCACCAAGTGGATTTCAGGAACAAAAAGGATGAGAGAGGTATTGTGATCAGGAACAAAGCAAGGCTTGTGGCACAAGGGTACACTCAAGAAGAGGGCATAGATTATGATGAAGTGTTTGCTCCAGTGGCAAGGGTAGAGGCAATTAGGCTGTTATTAGCCTATGCCTCATACATGAAGTTCAAGGTCTATCAAATGGATGTAAAGAGTGCCTTTCTATATGGTACAATTGATGAAGAAGTATATGTCTGTCAACCACCTGGTTTTGAAAATCCTACATATCCTGACAGAGTATACAAGCTGAAGAAAGCACTCTATGGTTTACATCAAGCCCCAAGAGCATGGTATGACACTATGTCTACCTATCTCTTGGAGAATGGGTTTGAAAGGGGCATCATTGACAAGACCGTTTTCATTAAAAGAAGTAAGAAGGACATCCTATTAGTTCAGATCTATGTGGATGATATCATCTTTGGATCCACAAAAGATCAAATGTGTAGAGACTTTGAAGAGTTGATGCACAAGAGCTTTAAAATGAGTTCAATGGGTGAATTTACCTTCTTCCTTGGGCTTCAGGTGAAACAACAATCAGATGGGATCTTTATCAGTCAATCAAAGTATGTGTAAGACTCGGTTTAAAAACATATAATTATTTCTTACCCGAAATGAACCGTAATTAAAAATAACAACTAATGATAGTTGAGGGGTTAAACTCGTAAATTAACTAAACTTATATTATATATATATATATATATATATATATATATGTATAAAACTAAAAAAAAAAAAAAACCAAACAAGATCCATCGTCTTCAAACCGCCATTTTTTTTCTCTCATAGCTTTCTCTCTCTAATTTCAATTTTCTCTCTAAATTTCTGTCAATTTCGTAAAGCAAATCAACGAAATAATTACGTATTTGGAATCTACACGACGAACCCTTCTTAGAGGTATAAATTTCTTATTAAGTTATTTAAGTTGGTAAGTTAGGGTAGTTGAAGTTGGTTGGTAGATTATGACATGTTATTGCAAAGTTATGATTAAATACATATTTAGGAATGTTTAAGCTTGTCAAAATTACAAATGGGTAAAGTTTAGAATTAAAATGGTGACATTTGTATTTAGATGTTTAACCGCACACCAAGTGTTCGGTTTAATGTCTAAGAGAATACAATTTCGTGATTAAGCTTAGGATGATAACCTTTGAGAGTTATGTCATGCGAGTAATAGTAATTTATGGTTTAAATAGGCAATCGATCGGGTTAAGCTTCGTCGTGAGTCTCGGTTGATCGCTTTTTACGTCTCAATTTGGTTAAGGTATGGATTTCATTTCTTTTGAATCGTGGGCAACTATTTGTTATAGTTGACCCTTCCGAAAGGTGGTTCACCGCCTTGTGATTGATCAATTGAATGTGATCAACAAATGCGAAATTGTACACACATTTACACATTGATTTTGGTTTATTGAATCAATTGTTTGAACATTTTGATGTTTTATTAAAATGTGTCTCGTATGAGATTGTTTATGAAAAAAATGTGAAGTATATAGATTATAATTTCTGTGATCGCCATTTGGGTAAGTGGCATATGTTTAGTTTTCGTTGATTTTAGAAGAACCCAATAAATGGGCACATTATTTGGGATGCCTTCTATGGCGGCTTTGTTGTCATAGCGTCCTGCAGATGACGGTCCACCAGAGTTAAGCCTATGTGGCTTACGTGAACCCACTGGGGGGACTTGGATAACTTTGTTGGCTCCAGGGCGGATGAATCGATTCTAGAAATTTACCCACAGAATATGTGACCGTGGTTAAATTCACGGGGGACTCGTGTTTTTGTATTATAATCCATTCACTGAGCCATGTGCTCAGCCGTGTTTTTGTTTTATGACACGGCAGGTTCGGAGTGACGTTTACAGGGACGTGACTTGAGATCGAGCGTAAAAATTTTGGAGTTCTTAGACTCGCATTATTATATAAACGTTCTAAGTTTATAAACACTTTTTGAAGTGTAAGATTTTGGATTGTAATATATGTTTAGAGTTATTAGTAGCTCTGATTTAGTTGTGTAATTATGTTAAGTCCCGTTCGTGACATCACCCGTTCCGGACCACGGGGACGGGGGATGTTACAAAGATGGTATCAGAGCATAGGTTTCGACTTGTAGATTAAATAGGTTTGACCTGTGAGGATTGGGTAGACATTAGAATGGGTAGATTAGAATTTAATTCTATTTACCGATTTTTAATCCGTAACTGTTTTGAATTCCGATCTTGATCTTGTTCTACGTTAGAATGTCGAGATGTGGTAACCCATGCAAATCCAAATCTCAACTTAAGGGTAACCCGAACCCCAACCCAGAAGGGGTTACAAGTGAGCCAAATATTGCTGATGTGGTTCGTCATACCATGTCAAGTATGATGCCTACATACCTTGTTTGCAGGTCATGTTAACTTAATCGATTTATCTGTTTGTGCCTTGTTTGATACCGGGGCAACACACTCTGTTGTTTCTGAACAATTAAAATCTCGGCTAAAACCTTATGAACAAACCACCGAATTTCCAGTCGTGATATCTACCCCAATGGGTGGTTCAATCTGTGTGTTAACTCGATTTTCAAACTGTCCATTATTTATTGGAGATGGCATACGGGAGGTCAATCTACTTCCAACGCATATGTCCCACTTTCAATTAATTTTTGGTATGGACTGGTTGACACACCACCATGCAACTATAGACTGTAACACCAAACAAATATTGTTTGGGGATACTGACAAACCGGAGGCAATCTTCCAAGGAGGTACTCCAAAAGTAGATGTTAGCGCTTTTGCCTCTATTAATGTGAAGCGGTATACTTGGAAAAGTAATGAAGGTTTTATGTCCTCGTTACAAGATCGCTAACAGGTATTCCCTACTTCTGCACCCACACTTGTTGTTTCCGAATATCTTGATGTCTTTCCCGACGATCTACCGGGTATACCACTAGTCCGGGAAGTCGAATTTACCATTGATCTAGTTCCAGGAGTTTCTCCTATTTCCAAGGCTCCCTATCGAATGGCTCCAACTAAAATGAAGGAACTCAAAACTCAACTCGATGATTTATTGAAGAAAAGTTTTATTAGACCCTGGGGAGCTCCGGTTCTCTTTGTCAAAAAGAAAGACGGTAGAATGCGTCTTTGTATTGATTACCGAAAGCTTAATAAATTAACGATCCATAACAAGTATCTGTTTCCGAGAATCGACAATCTGTTCGATCAATTACAAGGGGCACGATACTTTTCCAAAATTGATATTTGGTCCGGGTACCATCAACTTCGTATCCGAGATTGTGATATTCCGAAAACCCCATTCAGAACTCGTTATGGGCACTACGAATTCTTAGTAATGCCTTTCGGGCTAACTAATGCTTCAGTGGTCTTTATGGATCTTATGAATCGGGTTTTCAAAGATTATCTCGACGACTTTGTTATCGTGTTTATTGATGACATATTGATATACTCAAAGTCAAGAGAACAACATGATCAACATCTTCACATCGTTTTGGAAACTCTTCGAACGAAAAATTTATATGCAAAACGTTCCAAGTGTGAACTTTGGCTTGATCAAGTATCTTTTCTCGAACATGTAATTTCTGTGGAAGGTGTCAAAGTCGATCCAACGAAAATTGAAATCGTCACTAAATGGCCTCGACCTACGAACGTATATGAAGTTCGTGGTTTTATGGGTCTAGCTGGTTATTATAGACGATTCATTGAAGGATTTTCTAAAATATCTCTACTGTTAAACCATTTACTCCGAAAAGGAGTCAAATTCAATTGGGGTTCCGAACAAGAATCTAGTTTCGAGGAACTGAAGCATCGATTGGTTATCGCGCCTGTTCTTGTTTTACCGTCTAGCACCGGCGGTTTTCAAGTTTACAGTGATGCTTCAAAGAAATGTCTCGGTTGTGTTCTTATGCAAAACGTAAGAGTGATTGCATATGATTCACGTCAATTAAAGCCTTATGAGGTTAATTATCCGACTCACTATCTCGAATTGGCTACGGTTATCTTCGCACTCAAAATTTGGCGTCATTATTTGTAGGGTGAGACATGTGAAGTTTTCACCGACCACAAGAGCCTTAAATATATATTTACTCAAAAAAAAAAGTTAAATATGCGTCAGCGGAGGTGGCTCGAACTTCTAAAGGATTATGATGTTGATATATAGTATTATTCGGATAAGGCTAATGTAGTCACCGACGCCTTAAGTCATAAAGTCGTGAAACAGGTTTCTTCTTTACTTGTTCCTGCAGAGTTAGCTTTGGAGATCGAACGGTCCAGACTATAAATCTATCTGAGTTCGAAAACGGAAATTCTATCGAATCTGATGGTAGAACCGACTCTAATTTCTCGAAACAAATAAGCCCAACAAGAAGACAGTGAATTGTGGGTAAACTTTTGCAAGCACAAGAGAATGTTAGTTCGGAATTCAGGATCAATGATGATCACGTGTTGTGGTTTTGGGATCGTCTTTGTGTTCCGAATAACTCGGAGCTTAAAGATCAAATTCTGACCAAAGCTCATAAATCTATGTTTTCTGTTCACCTGGGTACAAAAAAAAAATGTATCGCAATTTAAAGACCCATTACTTGGTGGGTTGGAATGAAGCGAGATATCGCCGATTTTGTAGCTCGTTGTCTTCCTTTTCAACAAGTTAAAAGCGAACATCAACATCCGGGTGGTCTTCTCCAATCTTTGAACATTCCCGTATGGAAATGGGAACACATAAATATGGATTTTGTAGTCGGACTACCCTGCACAACCTTGAAACACGATGCAATTTGGGTAGTGGTTGACCGACTGACGAAATCGGCTCATTTTCTTCCTATCTGACAAACTTGGTCAATTAATAAATTGACAGAAGTATTCCAACGTGAGATTGTACATCTCCATGGCACTCCTGTATTGATTACCTCCAATCGATACCCACGCTTTACATCTCGTTTTTGGGAAGGTTTACATAAAGCTTGGGGCACATATTTGAATTTTAGTACATCCTTTCATCCGCAAACTGATGGGCAATCTGAACGTACGATTCAAACACTGGAGGATATGCTCCGAGCATGTACGTTAGAATGGCATGGAAGTTGGGATAGTTACTTGTACCTGATCGAGTTCTCCTATAATAATAATTGGCAGTCGAGTATCGGCATGGCCCCGTATAAAGCACTTTATGGCCGAAAATGTCGAACACCATCTTGTTGGACTGAAGTCGGAGAACGTATTCTCGAAGGCCCAAAATTGGTACAAGTTACTACCGAGAAGGTCGAAATTGTGCGTCAAATGATGAAAGAGGCTTAAGCTCGTCAAAAGAGTTACGCCGACAAGCGACGACGACCTATCGAGTTCCAACCGGGAGATAAAGTTTTCTTAAAGGTTTCCCCAACTCGTGGTATCATACGTTTTGGTCTCAAAGGAAACTTGAGCCCGAAGTATATTGATCCCTTTGAAATTATGGAAAGGGTTGGAATTGTGGCATACCAGTTAGCTTTACCGCCGCAATTATCTCACGTACATAATGTGTTCCATGCCTCTTCACTTCGAGGGTAGAACTATCATCCCCTACATGTTATTGATTATTCTTTAAAACGTATAGAACCTTATCTTTCTTATCGTGAGGAACCTGAAGCGATTATTGATCGTGATGAGAGAGTTACACGGAAGAGAGTGATTCCTTTTGTAAAAGTTCTTTGGAAAAATCACTCTGAACGTGAGGCGACGTGGAGAAACTGAGGAACATATGGGACGAAAATACCCCGAGTTCTTTAATCAATGTAAGTTTCCTGTCTAAATTCGATTTCGGGGACGAAATCTCTTTTAAGGAGAGGAATAATTGTAAGACTCGGTTTAAAAACATATAATTATTTCTTACCCGAAATGAACCGTAATTAAAAATAACAACTAATGATAGTTGAGGGGTTAAACTCGTAAATTAACTAAACTTATATTATATATATATATGTATAAAACTAAAAAAAAAAAAAAAACCAAACAAGATCTATCGTCTTCAAACCGCCATTTTTTTTCTCTCATAGCTTTCTCTCTCTAATCTCAATTTTCTCTCTAAATTTCTGTCAATTTCGTAAAGCAAATCAACGAAATAATTACGTATTTGGAATCTACACGACGAACCCTTCTTAGAGGTATAAATTTCTTATTAAGTTATTTAAGTTGGTAAGTTAGGGTAGTTGAAGTTGGTTAGTAGATTATGACATGTTATTGCAAAGTTATGATCAAATACATATTTAGGAATGTTTAAGCTTGTCAAAATTACAAATGGGTAAAGTTTAGAATTAAAATGGTGACATTTGTATTTAGATGTTTAACCGCACACCAAGTGTTCGGTTTAATGTCTAAGAGAATACAATTTCGTGATTAAGCTTAGGATGATAACCTTTGAGAGTTATGTCATGCGAGTAATAGTAATTTATGGTTTAAATAGGCAATCGATCGGGTTAAGCTTCGTCGTGAGTCTCGGTTGATCGCTTTTTACGTCTCAATTTGGTTAAGGTATGGATTTCATTTCTTTTGAATCGTGGGCAACTATTTGTTATAGTTGACCCTTCCGAAAAGTGGTTCACCGCCTTGTGATTGATCAATTGAATGTGATCAACAAATGCGAAATTGTACACACACTTACACATTGATTTTGGTTTATTGAATCAATTGTTTGAACATTTTGATGTTTTATTAAAATGTGTCTCGTATGAGATTGTTTATGAAAAAAATGTGAAGTATATAGATTATAATTTCTGTGATCGCCATTTGGGTAAGTGGCATATGTTTAGTTTTCGTTGATTTTAGAAGAACCCAATAAATGGGCACATTATTTGGGATGCCTTCTATGGCGGCTTTGTTGTCATAGCGTCCTGCAGATGACGGTCCACCAGAGTTAAGCCTATGTGGCTTACGTGAACCCACTGGGGGGACTTGGATAACTTTGTTGGCTCCAGGGCGGATGAATCGATTCTAGAAATTTACCCACAGAATATGTGACCGTGGTTAAATTCACGGGGGACTCGTTGTGTGTGCCCGCATGCCGACCCAGTTCGTGTGGCTGATCACCCCACGAACACGACTGGAATTGACGGACTTTATTTATATAAGTTTTGAAGTTAAAGTGTGAAATGTTCTTGAGATTATTGCTTTTGATTATATTACCAAACGTTTCTCTTGATTTAAATGAACTATGAACTTCAGTCTCAAAGAACTTTCTTCGAATCGAATTTTTATGTCTTCCGCTTCGTTATCGATGTTTTCATTATTATTTACGAATTTATATTATAATCCATTCACTGAGCCATGTGCTCAGCCGTGTTTTTGTTTTATGACACGGCAGTTTCGGAGTGACGTTTACAGGGACGGGACTTGAGATCGAGCGTAAAAATTTTGGAGTTCTTAGACTCGCATTATTATATAAACGTTCTAAGTTTATAAACACTTTTTGAAGTGTAAGATTTTGGATTGTAATATATGTTTAGAGTTATTAGTAGATCTGATTTAGTTGTGTAATTATGTTAAGTCCCGTTCGTGACATCACCCGTTCCGGACCATGGGGACGGGGGATGTTACAGTATGTGCAAGACATCCTGGATAAATATGGTTTAAAAGACTCAAAGCCAGCGAGCACACCAATGGAAACTCATAAACAGATCACTGCTGATCTTGAGGGGGAGGATGTTGATGTCCATCTATATAGATCAATGATTGGATCTCTAATGTATCTCACAGCCTCAAGACCAGATATCATGTTTCCAGTATGTGTATGTGCCAGATTTCAAGTCAAGCCAAAACAATCACATCTTCAAGCTGTGAAGAGGATATTCAGATACTTAAAAGGGCAACCTAGATTAGGTCTTTGGTATCCATATGAATCTTCATTCGACTTGATTGCATATTCAGATAGTGACTTGGGTGGTGCTAACATGGACAAAAAGTCTACTTCAGGGGGATGTCAACTTTTGGGTGCAAGACTAGTATCCTGGCAGTGCAAGAAACAAACCACAGTGTCCTTATCAACAACAGAAGCTGAGTATATTGCTGCTGCAAGTTGCTGCTCTCAGGTTCTATGGATTCAAAATCAGATGCTGGACTATGGGGTAACATTTCTTCACACTCCAATCTTTATTGACAATAGCAGTGCTATAAGCATTGATAACAATCCAGTCAAGCATTCCAAAACAAAGCACATTGAGATCAGGTATCACTTTATCAGAGATTGCAATGAAAAGAAGCTCATTCAAGTTGCCAAAGTTCATACTGACAACCAGTTTGCAGATCTATTCACTAAAGCTTTTAATGTGGGTGGATTCACTTTCTTGGTCTCAAGTGTGGGGATGATCAACTCTGAATGAGCTCATGTTTTTAAAAAGTGGTTATATACCTGCTATTTTGGTTATTTGTGTGCTGCTAATCATCTTTCACAGGAAGTTATTGCTTTGATCAGACCTTCATAAACTTCAAAAAGAGTAAGTAAAGTTAATACTGCCAGTGCAATTTTAATACTGCCAGTGCTCAGTTAATACTGCTAGTTGGTTAATACTGCTCTCCGTTAATACTGCTAGTTAGTTAATATTGCTCTAGGTTAATACTGCTTATGTCCCATACACTATAAATACCCTTTGCCCGCCTAAAAGTTCATAATGACTCTTTGAATACTGTTCATCGTCTCTCTAATCCTTCTCTCTCAAGCTCCCTAGTAAGTTTCAGGCAAGAACACTCAAGATTCGATGGCATCAATGGCATTCATAGATGAGCATAACGAGATTGCAATGCTACAGAAGCCCAAACAGGCCGCTGGATTTCATCAGATAGTGGATTTTCTGAAGAATAGCCATATCGCCCATGCTCTGTGTCTCCAATCATCTACATAGAGAATCAAAGGCAATTCTGGGCGAATGCCACCATAGTTACAGAGAATGATGTGCAGATTCTGAAAACAAGGGTGTGTGACAAACCCTTGTCAGTAACTGAAGAGGTGATACGCATCTGTCTACGTCTAGACGATGCTGCAGGTATAACCTCTATTCCTAATGAGGACTTGTTCTCAAATCTTACAAGAATGGGGTATGGAGGCCCATTGGGTGTCTTTAAGTTCTCAAAAGCTAAATTTTCACCCCAATGGCGTTTCTTTGTCCATACCCTTATGCACTGCATTTCCAAAAAGACTACTGGATGGAGTGAGTTCAGCAGTACCATTGCCTATGCTTTGGTTTGCTTGGCCACTGCCAGAAAGTACAATTTCTCTAAAATGATTTTCAGTGATCTTGCATCAAACTTGGGAAGCAAAAAGAGCTTTTATATGTACCCCAGGTTTGTACAAGAAGTTATAACTCATGAATTGACGGATATGCCTCACTTTGATGAGGTATATGTACCCAAAATCCCCAAAGGTAAGGTCTTTTCAAACATGAAGAGATCCCCTTTGGACTCGGAAGGAGTTGACACCTCATTGTTCTCTACAATGATGGTGGTGTCCCACACTGAAGAAGGTATGGCAGCAGGGTCAAGGCCCTCAATAGACCATCCCACTGCTAGCCAATCCCAACCTTCCCACTCTATATCAATCCCCCAGTCTCTACTTCAAAAGCCAACCTCTCCAATTACCCAAACTTATATAAGGAAAAAGGTAAAGAAGGCTCCTTCCCTTCTTGTACCTTCACCCACAGAGCCTTTAAGCCCTCTAAGGGAGAATTCTCCTTTAGAAAATATCTACAGGGAAACCAAAGGGGTGTCTCCCAACCCCAAGGAGGTGCTCAATGAGAAGATGTATGAGCATATGGGTGAGCAGGATGCCACTACTCCTGCTAACATAGAGGAGGACAGTGGTAATATAAATAAGACCTCCCCCATGGCAACTTTGAATGAGAAATCATTCAAAGGTCCCAGGTGCCAAGAAACCAAGGGGGTGGATAGTGCTTCTGCTAGGCAGAAGACTTCCACTACAAAAAGATCCAATGATCCTTCAAAACGGGGTAACACTCCTGGAGAAGGTGAGGACAGATATGACTATAATGAATTGATGGAAACAATGGGCAACATCAACCTGGATGTTATTCAACAAAGAAAAGAGATAGATGAGATGAAAATGGTGATTCTGTCACAACAAGTACAGATTGCAAAGTTGAAGACAATGGTGACCAGGTTGGTGCAAAAGAAGAGGAGAAAACAATTTGTTTTGAAGAAGAGGTCAAAAGATAAAGATGCTTCCAACAAGGGGGAGAAAGAGGCTGAAACAGAAAAAGAAAGTTCATCTACAAAGAGAGTTGAGGTTGAGGGGGAGAAAGAAGATGAACAAGAGGCAGAAACAACAGAAAAGGAAACAGAATTTGCTGAAGCAGCAGAAACTGTTAATGCTGCTGAAGTAAAAGAAGCAGTAGTAACAGGGCTCTCTGTAGAAGAAATGGAGATTGCAGAGACTTTGGTAAAAGCCAAGAATGACACTCCTGAGGCTAGTAAAAAGGCCAAAGGAGTGGTCATCAATGAAGGAGGTCTCTCAAAGAAAAGAAAAGAAACAAGTAAGGCAAGTCTGAAGGATGCTAAGGGAAAAGGAAAGATGGTTGAACCTGAACAACAACCTTTAAAGAAGAAAAGTCAGATTGAGCTAGATGAAGAGTTAGCAAAGCAGCTTCAAGAACAGATGGAAAAGGAGGAACAAATCTAAACTGAAACAGATAGAGAGCTTGCAAGGATAATGGCCAGAAAACTCAATGCAGAATATCAAAAGAGCTTAAAAGCAGCAGCTGAGGCCAAGAAACTTCCAGTCAAAAGAATGCCACTCAAAAAGCAGAAGAGACAACCCTCCAAGACCTTTTTGGCCAATCAGGAAAGAAGAAAAATGATAAATTTCCTGAAAGGTTCAATTGGTGTCAAAGGGGAAATGTTTAATAATATGGCATACAGTCAAGTGGAGGAGCTGTATAAGAAAGAGATGGCTAAGCTGGAAGGGGACTCCTCACAAAGGGAAGAGGCTGAAAGAATAATGAAGGAGAGACATGATCTAAACATTCAGCAACCATTCCCTGAGGAAGTCACACCTACAAAAGAGCATAAGGAAGACTCAGAGAATGTTGGTATAGAGGCTAAATCTGCAAAGAGGGTGAAGTCTATAGCTTCCAAGAAGCAGTCCAAAAGGCCAAGAGTTGAAGAAAGAGTAGAAACTGCAACAGAACATTCAGTTACTCCTTCAACTGAATCTGTGCAGAACCCAGAACAGTCCAATAAGCAATGTAATCTTGAGCTTTATATGACTACAACAGTTGATGAACCAGTTCAAGCTGATCCAATTTCTATGAAAGCACCAGAAGTCATCTTTTGGGATATTCTGGAAGATCAAAGAAAGAAATACTTCAGGCTTAAGAGAGTGGGAGATGTATATGAAGTGTATTCTACTTGGGGTAGACTCATTAGAAGCTGTTCAAGATCAGATTTAGAAGAGATGTTTAAAGTTGGATTAGATTTATATGAAAAGGAGCTGAAAGGAGAAGGAATGAGCTTAATCAGATTAGCCATGGAGTACTTGTGCATGATGTTTGATCCTAGCAAAGTTCAACATGTGATCAGAGATTTGCATCTACAGAATAAATTCCAAAGAATAGAAAACTGGATGATATTTGAAAGGTGTGGAGTTTATGTCATCACTGTAGACAGAGTTTATCATGAGTACTACTTGGTTGATAAAATCTATGATCACAGCAAGGCAAAATTACAAGCAATGTTGAATGTCAAGCTTACATGTTCAAAAGATTCAGAAATGACAAAGATTGTGGTTAGCAGAATCATTAATCAAAGCTTGGGTTTGGATCCTAATCTAGGGGTGTGAACTGAAGTGTTGAAAGCATCTTGAAGATCATCTGAAGAACTTGACTTCTCTTCCTAAAAGTCAAGTTAGGGGGAGATTATTGGGAACTGAAGAATTGCTAAGTGAAGTTAATGTTGCTGATACAAACTTAATGCTGCTCATCAAGATTAGTACTGCTAGAACAAAGTTAATACTGTTGAGCATGGTTAGTACTGCTGAACTTAATACTGCTCAGAGTATTAATACTGCTGAAGATTAATGCTGCTTATATGATGAAGATTCGTTTGGCATGGATGACAGCTGGATTGAAGATATCTATGGAAGCTTAGAGATAATGATGGAAGATTATACTGAAGATCTTTTATTATTTTGTAATTATCTTTATCTTCAGTATATGTATAGAATAGTTTGTTTTTCTTTAGTTGTAACATTCATTCTGAGTTTTTTTAGCTTTGATAGAGAGAATCAACCTCAAGGTTTGATCCCTAATTCTAGAGAAGTAGAATTCGTATTGGTGAGTCTGTTCATCAATATTGAGGTTGTGTGTAAAAACTTGTGACTTTCAATCTTTCAATAAGAGTTTGCAAGTTGTTCATCAGATTTACTGTTTGTTTATTGTTTTATTGAATATCAAAGTGTTTTTCCGCAAACTTCTTTGATATTGTTTTCTGAGAGTTTATTCTTGTTTAGAATTAAGATCCTGACAATATATATATATATATATATATATATATATATGCTCGGTACAAAACCTTCTTTAAATTATTGAAAGGGAGAAAACCGAAGTCGATTTCAAGTTGGGTCGAATTAATAAATGGATATATATGTATATATGAAAAAAATGCTTCAATTTTTTTTAACTCAATCTTCAGTTTTAAAAAAATATGTTCTTGACTAGGAAACTATCATTTTCAGGGTTCATTCTCTACGCAACAAAGCCACCATTTTTGGGTGAAATCTACAAATATGTTCTTCACTAGGGAAGAAGATGTGATGACGGGTTGATGTTTGGGTGATAAACCGAAGTTGGAGATGGAGTCATGTTTTATTATCAATTTGTTCGTATGTGTATTGTGTAGGAGTGCTGATAAAGGATGGTCGATATTGCAGTGGTGGACGGTGTTTTCTTCGTCTGTGTGTACATCTCGGGGAAGGGGTGACGATGGTGGTATTTGCTGGAGGGGGAACGATGATATTAGGACAAGAAAGGCTTGATGAGTGTGTGTGTGTGTATATATATATATAGGACGATAATCAAATGAGAACCCAAAAAAGGATGTAAACCGTGAAAACCAATCTAAGCCGTTTATTGATTTTAATCTATGGACATTAAAATCAATGGAATTTTTGTGATTTTTTGAAATCTGAAACCATTTATTAATAAATGGTAAATTGAAAGGGGTATTCAGGTCATTTTCCATATCTGATAATTCTCTTTTCCAATCCCCTTTGTCAATGTTTCTAGATCTACAACCCAATCTTCATCATCCCTATGGTTCCACCGCCCTGGACTCATATCTCCCTATAAACAATCAATCTCCACGATCTAGATCCGGTAATCGTCCATACTCTCTGAACCACCGTCGATCCTACAATCGCCACCAAAGTATCCATGTCTAATCTTTTCCTTGTTTGTGTCGGTGCATCAACCACATCGTTCATGGTGCCTCGGAGCAGGACCACCGCCGGTTTTCGATCTCCTTCGACGAATCGATTTCTAAACTAAATCCGATGACGTTGCTCATACACCTCACCTTCACTGGTGTAAAATATCGATTGGGAGGTGGAAGGGGCACAAATGGCTGACGATGGCCTCCAAGTACATATCAGTTGATTTCTAGGTTAAACTCTTGAATTCGTTTTTGTTTCATTCGGTTGGTGATATTTTCTTCGTAGATGATTTCGTTGAATTGCTAAACTCAGTCCTTTGTTTTGTTTAATTACACGATTGACAGAATGCATAAATGTTTGATGATTATTGACTCCAAATTTGTTTTAGCGTGTTTAGATGATTGATTTTCTAATATTCTTTTCATTTGACTGGTTACAGATGTGGAGGAGGTGAAACATATTATTTTTGCCTAAATCGAAGAAATCCAACTCAAAAACTTCACCAGATGAAATTTATAATTCATGGCGACTGGTTGTATGGGAGTGACAATATCAATGTTCAAGAGTAAAGTTCAAGAGTAAAGTCTGTTCAGAATTTATGATTTTTTGTTTTCCAAAATTGTGTTTGATTTCATGGGATGAAATAACATATAGACGAGAATCGTGTTTGATTTCATGAGGTGAAATAACATATAGACGAAAATTGTATATAATTTCATGAGGTGAAATAATATATAAATAGAAGTTTTGTTTTATTTCATGAGGTGAAATAGCATATAGATAAAAATTATGTTTTATTTCATGAGGTGAAATTAAGTATTTATGATAAATGTGTTTTATTTCATGAGATGAAATAGCATGGTATGTGTTTCATTTGGTAAAATGGCATATGTTTCATTTTGTGAATCACTATTACCAAAATGACCTTGTACCCTTTTTCTAATTAAAAACAACTTTTAATCAAAACCATCAGATCAAAACTAAATTATGGCTTAGATCAGTTTTCACGGTTCTCATTCTTTTTTTGGTTCTTACATGATTTAACCCCTATATATATATTATAAATTTTAATTTTTAAAATAAAATTAGGAAATGGATAAAAACCGAAATGTGCATTAGTTAAAAGACTTTTTCTAACCGAATTAGGGCAAATTGCCATTTTTAATGCATAATACGAAATACAACAACTATTTAAGTATTTATTGAACCACAATGTAGTACCCTCAAATTTGAAAGGAGCAACCAACTTAAAATTTTCAATAATGTCTTAAAGAAAGATAAAATATCTTACCACAAGTCCATTCTTGAAATATTGTTCTAGATTTAACCATTAACAGAATAAATAAAGTCTTACACATAGACTAATTAAAAGTCGGGTGTTACTAAACACAAATACAAATTGCTATACCCAAGATAACGGGGAAGACTTCACCAAACTACTCAACCTCAAGCATAAATCTATTTCTCATATCTTCACAGTGTCACTAGTACCATACCCAGTCGGGACCTGATGCACATGCCGACAAATAAAAATGTTAGACTAATGTCTAGTAAGTTCAAAAGTTTTCAGCATGAATAAATATATCGTTAAAAAGAAAGAATGCAATTTAAATCACGATCTTTCAAAATGATTTACCTTAAATAGGAAAACGACTCGTTTTCCAATAACATGCATTTTAAGGACGAACGTCCCAATACAAAACATTCTTTATAAAATGATGCCGCCCAAAACTCATTCAAACGTTAATAGAAAACAGACTCCCAATTATAAAAACGCAGATAAAACTTTATATCTCGAAACACCAAAAACACAGGTGGGGAATAATACTCAACTCATAAATCATGGAAAACAATCCATATAAATATAATATGCCATCGAAAACATGGAACTAAAATTTAATAATCACGTGACCATAAAATGGGATGAAATCCAAATGTTAAAGCATGGACAATTAAATATCCAAATACTGCTGGCCGACAACGGGGGAGACCCGTATCCATTGAGAGTGAAGGAACACAAAAGTATGCCACTCATACAACGTTAATCGTATGACACTTCACGACATAAAAGTCCAAGTGTCCCTACGACTCCTTTCAAGCTACACCAAAGAGACAACTAACCTTAGTAAATATTACCATGAATACCACCAAAGGTACGACACAGTTGGGGGTTACAACCAAGGCATTGCCCCGACATGGCGGAGATCCCAAACGCCCATCAACACGATAGCACAACCAGACTCAGCCCTCCTAGTGTACACTTGAAAGTTTAAGGTCATAACACATGGGTCCCGGAATCCAACCCCGTAATACTCAATTGACCATCAAATAAAGACTAATTTATGTGCCTATGAATCCAATGCAACACAGTCTAAAATTACATGACTACACATGAATGACCAATGCACTCGAGCCTGTAATTATCATTAATATGTAACAAGATGCATTAAGATGCAAATCACAAAAAGGGACTCTACATTGAGCCATTAAAACTGGACAAATGTCCTCAAGACTCTTTTGAGTCAAAACCAAGCTAAAATGCTCAAAATCCATTTGACCGACAAATAACGGTCCCCAAATAGAAAAAAACGCATTTACACGACGTTTATGCAGACACGTACCTCAAAGATGTGATTAACCCAAAACTCATCACGAATTGGGACAAAAGATTTTTCAAATGGGCTCATACCCTTATGTTTCCAAAATGTCTCATAACACAGAGACATGCATTTTCCAGATGGTTTATGAAATCAAATACACCAAAAATGCATAAATCCTAAATTAGATTTCATTTGTACAAAATCACCAAATGCATAAATCATGCTATTTACTTATCAAAATACCTAAATTCCAAATATGGACATACCATGAGATTAAAACAACCCAAGTTTACCAAATATGACAACTTATCAAAATACTCAACACATTGACAATTATGAAGTAAAACACACATTTACTTCAAAATACACATTTTGGCATGTACATAGTTTTCACAAAGCAACTTGAACTTACCTTGCTAGATTTAGGCTAAATCTGGATTTTACCCATTTAGAACTTCCTTAAAGAAACTTGAATCCTTAAAGCCAAAATCTCAAAAACCTAGATCCACAAGATTCCAACCATAAACATGATATTCAACCGTATAGAATCATTCCCCAACATTTTACATGAAGATCTCATCTATACCCAAAAACCCTAATTTCCATAGATGAAGAAAATAGAAGCTTACCTTAACCAATAGCTTGAATCCACCACCAACACACCTCTAGGTCACCAAAATAAACGAAAAACGCCAAATCTACAAGAGGGAGAACAAGGGTAGATGAAACCCTAGATAACTTGATGAAGAAGATGAAGATGAAAGATTATGTTTCTCACCTCCAAGATTGCTAGATGATGAAGAATCATGTGATTTTAGGAGGAAATCCCCCAAAAATGAGCTAGGGTTCGTTTGGGGAGGATGGGGGTCGGTTTGGGAGAGAAAGAGGGAGAGGTTTGAGTTTTAGGTGAGAAAATGGGGTTGTAGGCCGATTTTTCTCCTTTATGTGCGTGCAGTGGCTCCGCGCGAGTGGTGGCGCGACCCGACTAGCGCGGGAAGTAGCGTAGAGCTCTAAACATGGTCTCGCGCGGATCACCGCGTGGGCCGTAGCACGGAACACTGCCGCCATTTTTCTGCCTATTTTTCGACCAAGGATATCGGGGTGTTATACACAAACACGATTTCGAAATTTGGGTAAATTATAAGACCAAAAGTGAAGTTTAGCGAAGTGCAAAATATAATTTTATGTATCATTTTCAAAGAAAAATGCTTATATCAAATAACCATGGTGACTATTTCTCAACTTATTGAAACACATAGACGAATTTTGGATTTTTTTACAAACAATATGGACCAAAAGTGGAGTTTATATATATATATATTTTGGGGGGAGGGGGGGGGGGGGGGAATTGACTTAAATAGCCGAATCCCCCTCACGTTTTCACCTCCTAGCCAAGTCTCCACTACATTTGCATCTTTAGCCCTAGGTCAACTCCACATTTGCGGACCTATGTGCCACCTGTCCGCTTTCGTGAAACCCTACTACCACACAACAGATCCCCCTCTGACATGGCAATTGCGAACCTGGGTCCACCTCCGCAATTACGGACCTGGGTTGACCCGGCCCATTGCGGACCTGCCGCTAACCGGATTTTTTTTATCTTTTAGCGTATGGGTTGCGGATTGCGGACCGATCCAACCTGACCCATTGCGGACCTAGGGCTAAATTGTTAAAAAAAGGGAGACTTGGCTAGGAGGTGAAAACTTAAAGGGATTAGGCTATTTAGGTCAATTTTCGTTTCTTTTTTTTACATTACACGTCAATTTAGATTTGATATTTTGATTGGTTATCGACTTGGTGAATTGAGAAGACTCAAAAATGTCGAAATCATGGCATTAAAAAAAGATTTTATAATAATTAAACCAACAAACTTATCAATCATCCAATTGTTATTTTTTCAAACCAACGAATATTGTAGATTTGAAAATTAGTAAATGTAGAAGATAACGGATATAAAAATGGAGATATTTGTCCGTACGTATCATAAAACAAGAAATATTAAAATATCAAGTTGTCATTAAAATTAGTCAACTGTTTAATGTTTTTGGTCTTTTCAATAATGATGAAAAATTATGTTTCTCTAATGGCTATTTTTTAATTACTAAATTAAACTAATTAATATAAAATGTCAATAAAGTAATTTTATAAAATAAATAAATAAAACATATGTTAACTCGATCGTTTTATTATTTGAAAAAAAAAATATCAATAAAAATTGGTATACAAATAATGATTTGTTTTATAAATATCTCGATGAGTCTTTTTGGAGTATGTTGAGTTCGAATATTTCAAAAATGTTCATGAGAACTAGGTTCGATAAAGAAATCTTAAGTCAAAAACTTGAATAACTTGATAATATATATTTTTTAAAACTACATCTGATAAGAACAAGTTCCAATTGAGTTCGAACCAAAATATATACACCAAAAATACATACATAGAGATTGGAAAGTTTAGTAAGAACTTGAGTTGCATTTTTATAAGGTTAAACTCACTTCAATATTATCTAAACTTGAAAAGTGCAATATGATCGAATTTTAAGCTGAATTACTCGATAAAATCGTCGTTTACAATCTAAATGGAGTCATGTTTATATATATATATATATATATAGGTGGGTCTTTCATGGGAGACCTTAGTATTTTGTGATAACTATGAGATCTAATCTCATCTCATCCATCCATTTAATTAATCAATGGTCTAAAATAACTAATAGAAATATTACTTAAAAAAAGGATTTTATGCCACTAAGTTAGGAAAAAAGGGTAAAATTGTCAAAAAAAACATTGAAATTTAGTGTTATCTCATTTAGGCGTCAACCGATAATTTAGGCAGTGAATCAGATGTGATAACCTCCAAACATTGAAACATATCAATCCATTTGCGATGTGGTACATTATGATCTGCTTGCAAAAACGTGTTACATTATGATCATATTGCAAAAAACGTGTTACATTATGATCGTCGTGCACCAAAGTGTGTTACATTACGATCATCTTGAAAAAAAGGTGTTACGGTATGATCGTCTTTCAAAAATACGTGTTACGTTAGTGATTATGAATCATTGACCCCTTAACTTATTTGTTTGCGATGTGGTACATTATGATTTTCTTGCAAAAACGTGTGTTACATTATGATCATATTGCAAAAAACGTGTTACATTATGATTGTCGTGCACCAAAGTGTGTTACATTATGATCATCTTGAAAAAAAGGTGTTACAGTATGATCGTCTTTCAAAAATACGTGTTACGTTAGTGATTATGAATCGTTGAACCCTTAACTTATTTGTTTGCGATGTGGTACATTATGATCTGCTTGCAAAAACGTGTGTTACATTATGATCATATTGCAAAAAACGTGTTACATTATGATCGTCGTGCACCAAAATGTGTTACATTATGATCATCTTGAAAAAAAGGTGTTACGGTATGATTGTCTTTCAAAAACTGTGTTGCATGCTTCTGTAAAAAAAGACAAAGTAGAACCAGAAAGGATGCAGATTTCGGCTACAAGATTGAATATTTCATACGATCAAAGTTCAAACCCAGAATATTTCAGAATCAGTTTGTTGAGATATTCAAGGAAACAATATATTTAATTGATAAATGATTGATATTTTCAGTTACAAATTTGTTTATAATATTATTTAATTTATCAAATGACTAAAATAGCCTTCCTTATTAATTAATAAAAAAAAATAAGATCAGATGGATGGATGATATTGGATCTCATAATCACCACAAAATACTAGGGTCTCATATGATTAGGCCCATATATATATATATATATATATATATATATATATATATATATAGAGAGAGAGAGAGAGAGAGAGAGAGAGAGAGAGAGAGAGAGAGGATCATGCGAGAAGCAAACTAATTTGCAAGAAGACGAGAAAGAATGTGGGCCACATAATTTATTAATTAAAAAAACCATAAATCAAAAATAAAAAATAGTTTTAAAAATTAGGATAATTATCATTTTAAATTGGATAAATCCTTAAAATTCTCATTATATCTTTTAGATTTATTTATTTTTTAATTTCAATTATTTATTAATTTATTTTTTAAATATACTTTTAATAAAAAAAAATTCACAATTTTAACCAAATATCACATGTGATATCATTATATGAATATTTATGCATATCACATATCATATTATCACATGTGATAATTGTATATATTTTAGTTAATCATATGTGATTATGTATACTTCTATTTATAGATCTTTTTGTGATGTAAATATTAACACATGTGATAATTGTATATATGTTAGTTAATCATATGTGATTATGTATATTTATATTTATAGATCTTTTTGTGATGTAAATATTATCACATGTGATTATGCGTTATTTATATTCAGACATATATTATCATATGTGGTATTTATAAAAATCCACATATTGGAATCATATGTGATACATAATAATATATCACATGTTAAACGAAGTTAATCACATGTGATTCAAAACGTAAATCTAAAAAATAGAGAAAAAATTTGTGAAATAAATAATGAATTAGTTATAGATATCACATGTGATATTTGATGAAAATTATGATTTTATCTAGAAAATAATAATATAAATTTGATAAAAAAATTATGAATTTATTAAAATTAAAAAATAAATAAATTTAAAAGATATTATGAGATTTTTAAAGATTTATCCAATTCAAATTGTAATTATCCTAAAAATTTTTAAAAACTATTTATGCTATTTTTTAATTAATAAATTATGTGACTCATATTTCTTCTCGCCTTCTCGCAAATTGACTATCTTCTCGTTTGAACCTGTCCACATATATATATATATATATATATATATATATATATATATATATATGTGTATATATATAGTGTTTGGTTCATTTGAGAAATGGTAAATATATGAGAAATAGAGAAGTAATCCTAGTAATTCATATGGTCAAGATCGGATTTGACTAGTCAAAAGTTGCGGCTTTGACTGGTCAAAAGTTGCGACTATTCCAAAAATAGAAGAACAATTTCGTAAATTTTACAAAACACACGGGCTGTGTTCATATATGAACATGTATAATTCACATATGAACTATATGTTCATATATGAACCAGTGCAATTCACAATTTAACTGATTCATATATGAACCTTTGTGATTCATATATGAATCAGTTGAACTAACTAACAGATTCATATATGAACCTTTGTGATTCATACATGAATCTGTATGAATCACAAAGATTCATATATGAATCAGTAAGATTCATATATGAATCAGTTGAACTAATTAACAAATTCATATATGAATCTTTTTGATTCATACAGATTCATATATGAACTCATCCCGTGTATTTTACGAAATTACCCCTCTACCTTCTATAGACCACACAAGGATTTATCCGGTGCTTCGCGGTCAAAGCCGCAAATGTTGACAAGATGAATGGTTAAGATTACTTCTCTATTTCTCATATATTTACCATTTCTCAAATGAACCTCTCCCTATATATATATATATATATTCTATTTGGAGGTGGGTCTGTATAGGCCCGTTGAGGTTGCCGGTTATCAACTTTTTTGTTTAAATATATAAAATCAAAATTGATTAATTTAATTAAAAAAATAATACAATAATATAATAATTATTAATTTTTTTGGAAAAACATCAACTACAACCCTCATAGATATGAGACAAAGCTCATGTATTAATTTCCTTGAAAAAAAAAAAGGATTTTAACGGAATATATTATTAAAGTAATTTGATTTTGACGATATATTTACTTTATTTTTATTTTAATCTAGTCACTGAATTTTAATAATTGTTACTAAAATGACATATTTTCAAATTTGTTTGTATATGTGAATTTGAATTAAAAAATTGTATAGTGTTAATGAAACTAATGCTTTTTATAACATTTTTTGAAAGATGAATCATTTTTTAACGTTTTTTTTAAAGTTGGATGATTTTATTTTGAGTTTTGAAAATTCACCGATTGAACTGAAATTGCAATGAAAATAGTTTGTTATTTATCAAAAGTTTCTGTTGTAAATATAATTAATATATTTTCCGCTATAAAAGGATAATGTTTATGTTACTCTCGTTATATTTTTCTTACTGTGGATTACATTTTTGATGTTGTAAGTAGATGATGATGGTACAAATTAAGCAGAATTTTCCAAATCACATGAAAAGTGCATATAATAATTATATGGGAGGATATGTTAATCAACCAACTATATGTTTTCTCTAGTTTTGCATCATATGAAAAACATTTTTGTCACACCCTACTTTCTTAGAGCTGTGAAGTCCTTAAAACAACATAAATACTTGACAAATACGTAAACAAAATTTTAAACTAATTGTAGCGGTAGTGTTGTATCATTCTTACATCTCTTAACAACTGAGTCTTAAATACTTAAAACAATTCCAAAACAACTGAAAGAGGAAGTCTAATACAAATGGATATACTAAAAAGGAAAAGCTCATGATGTCAACTTGGAATATTGTGACATAGGAGGGTTCTAGTTGAGAAGACTACACAACTTAGGGGATCCTGAGATAGATAATACTAGTTAGTTTTACGCTAAGTAAGTTCACATTTTTCATATAAAACAATATCTAAACACGTTTCATTTCAATCATGGTATCTAGATGCCAACATGCTTTCTAAAACACTAAGGGGTTGTTTGTTTTTAAAAAAAAACCTTTTAATGTCTCTTAAGTCTGAACCGTTCAGACCTTTTTACACACCACCTCTTATTATTCATAACTAAAATAAGACTTCAGACTTTAGACCTCTTAAAAAACAAACGACACCTAAGAGTTGAATAGAGCTAAAAATCATGTAATGGTTGCACATTGTTTTGCATATAAATTGTAAAGATTGTATGCATATAAAGAAGCTGAAATACTACATGCAAGCAACTAAGAACAACATAACACATATAAGATATCCTGTTGAACTGGTATAGTGTGTGAGTCAATCTATCACGTCTAACAGAACCAAGTACAACTACCACATCATGTACTAGTAACTGCTATTTGAATTGAGCACATCTGTGTCCTTGCGATACATGTACTAAATGTGCAACTTTGTGGTGTCCCACATGATAATATCTGTGTTTCGACACCTGACACGACACATTAAATATTTTAAAAGGCCGATTATTATAGAGGCTCTTAGTATGCTAAAATCACCACAATGGTTAATTTGAGGATTGTAAATGTAAAATGTAAAGTATGATGTATTGAAAAAAGGTAAATTCAACTTTTGGTTCCTCTGGTTTAATCGAACATTTGAAAATCATCCATTTGCTTTAGTAAGTCTAAGACCACTAACCAAGAGTCTATTATATGCACCATCTGCTTTACGGTTTGTTAGATTTCACTGGTTTGTAAAATAATCGGATCCTATTATATATATATATATGGAGAGGTTCAAATAAGAAATGCTAAATGTATGAGAAATAGAGAAACAATCCTAGTCATTCATCTAGTCAACACCAGCTTTGACTGTGAAGACCGAATAATTCCTCTCATGATCTGCAAAAGATAGAGGGGTAGTTTAGTAACTTTTACAAATAGACGACAAACAAGTTCATATGTGAACCCGTGCGATTCACATATGAACTATATGTTCATATGTAAACTATTGATTAGGTCATATGTGAACTATTTAGCTAATTCACATATGATCCTACGAGTTCATATGTGAACCAGTTAAATAATTCATATGAGAATCAATTAATTAGTTCATATGTGAATCTGTTAATTAGTTCATATGATTCACATATAAACCTATAGTTAATTAATCCATATGTGAATCAATTAATTAGTTCATATATGAATTACAAAGATTCCTAAGTGAATCAGTTAAAAAATAGTTAATATGTGAATTACACAGGTTCACATATGAATATATAGTTAATATGTGAATCATACAGATTCACATATGAACTCGTTTGCCGTTTATTTGTAAAAGTTACGAAACTGTCATTCTATTTTTGAAATAGCCGTAATTTTTGACCGGTCAAAGACGCAATTTTTGACCAGTGAAATCCGATCTTGACCGTATAAAGGGCTAAGATTACTTCTCTAATATTTAGTATTTCTCATTTGAACCTATGAATATATATATATATATATATATATATAGGGAAGGGTTCAAACGAGAACACCCTTTTACTATAGCAATCACATGTGATAATATAGTTCATCACATATGGTAAACATTGATACTAAATTGGAGACGTGGACAATGTTCGACGCGACCTAGGTTGCACCCCAAGTCGCCCGCACACCTCTAGGCCTCCTTACGTGTTTTTATCACCTATGATAAGAGTATTTTTGATGTGACACTGTAACCCATCACATATGATACACATGAGATACTAAATCAGTGAAACAAAAATGACCTTTGGTGACTTTAGGTCATGGACAAAGCCGTCCGCAATCAACAAGTGCCCTCACGTGTATTATCACATGTGAAAAGAGTATTCTCGTTTTTTATAAAATGGAGTTGTTCTCGTTTGAGCCTCCACTTATCTCTCTCTCTCTATATATATATATGAAAAGTCAACTATAACCCTCACAGCTATGAGACAAAGCTGTAACATTCATTTGAATGAAGAAAATCGATTTTATGGGAATATAATAAAAGAAGTTGTTAAATTAATGTGCTCAACATATTCTAACAAAGAATCTAATAGTATTTTTTTAATCATCAATATCAATCTATTGTCCTTTTATATATATATATATATATGAGCAATTTGTATGTAAATTATATATATAAATATATATATATATATATATATATATATATTTATATAGGGTTAAGTTTTTTTTGTTAAACTTATTTTTCTTGTTAACTATACGAACCAATCTAGACCATCAATCTTTGTAATGGATGGTTAAGATTAAAACTAGATTTTTAAACAATTAAATATGGTTTATTTATTAAATAGATATATGAACATTTGTGGTCAAGGGTATTTTGGGATTAAATCATTTACTCTTTTGGGGACCACATTAAAAAGGCTCATTAATTTTTCCCTAAACCATAAACGTAACATTAAAAGGGCTCACTAATTGTCATTTTAATGGTCATTCCACAATTTAATAAAATGGCAATGAAAACTCCTTTTCCACAATTTAATTTAATGACTTTTCCCAATCATATTTTGTCTTATATTTATGTATCTAACAATTTTGGACCTCATCAATATTCATTTACATATATGCTTCGCATATGTGTTCATCATGGTTCATTATTGTCTTGTTTCCTCCAGTGCTTTTTATTTTTTCATTTTATGGTGTATGAACAATGTCCAAGTTTACGATCATATGATGATGTTGTGCATTATTCAATATACAAGTCGTCAGGCCCGTTCCTGACATTTTTTAGGCCCTGGGCGAGATGTAAAAATGGGCCCTCGATAACTACGAAATTATTTTCAATATATTGTTTATATCATAAAAAATAACATTGAATTCAAAAAATACATAGTTCATATAAAACCGTTTTCCCGGTATTTCTAGCACAAGATCAATGAATAATCATTTCTAAATTAATATTATCCACCATATCATTTTTACATAACATCGTCAATTAGTTCCACCATCAAAGGCATCTTATGATATACCTTTAATATATGGACGGAAATCATTTGACGTCACTATGTTGACCATTCGGAGTAACACTTTAAGTAAATCAACATAAATCAGTAGATATTCCACATGTTACCTGATGTTAATATTTTCCATCATCATTTTAAACTTTTAGGGATGAAACAAACTTTTTTAGAACCATCAATCTTAGAATCAAAAGTCCATGTTGGTTATAGTTTGAAATTTTATTTTTGTTTTAGAGATAAGAGAGTATTTAAAATTCATGCACCCAATATTAGATAAAAAATAGTCAATAATGTATGAAAAAATAATTATATTTGAAATACTAAATATAGATATATGTTGGGTCGTCTCCTATAGTTTGGTAATTGTTCTCAAAATATAGGAGTTTTCTTAGTTAATAACAAAAAAAATCTACTATATTCTAACACAATAATAAAATTCATGCGGATAGAATAATGAAAATAGTATGTAGAAGATGAATAATGAACTGTATATCAAGGATTATAAGTAAAAATAGTTTTTAGATATTAGTAGTAAATTAAAAACTTATAGAAACAATAAGCAATACTATAAAATGAAAGACTTAATAACTTTTTACAAATTTTCTTGTCCAATTTTATTAATTAATACATGTCCGGACACTAAATATAATGTTAAATTCTTTTTGGGTCTTATTATATACTAGATTTTTTTATTTACAATTTTTTAATAACTAATATGTATTATATACTAAAAAAATTGGGCCCCTATTTCATTTGGCCTTGGGCATGCGCCCGACCCGCCCTCCCCCAGGGACGGCCCTGCAAGTCGTACATGAAAAACACTTGAAAGCATGTGACTACATTATTAAGTAAAAATACATTACACGGATTTTCATCGATGTTCAAACATGTGTGGGTCCAATTTGGTAGAAGCTTAATTATGTTCATCAATTTTGTTCTTTAATGTTCATCTGTTACTAACGCCAGACTGTTAAGTGTATTTTTTAGTTGGTAGTTAGATGAACATGGTAGATTTAAAGATTCGTTACACTTGTTGGTACGTTCATCAAAGTTCATCACTTTACACTAATGTTCGTATATCGATCGCGTTAATCTACACGACCATCTACATGTTCATCATGTTCATGCCATTGTTTTCAATCCAATGTTAGCCATCATCTCATGGTTCCTTGTTTAAGATATGTCCCTAGGGCTCAAATTATTGTGTGCACACACTCAAATTCTAGTTTATATGTTATAGTAAATACATGTAGATCTAGTTAATCCCTTTACACTAATGTTCATCCCTAACATTGAAGGTCATTGTTGCATTCATTTCAGGGATGTTCATGTGTTTTCTGAATTAAAACGAATACCGAATAATTTTTTTGAAAGCTACGACTATACGGTTTTAACAAACATATGAACCGGAAGACTTTAGTAATATTGATATGATTTCAAAAGTATGATAAAAATGGACAAAATAATTCAATCGTAACCTACAATATAATTATGGAGACTTCATTTTTGTAACCCCCAATAAAATTAATGAACAATTGGTTTACTTACAAAATGACGTATCTACCCTTTTACATTAAATATATAAACAATTTAAACAACAACCAACCTTGCATTTATATTGGTTGAGCAAGGTTCATAAAGTTAACAAATGATTTCAAAAGTATGATAAAAATGGACAAAATAATTCAATCGTAACCTACAATATAATTATGGAAACTTCATTTTTGTAACCCCCAATAAAATTAATGAACAATTGGTTTACTTACAAAATGACGTATCTACCCTTTTACATTAAATATATAAACAATTTAAACAACAACTAGCCTTGCATTTATATTGGTTGAGCAAGGTTCATAAAGTTAACAAGAAATGAGTGGTTAACAAATGATAATTGCTCTCTCTCTCTCTCTCTCTATATATATATATATATATATGTATATATATATATATATATATATATATATATATATATATATATAGGGGCAAGTTCAAACGAAAAGGTAAACATTTTGCGAGAAGACGATAAATGTTTAATCATATATGATACACAAGCTTAATCATATATGATTAAACACATGTTATATTGGCAATACATAGACGTTTAATCATATATGATTAAACACCCACAGGCCGTGTAATCATATATGATATCATGCTTCTCGCCTTCTCGCAAAATGTTTAACTTTTCGCATGATCCTTCCCCTCTCTCTCTCTCTCTATATATATATGGAGGTTCAGGGGAAATTCTAAATAAATGAAAAAACAAAAAACATTTTATCAAGTGTTAGATTAATTGATTCAATAAATATGATTAACGAGACGATTACTACTTTATTTTTAAATTGAAAAAGACCACCCCTAATTTTTAAATAGAAAAAAAAATATAAATATGATCAAAATTCGAACAAAACAAATTACATCAAAACATTGACATATTTTTTCATTAATTTGACATCCATATTGATATACTTTTTCATCCGTTTTTTGTGGTTTTTCGATTTTCCATTTACTTAAATTTGACTATATATATGTGTGTGTGTGTGTATATATATATATATATATATAACCTTAGGTTCATTTGAGAAATAGATAAATATAAGAGAAATAGAGAAGTAATCCTATATGGTCAAGATCGGATTTGACTGGTCAATATTGCATCTTTGACTGGTCAAAAGTTACGACTATTCCTAAAATAGAAGGTCAGTTTCGTAGTTTTTACAAATACACGGGACGAGTTCATATATAAACCTGTATGATTCACATATGAACTATATGTTCATATGTGAAGCAGTGCAATTCACATATGAATTATTTTAACTGATTCATATATGAACTCTTTTAATTGATTCATATATGAACTAATTAACTGATTCACACATGAACTAATTAACTGTAGGTTCATATGTGAATCAGTTGAACTAATTAACAAATTCGCATATGAACCTTTGTGATTCACATATGAACTAATTAACTAATTCACATATGAACATATAGTTTATATATGAATCACATAGGTTCACATATGAACTCGTCCAACGTATTTTACGAAATACCCCTCTATCTTCTACAGACCATACAAGGAATTATTCGGTGCTTCACGTGTAACACTCGTTAAAATATTGGGTTAATTGTTATTTATAAGAAAAATAGTGTACTTGTGAAAAATAAGGAAGTTGAGGGGCCATTTTGGAAATGTAGGCATAAAAAGGGTCTAAACCCCTTAACCCTTCCTCATTCTTGGAAAAACATCAGTGCGTGTTGTGTGCGGCGCTTGGAAGGAAGAACAAGAAGCGGTAGCATTTTTCTTCAAGGTCTGTGGGAAGAATCAGAGCACCTAGGGAGTTTTATCTTCAAGAAGGTAAGCACCTAATCCCTAACTCTATTATGTTTCTTGTAGAGATTTTGGGTATGGATTAGTTGTAGATAGTGCGAAGGTGGACACCTGGAATCGGACTGGGAGGGGTTTATCTCGGGAGTTTAAGTGAAAGGGATTAAAAACTTGATTTGTTTATTTGAACCTTACACTGTTGGATTAATCGATATAAGAATGAAACTGTTAGTTTTGATCTGTCACCGAAATCGTTTGAAGCTATGTTAGAGTGGGCTGCGAACGCCCTAGGTTTTTCTGACCAGGTTCGCCCGGAGTTTAAAAACCGGGGTCGCCCGGGGTCACTCGGGATATGTCCACCGGGGCCGCTCGGTGTGTTGGAGACTGGGGCCGCCCGATGTGTTGAAGATCAGGGTCACCCGGTATGTGGTTAGAGCCCGGGGTTACCCGGGAGGGCTCGACCGGGATCGTCCGATAGTCGTGGAACCGGGCCACACCGTGTAACACCCGGAAATTTGCAAGGTAAGTAATTGTTTCCCTTACTTCATTTATTATGAGTATTTGTGAATATGAGCCTTTTATATATGCATGATGATCATTGTTATATTGAAATGTTATATGAACTAATTTACCATCTTATTCGTTTAAACCTCGCGTTCGTAATCGTGTCAGATTTCATTTTTGGGCTGAGGGGAGTGTGGCGCGAGAGTGCGACACGATAGTGACAATGTCACTATCGCCGGTCACTCTCGCGTGAGATGTACCGAGAGTGAGGGGTGGCCTTCGCGATTGTGACTCGCGATAGTGACACTGTCACTATCGTCGGGCACTCTCGCGTGGTTTGTACTGTGGGTTCTTTGGGGCACGCGATTGTGACTCGCGATAGTGCCCTTGGCACTATCGTCAGACACTATCGCCGTCGGGGTGCAGGGGCTTTAAATGAGTTTTTATTAGATTTCAACTTCATTTCTCTCAAACCCTCTCTTCATTTGGGGATTTTGGAGCTCAAGTATCTGATTTCTTCACCTCCCAAACCCTAACCCTCATAAATGCAACATCTCTTGGTAGTTGGATCTTAATCATTTGCATTAACTCTTCTCAAAGAAGATTTCTAGGGTTTCTTCAAGTCAACCTCTCCTTTCCAAGTCTCACCTTCAACTTCTAGGGTTTTCATCTTTTCTAGGTTTTGGTTCAAAACTGTAACACCCGGGAATTTATAAGGTAAATATTTGTCCTCTAATACTTTAATTGTGTTTATCTGAAAATGTGAGTTTTTATATATGCTTATGATCTTGATTATGGGACTAATATGTTATCTGATTAATATAATAATTGCATGTGTTTAGACCTCGTGCTCATTTTCGAAATTTGCTAAGTTTTCGGGCTGGGATGAACTTGGGGCGATAGTGCCATCGCGATAGTGACATTGTCACTATCGCCGGGCACAATCGCCAGGATTGTACCGAGAGTGGGAGGAGCCTCGCGATAGTGCCACCGTGATAGTGACATTGTCACTATCGCCAGGCATACTCGCCGGGCTTGTACCGGCGTGGTCTGGTTGTTTTAAAAATGCTTTGGCAGTCTTATTTCTCACATTCACACTTTACAAAAACGGGAGATCTCTTCTTGAAGACGATTTTTAGGGTTTCATCACCTACCTCATTCAATTATAGGGTTTTGGGTTGTTGGGAGCATTAAGTGGTCATCAAGCTTCATCCAAGTGTCCCCTTTGAAGTGTTCTTCAAGATTCTCATTTCTCACCTTCAAGTCTCATCTTCTCCAACTTCTAGGGTTTCCATATTTTCTAGGTTTTGGGTTCAAAACCTAGATTGTGAGTTTACTAAACCTTTGTTAAAACTAGAGACACATCATAATCTCCTATTTGTTACTTTATCTCTATATGTTCAAATGTTTGGGGATTTCTTCATGAAAATAGTTGGAAGATGTATATATATATGGGTATTAGGATGATTCTAGTTGGAACACCATTTTGGTGATATGTTTATATGCATGATGAGCATGATTTACATTGGGTCTTTTGTTAGACATCACAAGGATAAGGTGGTAATATTAAACCGTAGTTGGTATTGAATTATGTGGGTTGAAATATACCTAAAGGACCCCTTATAAATGTTATGTGGACGAACCAAGTCAGTACACTAGGATGATATAGTCTTGGGCGCCACTGTGATGGTATGTGCCTAGACCTCCGCCATTCGGGGAATTTTCTTAGCGATAGTCTTCGGGTGGGTCGGGCCTTTGGGGTGTTCCTTGTTAAGGGCATCAAGGTATATCGACTCTTGGGTGGGACTTGATTGGTGCTATGGGTCTCCCCTATTGACTCCACATTTGTTGAACTATGGTTAATTGCTGATAAGTAATGTGACTGTCCATGCATGCTTATTATTGTTCAACTCACTAGGCTTTTTGGCCTAACACTTGTTTGGTGTCGATGTGTATCTCAGGTTCTAGCGGCGGCGGTCCTAAGCAGGTTTAGTTGCTTTGGGGTGAGAGCTTGGGGAGTTGCACATGGACGCGTTATACTTTTGAATATAAACCGTTTGGGTTTATAGATGACAACCCTTTTTGTAATCTCCTTTCTAGATGAAGAAATTAGATTAGTTGGTTGTTGTTTATTGTCCGTTAAATTACAATTGTGATTAAACAAGTTGTTTATTTATATTCCCCAATTTTGGGAGGCTCTTGCTATGGCAATTTATATACCACTTTTCCTCTTTTGGAAAGTTTTTGTTATCCCTATTTTTAGGGTGTTACAAAAACCTAGATTGTGTGTTTACTAAACTTTTGTTAAAACTAGATAAACATCATAATCTCTTACTTGTTATTACTATGGTACATTTGCTCAAAATGTTCATCTCCATGTGTTCAAATATTGGATGGTATTCTTATGAAAATATGTGAGAATTATGTTTATAAGTATCATGCCATGATTTACCCTATTTGTGCAAGTATTTGGGGTTTTCATTATGTATACACACAATGAGTATTTTGACATGATTAATGTGTACATGTCTTGGTATATTATGATGAGTTCTACTTGGAATATCCTTTTGGTGTTATAGAAATTAGATTAGTTGGTTATTATTTATTGTCCGTTAAATTATGACTGTAATTAAACAGGTTTGTATATTTCCCCATTTTTGGGAGGCTCTTGCTATGGCAATTTTATATACCTCATGTTCGTTTTCGGATTTTTGTTATCCCTATTTTTAGGATGTTACAAGTTGGTATCAGAGCTTTAGTTTAAGTGAACTAGGTATTGTTTTATCATATCTAGACTTAAGCTTTAGACTTTATTATTTCACTGTCCACTTGGGGTAGAAATCCTAGGTGGGGAGAGTGTTAGGATTTACGGAATTACTTTAATTGAAAGTTGTGATGATGGTGACAAGAATTCTTGTGTATGATTCGTTCATAATTTCACTTAGCTACTACTATTATGAATGCATTGTTACGTGAGCATACTTGATTTACTATTGTTATGATAATTGATGAAGGTAGTAGTACGTACAAAGAGTTCAACTCGCTTAGTCTTTTCTCAATCCCTTTTTCTCGTACATGTATGGCAGATTGAAATGGTAAATATTCGGAGTAGGTTACCAAATACGCCAGAAGGCCACTTGGAAGTGGAATCTACAGTTGAACGACCTTCTTTGGGCGCAACCTCCGAAAGACCTCCCATACCCACAATCTTGGGAGGAGGACCTGAGCAGATTCCGCGCAGGAACCTTACTGCTAACAATGCCATTATAGAGGAAGTAACTATGGAGACCAGGATCAGAGATAGTATGATGTTGGCCATGAACTCTGACATGGCCCAACAACATCAATTCTTCATGAAGCTTCTGGAAGATCGAGACACCAGTCACCGATAACCGGAGACAATGGCGGAAAACATCGTTATGGGGTCGGGTGGACCGGTTGTTGTGTCTGTTGACGACCCGACGGATAATGGGAACAAGGGGAAGGCCAAGGGGTGCACCTACAAGGCGTTTCTGGGGTACAACCCGAAAGAGTTTTCAGGTTCTGCAAATCCAGTTGCGTGCATGTATTGGCTGAAAGAAGTGGAGATGGCCTTCGAGTTTAACGAGTGTGATGTCTCGCAACAGGTGAAGTTCGCTTCCCAATTACTTCGGGGTGAGGCCCTGATCTGGTGGAACCTCACACGGTCCGCCCTTACCCCCGAAGTTTTGGCGAAGTTGACTTGGCCGGTTTTTAAGCAGAAGATTATGGACAAGTGCTGCAGTGAAAGGTCGTTGGACAAGCTAGAAGCAGAATTCCGAGGGTTGAAGAAAGGGACTCTATCCGTCGCTGACTACTCCAAGATTTTTTGGAAAAGCTAAACTTGGTGGGACACCTAGTCCCCGATGAGAGATCAAAAAATCAAAGCTTACCAATGTGGATTGTCGGCCGGTATGAGGACGACAGTGAGAAACGCGAGGGGATTAACCCTTCAGGATGTTATCGAAGAATCATTGTTAGTGGAAGATGACATGATGGCGGATAAGGATGAGAGAGGTCATGTGGGTGACAAGCGGAAGTGGGAAGGGCCCTCCGGGCCCGTTCTTCAAGTTAGGCCATTTGTCGATGGAAGAGTGGGAGATAATCGTCGAGAGGCACATTGGTGCCATAAGTGCAAAGTCAAGCACTCTAGGCCATGTGACCCCAAGCCTTATTCGGGTCCCGCAGAGTGTGCCAAGTGCGGCAAGAAGGGCCATGCGATTCGGGATTGCCCTATCCGAGGACCGGTGTGTTTCGAGTGTCGGGAACCGGGGCACATGAAGAGGGATTGCCCGAAGCTGGTGGGTGGCCACCGTGGAAATTCTATAGGTTCGACGGCTAGAGTCGAGCAACCGTCGAGAGTGCCAAGCCGATCATTTTGAATGTCTACCGAGGAGGCGAAGGAAACCGCTGATGTTGTTTCGGGTACGTTCCTAGTAAACTCCTTGCCCGCTCGTGTGTTATTTGATTCTGGAGCTACGTGTTCTTTTGTCTCATATTTGTTCTGTAAGCAATTTGTTCTCCCGATTAGTGTCCTTCCCAATCCGCTAGTAGTAGAAGTAGCTAATGGGGATCAAGTGATCATTCGAGATTGTTACTGTAATTGCACTTTAGAGACTGATGGGAATTCTTTTGGAATAGATTTACTACCTATGGCTATAGGAGGGTTTGATGTAGTTATAGGCATGGATTGGTTGGTGAGGCATAAGGCTAACATCTTTTGCTCTAAAAAGATGATCCAAGTGCCTCTACCAGAAAATGGTGTGGCCACCATCTACGGGGAGAAAGGGAAGAGGAGTAATCCTATCATATCTTCTCTTAAGGCTCGAAAATTTCTAGAGAAGGGTTACCCTTCGTACCTGGCTTATGTGGTGGACGCGAAGAAAGAGAAGAAGTCGGTAGAAGATGTGAAGGTCGTGCAAGATTATCCGGACGTCTTTCCGGAAGACTTACCCGGGTTACCGCCGGAGCGGCAAGTGGAGTTTCAAATCGACCTCACTCCGGGAGCTACTCCGATAGCCCGTGCTTCATATCGATTGGCCCCGATGGAAATGAAAGAGATGATGACGCAACTGCAAGAGTTGTTAGAGAAGGGTTTCATTCGACCGAGTTCGTCACCTTGGGAGCACCGGTATTGTTCGTAAAGAAGAAGGATGGATCTATGCGGATGTGTATCGACTATCGAGAGCTAAACAAAGTCACGGTGAAGAATAAGTATCCTCTACCTCACATCGATGATCTTTTTGATCAACTACAAGAAGCGAGATGCTTCTCAAAAATTGATCTTCGATCCGGATACCATCAAGTGAGAGTGAAGGAGGATGACATTCCGAAGACGGCTTTCCGGACGCGATACGGTCACTATGAGTTTTTGGTGATGCCTTTCGGCTTAACCAACGCTCCGGTCGTATTTATGGATTTGATGAACCGCGTGTGTCGCCCATTCTTGGATAAATTCGTGATCGTCTTCATCGACGATATTTTAATCTATCCAAAGGACGATTCCAAGCATGAGAAACATTTGCGGGAAGTGTTGGAAGTCCTAAGGAGGGAGAAGTTGTTTGCAAAGTTCTCGAAGTGAGAATTCTGGCTCTAAGAGGTGCAATTCTTGGGGCATGTGGTGTCTAAAGACGGAGTAAAGGTGGACTCGGCAAAGATTGAGGCGATGATGAGTTGGGAGCCTCCAACGAGTCCGACAGAGATTCGAAGTTTCTTGGGTTTGGCGGGCTATTATAGACGTTTCATTCAAGATTTTTCTAAGATAGCTATGCCACTCACCTCACTCACAAGGAAGAATGTCAAGTTTCTTTGGACCGCCAAGCAAGAGCAATCCTTTCAGTCACTCAAGAAGAAGTTGTGCGAAGCCCCTATCTTATCCCTACCCGAGGGATTAGATGACTTCGTGGTGTATAGCGATGCTTCCAAGATGGGTCTCGGGTGTGTGTTGATGCAACGGGGAAAGGTGATAGCGTATGCGTCACGACAACTAAAGGATCATGAGAAGAATTATCCGACTCATGATTTGGAATTGGCGGCGGTAGTTTTTGCGTTGAAGTTGTGGCGACACTACTTGTATGGGACAAAGTGTACCCTTTTCACGGATCACAAGAGTCTGAAATACATCTTCGATCAAAAGGAACTCAACATGCGGCAAAGAAGGTGGATTGATCTTTTGAAGGATTACGATTGCGACCTACTCTATCATCCCGGTAAGGCCAATGTGGTGGTGGATGCATTGAGTCGAAGGAGCCAAGATGGTGGTGTCGGTCCACAATACTATATCAAGTTCTTACAAAAACAACAACAACAACAAGATTACCAACCTGTATGATTAATAACAAACGATTACAATGGTTTGGTGTTCGGTTTTAGCTCTGATGTGTTCTCTCTGTTTTTCACCTTTAGTGTGTGTGTGAAAGTGATCTGATATGTTGAACAACTCTAGCTTCTCTAACACACTACCAAACTAATATCTAAACTTGTTAAACTAATATCTAAACTTGCTAAACTAATATCTAGATATTATCTAGATATTATCTAACAACTAATATAATATATAAATTAGATATTAATCTAACAAACTAATATCTAACATAATTAGATATTTAAACTAAGTTAAACTAAATACTAAAATTACAACAGACAATAATTTACTTCGACATTTATTACAAACGACATTAGACTTTGTATTGAGAGTCGAATTTCCGGCTTTAGCTTCAGATTGGATCTTCAGATTGGATGATCTTGAATCCAATGAGACTGTGGTCTAACAATCTCCCCCTTTGGATCAAGATCATTACTAAAAATATTTTAGCAATTCAGTCTTCTTGTTCAGCTCAGAAGATGCAATCTCTTTCTCTAGCTCAGAATGCTTTAGCAAAGTATCTTCAAAGAAAATTTATCTGAAATCAGCATGTCTTCAGAATACTTTGATCTCGCAGTTCTTTGTTAGCTTTTCTCTTCTCCAATGTCTTGTAATGTAATGGACTGGACATTTCTTCAAGCTTTAGATTCTCCCCCTTTTTGAGGAAAAGAGAAACGCTTTCATGAAAACTTGTAGTAAGAAATGTATTTCACTTGGAGCCTCTGATCCGTCAATTCAAAAGATATTCATCCAGATCTTTTCAAATCCAGACAAAATTGTCGTGTAACACCTGAATCAACTAATGAATCAGTTAACATGCCTTTCAGTAACACTAAGTCACTGTGTGTAACAAATACACATTGGAAAGGAGCTGTTTGATGTTGACTCCCCCAGGGCTTCCATTTAATCATCAAAACACCACAAAGGTAATTTCTATAAACGTTATGACAAAGAAACAAATTCCTTGTGTGTTCGTGCTTGTGATAGAAAGAATTAAGCATTGATGATTGCTTATAAGCTCAAAATTGTGTAAACCACTGAGACAACAGTAAGTTAAACACATACTCAATGTGCATGATTGAAGTGCGAAGGCGAGGCAGACTTCCTTCTTTTCAATATCCAGATTTTCCAAATGAAAATCAGATAGTAAATGTGCTGCATCCCCTTTGAAAATGTGAAACACTTTCTTGTTGAGAAGAAAATGAGTAGATAGTGAGGTTTGATCAAGAGTTGGCATGGGCTAGTTGTCTGTTTCAATAATGTTCACCAAAGAATTGTGAAACACTAGTAATGTGGCTGCCCGACTCAGAAAAAGTTGGTGCAGAGTTGTGATATTCTTTTAACTCTATTCTCACACGCTCTTTCTTTTAAACATTTTGCTCACTCTAATCACAATCATTTATTTTCGACTTCTCACACTCAATCACTATGGATTAACTTCTTGGGTAGAAATCACTGGTTAAGGTGATTCCATGGAAGTTGTGTTAAGTCTTAGCACAATGAAATCATGTTTTCTTATGATGAATATGATGCTCAGATTGGTTTAACTATTTCAGTTAAAGCACAATGTAGATGTTGAAAACATTTAAAGTCACACTTCCAAATGATGAAATCAGTTTAAGATTCGGGAAATGGTTTGAACATTTATGAACAATGTTTTCCAATGATTGAAAGTTATCCTTCTTTCAACCATATATGAGATTAAGATAAAGGATTATACCTTAACGTTTGATCTTACATCTCATGAAGCTAAGCTTAAAGTCATAAACATATGAACTTGTAAGCATCTCTCAAAAATTCTGCAAAAGTTTTATGTCAAGTCAAAGTAAAATTTATTCACTTAAATTGAACAGACAAAAAGCAGTAAAACTTTTAAAGTACGAGTTCTGATCAGAAATAATCAGAAGTCATCACCTTTATTCCCCCTGAAATTATGCATTTGAAACTTATCAGTTGTAAAAGATATGCATAAAATTTCAGACAAATATGTATGTACTCCCCCTTGATGGTTGATTTCCTCATTCGAGTATCGGAGTACAATCTCTTATCAGCACGGAGTAAGGTCTTTTGATCTTTGAAGTGCGGGTCTTGAACTTTTGTATTCAAGAACCTCTTTCTCTTAAGCACGGGTTCTGAACAGAGGTGTTCAGAAACCATATCAGATTTCTCCTTCTTAAACGTTGGGTGCCTGCAACACAGATTTAGCTTTCGGTACTCACTGGAATTTGGGTCCTTCTGTGTTAGCACTTGATTTTGGTACCCATTTGAAATTGGGTCCTGTTTTCTTTTGAAATTCATTTGAAGCATTATAATGAGATGAATGCACATGATAATTTTCAAACCAAATCTCAGAATCTTGACAAGAATTAGAAACATGTTTATCATAAAAAGAAGACTTGCTAGTAGATTTAGATAACTGGAATAGTTGCGTAAAAGAGTATTTCAAAATAGTAGCAACATTCGCTTTCAAAAAATCTTTACTAGGTAAAGTCTTATTACAATTAACACTACAAAGCGATTTATCAGCGTTGTCAAGCTTCTGTTTCGGTTTCCATTGAGATTTAACTTATGGCTTTCGCTTGCTCAAATCTAAAACATTGGAAACTCGTGAGTTAGACTTCTGAGCAACAAACGAATTCTTCTTTTTAATTAGAATTACCAGTAGTATTCGGTTTCTGTGAATGCTGAGATATTATCTTACCTTTAGCATTTTTAGCTTTCACAGAGACTTATTTATCAACTTTCGTTGATTTTGCACGGTTAACATGCATACTGATTTTTCCCAAAGATTGCACAATAAAAGATGAATGGTTAGGAAGTTTCGCATTAAAATCAAATTGTTCAAAACAACCATCCGAACCACCGTCAGAGTTAAGAAAATCAAACCCTTTGTTTGATAAACCAAACATGTCATCAGATTTAGAAGCCTTTGAATTAACAACATTTTTCAGCACAATTGTAAAAACTTTTTGTTGAATCTCAATCAAAAGTCTTTCATCTGTTAAAGACTTCTTGAGTTCGGAAATTTTACTTTCCAAAACAAGAGGAGGGACATAAAGTTTACCTTTAACAGGCTTTGCCTCCATTTCTTTGACATAATAACTTTGAAAGAAGTCATTTGAAAGAGATGTCTTTTTATTAATTGGATCATCATAACTATTATTCAACTTCGCATAATAAAATGGAAGGTGAACTTTAGATGATTTCCTCCGTTTTTCCGTTTCTTTGGATTCATCCTCTTTTGATAGTCCAGTCCAGAAAACTTTAAGTTCAGGGCATCGACGAGAGAGTCTTAAGAACGTAAAATCATAAAGTGCAGGCACTTCAGATATACCGTTTTAAGATAATTAGGATTCTCATAACCGATTCCCCAATTTTCTTTATTCTCTTTCGGTTTGTTTAGATGAATGGTTTGCTCACTTTGACCTAATGAGTATAACTTCTTTTCCAAAGCATCTAATTTTGCAATTAAAGTTTTGTTTTCTTCAGTACATGAAGAATGCATTTTAGTAAGCTCTCTGAAATCAGACTCACTCTTTCGCAGTTTAGACTTAATTTCAAAATTCTCTTTAAGAATTATTGTCTTTTCTTTGGCGTTGGTGTCATTGTTTCTATGTAAAACCTCAATCAATACTTCTCTCTCAGCAATTTCATTGCTAAGTTTTTGTATCGATTGGTTTTTGTCAGTTATAACACTATTTTCTCGCTTAAGCTTTGACTCTAACTCTTGTTGTTTTAAATTCATGGCATGCATTTTATTTATGAAATCTGAATAAGATAAATCACATACCTCATCTTCTTCATCATTTGAATCAGCTTCAGCTTCTGATTCCTGCTTTCCCATCAAGCACATGTTGATTGACTCATCCTTCTCTTCATCATCTTCTTCCTGATCTGAATGATCAAGCTAGTATTCATCCTCTGCCATCAGTGCCTTACCCGCCTCCTGTTGCTTTGCAAGAAGCATCTTGTTCTTGTAATAATCGGAGTTTCTGACTTTGGGTCTTCGGCAGTCTCTGGCAAAGTGACCTGTTTTGCCACAGTTGTAGCACGTTGGTGGTTCTGACTGACTGGATCCTTCAGCTTTAATTCTTCTCTCTTCCGGTTTCTTTTCCTCTATTTTCTTCCCTTCAAACTTCTTTCCTTCAAATCGATTTCCTTCAACGCTTTCCTTATGAGCATAGTTGTTAGGTCCAGAAGAATACCTCTGACTGTTTGAACTTGGCTTCTTGTAGAACTTCTTCTGAAAGGCCTTTGTCAGCATGAGCATAGCCTGCTTCAGTTTTTCACAGTCATCCGAGTCAGAGTTAGCATCAACTTCATTTTCTTCTGATTCATACACAATCGTCTTGTTCTTCTTCTTTTTGACAACAAGAGCAACTGTGTCTTAAACTGTCTTCACTTTCTGCCTCTTCTCATCTAGAATTTCATCCACCTCTTATTCATTTTGTTTGAGGGTTTCATACACCTCATGAAGTGGAATCTCATTCAGACCCTTGATATGCTTCATCTTCCTGGAAAATTTCTTCCATTCCGGCTGTAGAATACTTAGAAATTTGACGTTCAACTCGATTTGAGATTTGGTGACCTTGTTCTTGCTTAGTTCGTTTAGCAAGGTCACGAATCTGTCATAAGTTCCTTCTAGAGACGGTTGGAAATTTTGAGCTGGTTCCCAACCTTTGAACCCAACATCATCTTCTCTAGCTGATCCCATATCTCCTTGCCCGAGGCTTTATAGCTGTCAATCTTTATGATAGATTTTGTTTGGAATTCCTTGTAGAATGTATGACTTTGATAATCTATCACCTTTTGCTCTCTTTAGGTTATCATCATCGATCTCATGATACTTAAGTTCATACTGTGTCGGCACAGTTCCAACCGTACGAGTCATCGTAACTGGTTTCATAATCCATTCTTCTATCGATTTCCTGATGAATTCACCCAACTCATGTCTTTCGATAAAGTTCAGGAACCGATCTTTCCACTGTTCGTATTCTCCTCTAAAGAGAACTGGTGGCTTGGTGTCAATTCCGATTGCAAGGGCTTCTCTGGATGTCATTCTGATTTAAGTCTGGTATAGGAGTAAATCAAACTTTGCGTTTTGAGAAGGTGGCACAAATGAGGTTTGCGCTAGTGGTGGTTGGCGCAAAGGATGGTTTGCGCGATGAGAGACTGGCGCACAATAGGTTTGTGTGAAATGTGGGTCATGCAAACTGAAGTTTGCGTTTAGAGTTGATCGCGCGAATTGAAGTTTGCGCGAGATGTACGTAGCGCTAAGTAGAGCTTTGCGCTAGTGGAGGTTGACGCGAAGTAAGGTTTGCGTTTCAAGGAGTTGGCGCAAATGAGACTTGTGCTTTTCGTGAAGAGTTGATCGCGCGAACTGAGGTTTGCGTGATCCGTTGGTCGCGAGAGTTGAGGTTTGTGAGAGCTTTTGGTGGCGCAAAGTGGGCTTTGCGTGAAGAGTTTATGGCGCAAAGTGGGTCACGCAAAGTTCAACTTGCGTGAGTTCGTCCCTGTGTTTGCGCAAGTTCGTCCCTGTAACTTCGAATTTCAACCAAAAACCTGTCTGTACTTCGAATTAGCAGTCCCAAATTTGACAAAGCGACTACTAACACTTCTAGAACAGTTTGTTACCACTCGATCTCGAAAAAACTCACTTTTTGAAAAACAAATCGATGGCACAGTGACTTTAAAAAGTCGACTGTTTTATCACTAAAATCACAAATTGGTACTCGAATTCAGTTATATACTGAAATTAATCACTCACAACTCGATCTAGCACCCTAATCGATCACAACCTGATCGATTTTCACACCTAAAACACTCTTAAACTCGAAAATGATTTTGAAAAATAAGAACACAGAGTCGAGTTTGAAAAACTTGATTTGAATCTAAAATCAGGCTCTGATACCAATTGTCGATCCACAATACTATATCAAGTTCTTACAAAAACAACAACAACAACAACAAGATTACCAACCTGTATGATTAATAACAAACGATTACAATGGTTTGGTGTTCGGTTTTAGCTCTGATGTGTTCTCTCTGTTTTTCACCTTTAGTGTGTGTGTGAAAGTGATCTGATATGTTGAACAACTCTAGCTTCTCTAACACACTACCAAACTAATATCTAAACTTGCTAAACTAATATCTAGATATTATCTAACAACTAATATAATATATAACTTAGATATTAATCTAACAAACTAATATCTAACATAATTAGATATTTAAACTAAGTTGAACTAAATACTAAAATTACAATAGACAATAATTTACTTCGACATTTATTACAAACGACATTAGACTTTGTATCGAGAGTCGACTTTCCGGCATTAGCTTCAGATTGGATCTTCAGATTGGATGATCTTGAATCCAATGAGACTGTGGTCTAACAGGTGGTGTCAAGATGTCCCTTGCAAGAATCGTTATGGTATCAAGTTTGTTGGAAAGTATAAAGACGAGTCAAGTGGAAGCACTTAAGGAGGAGAACCTCAAATCCGAAGTCATGATAAAGCAAAAGGAACTCTTAACGGAAGACGGTCGTGGACTTAAGCTCTTTCAAGGGCGAATTTGGGTGCCGAAGGTTGGGGGAAACCGTGACCTACTTCTTGAAGAAGCGCATAAATCGAAGTATTCTATACATCCCGGTAGCACCAAGATGTATAGGGATTTGAAATTGAACTATTGGTGTCCAGTGATGAAGCTAGATGTGGCTAGTTATGTGGAAAGATGTGTCACGTGTCTCCAAGTCAAGGCGGAGCATCAAAGACCGTATGGAAGTTTGCAACCGTTGTCCATTCCCGAGTGGAAATTGGACAACATCACCATAGATTTCGTGACGAAATTACCGAAGACCTTGTGCGGCCACGATACCATTTGGGTAATTGTTGACCGACTAACGAAGAGTGCGCATTTCCTTGCAATGCGAGAGACCTTGCCAATGGAGAAATTGGCCAAGCTGTATATTGATGAGGTGGTGTCAAGGCACGGAGTTCCGCAATCCATTGTTTCAGATCGGGATAGTCGCTTCACCTCGAACTTTTGGTCAAGCTTACAGAAAGAGTTGGGCATTAGACTGAATTTGAGCACGGCGTATCATCCTCAAACGGATGGTCAAAGCGAGAAAACGATCCAGATGTTAGAGGATATGTTGAGGTCGTGTGTAATAGATTTCGGAGGAAGTTGGGATTCACATCTACCTTTGGTAGAGTTTGCATACAACAACAATTACTATTCTAGTATCGGAATGGCACCGTTTGAGGCATTATATGGACGGAAGTGTAGAACACTGGTTTGTTGGCTAGAAGCGGGAGAGAAACAATTCGCCGGACCGGAAATAGTTCAAGAGACGGCGGATAAAGTGAAGGAGATCAGAGTAAGATTAAAGGCGGCTCAAGACCGACAGAAAAGTTATGCGGACAAGAAAAGAAGATCGATCGAGTTTCAAGTGGGCGACCGTGTCATGTTGAAAGTATCTCCATGGAAGGGGATTATCCGGTTTGGGAAGCGTGGGAAGCTTAGTCCTCGTTTCCTTGGACCCTTCGTCATTTTGGAGAGAGTTGGGTTACAAGCCTACCGGTTGGACTTACCCTCGGAAATGGATGAAATACATCCTACGTTTCATGTGTGTTACCTTCGGAAGTGTCTAGCCGAGGAGGAAAGCGTGATTCCTTTGACGGAAATTCGGGTGGATAATGGGAATCGTTGTGTTGAGGAACCGGAGGCGATCTTAGAATCGAAAGTGAAGAAGCTACGTCATTAGGACGTGGTTATGGTTAAAGTTCAATGGAAGCACCATCGGGGTGCTAACATTACTTGGGAGTCCGAGGATGATATGAAGAATTGTTACCCTCACTTGTTTAATGTAGGATGAGATTTCAGAGACGAAATCCCAATTAGGTGGGGAGGATTGTAACACCCAGAAATTTGCAAGGTAAGTAATTGTTTCCCTTACTTCATTTATTATGAGTATTTGTGAATATGAGCCTTTTATATATGCATGATGATCATTGTTATATTGAAATGTTATATGAACTAATTTACCATCTTATTCGTTTAAACCTCGCGTTCGTAATCGTGTCAGATTTCATTTTTGGGCTTAGGGGACACTGTCACTATCGTCACTATTGCGTTCGTAATGTTATATGCGTTCGCGATTGTGACTCGCGATAGTGACACTGTCACTATCGTCAGGCACTCTCGTGTGGTTTGTACCGCGGGTTCTTTGGGGCTCGCGATTGTGACTCGCGATAGTGCCCTTGGCACTATCGTCGGGCACTATCGCCGTCGGGGTGCAGGGGCTTTAAATGAGTTTTTATCAGATTTCAACTTCATTTCTCTCAAACCCTCTCTTCATTTGGCGATTTTGGAGCTCAAGTATCTGATTTCTTCACCTCCCAAACCCTAACCCTCATAAATGCAACATCTCTTGGTAGTTGGATCTTAATCACTTGCATTAACTCTTCTCAAATAAGATTTCTAGGGTTTCTTCAAGTCAACCTCTCCTCTCCAAGTCTCACCTCCAACTTCTAGAGTTTTCATCTTTTCTAGGTTTTGGTTCAAAACCTAGATTGTGAGTTTACTAAACTTTTGTTAAAACTAGATACACATCATAATCTCTTACTTGTTATTATTATGGTACATTTGCTCAAAATGTTCATCTCCATCTGTTCAAATATTGGATGGTATTCTTATGAAAATATGTGAGAATTATGTTTATAAGTATCATGCCATGATTTACCCTATTTGTGCAAGTATTTGGGGTTTTCATTATGTATACACACAATGAGTATTTTGACATGATTAATGTGTACATGTCTTGGTATATTATGATGAGTTCTACTTGGAATATCCTTTTGGTGTTATTGTATCTACAAAAGGATTATATTGACATTTGGGTCCCATGTTGGACTTATATGGATAGGATGGTGATATTGTACCCATGGTTGGTATTGAAATATACTTGGTTGAAATATACCTCAAAAACCTCCTATATGTTTTATGTTGGACGAACCAAGTCAGTAGACACTAGGAGGATGTAGTCTTGGGTGCCACCGTGATGGTATGTGCCTAGACCTTCGCCATTCAGGGTAATGCCATGGTTATAGTCCTCAGGTGTGCCGGGCCTTTGGGATGTCACTCTTAGTAGTTGGCATCAAGGTACATTGCCTCTTTGGGTGGAACTTGATTGGTTCTATGGGTATCCCCCGTTGACTCCATATATATTGAAATTTGGTTAATTGCTGATAAGAATTGTAAATGCTTTAACATGCTATTTCTTGTTCAACTCACTAGGCTTTTTGGCCTAACACTTGTTTGGTGTCGATGTGTATCTCAGGTTCTAGTGGCGCCAGTTCTAAGCTGGCTTAGTTGCTTGGGTGAGAGCTTGGGGAAACTTGCTTTTGGACATACTTTTGGTAGAAGACCATTTGGGTTTATAAATGACACCCCTTTTGTAATCTCTTTTCTAGGTATAGAAATTAGATTAGTTGGTTGTTATTTATTGTCCGTTAAATTACGACTGTAATTAAACAGGTTTGTATATTTCCTCATTTTTTGGAGGCTCTTGCTATGGCAATTTTATATACCTCATGTCCGTTTTCGGATTTTTGTTATCCCTATTTTTAGGGTGTTACACACCGGGAGTTGCTAACCCGGGGGCCATCCGGGGAGTCTTCTGCATGTTGTTTTATCTATAGGTCTCATACTTGAACCTAGGGATTTATTGAAGCAAGTTAAGCAAGAAGTAGTGGTTCCAAATTCGTGATCCAACTCCGATAGAGTCTGTTTTAGGGCTGATGGCTTATGTCAGAATTATGGCTGTTTGTAGGTTATTGCTTGTTTTGGAGTTACGTTAAGTGTGTGGCAAAATTCTCGAATCTAGGTGAGTTCCCTTATTCTAAAACTCTTGAAATCTGGAAATGGAATTTATTGATAATGTTTATTATGCTTACCGCTTTCCGTCAAATATAACTTTGAACTGTGATGGACTGGGTTTTATTTCGATATCATGCATACGTACTTTCTTACTGTTTTATCGTATGAGAATTGGTATTGTTTTATGAACTGGGCGCCATGGATTATCTTCAATCATCGGGGATGGTTGAACCGTGTGTTTGGAATTCGTTTCCTTGCACACGGTAACGACATCGACTAGGGGGACGTATGGGGATCTACTGGGGCCCCCCGAGGACGAGTAGTCCTGTCTTTTGGCGATGGATTTCGATGTGGAACTAGTCACTTCCTGTGACACGAAGTTTGTGAAACTAACCTTGTGAATTTGATTGTGTTTTCTATTGTTATAAAATGGACGAGGTTGGGAATTCACTAGACCTTTCGGTCTAATCCTCGTTTCCACTTTTCTTAAAACCCATTTTCAGGTAACAGGGTTGTTGCTGGAGCTTCTAAAGGGAAAGAGAAATGTTAGGAGCTAGACTTGAAGAGCGGGCCTTAGTCGCGGCATAGACAACTAAAGTTTTAGTATTAGTCTCTTGGTTGTATTAGAAATGTGGATGTTTAAACTGTGTTAATCCTTTATTCCAGAAAGTTTTGTATTGGGACCCATGTTTGGGCAATGTTATGCTTATTTTGTTGTTGTTATTCATGGTCAAAGCCACAAATGTTGACTAGATAAAGGGCTAAGATCATTTTTCTATTTCTCATACATTTAGCATTTCTCAAATGAACCTAATTCTCTCTCTCTCTCTCTCTCTCTCTCTCTCTCTCTATATATATATATATATATATATATATATATATATATAAGGTCTCATCTTTTGTTAACCAACCTATTAGTGTTAACCATGTTAACCAATCACAACCGTTCATGTGTTAGATGAATGTCAAGGATTTTTTTTTAAAATTTAATTAATGCAATAGATTACAAGACTCATGCACTTACTAACTTGTGCATACCTGAAGAAGGGTGCAATGGTAAAAATAATAGGATAGTTAAAGAAGGAAATATGAGATTAACATGGAAACTAGTTCAAAGTTATATCAACCCTGATTATCAAGCAGATTTGATTTCTTCAAAATCAAATCTTCTTTAACAGATTTCACGATAACCACATCTCGTCCAGAAGTGAAAACCGATAAACATCAAAAGAAATGGCGGAAAATCAAGGCGGGAATCGTTTAATTCAAGGTAAGTGCACATATGCACAATACATATTGTCCACATAGTAAGTCAAATGCATATATGCAGAAGTGCACAAATGCACATATGCGGGTCAACATGCATAAATGCACATATGGACAATAGAGATTGTGCATAAGTGGACCTTGTTTCCATTTTAAGGCTTGTGCACATATGCATAATACAGAATGTGCATAACTGCACATTAGTTGTTATACATCTTTTACTGTTTATAGGACCATTGACTCCCCCATGTGCAAAATTTGTTCTAAGTACATGTTTACATATACTTCACTCATATAAATTAGTTTTACCCATATACTTCACACATATGAAAGATCTATGGTTTGTTGTTCTTCCAAGATAGTGAAAAATCAAATGAATATTGATATGATATATTCTTCAAATTTTTAATAAATTATTGACAAAAATCAAACATATATTGATATGACATCTTCTTCAAAATTTAAGTAAATTATTGATAAAAAGATAATTACAAAAAAATAATTAAATAACTACCATGAATAAATATGAGAAAAATAAGAAAAGAAAATATGCATGTAGACATTCAAATGAAATACCAAATTTACCCCCTCATTTAACAGGAGACGTGGACTTCTACATAAATGAAAAATGCAATGTGATTGGCTAATATATGGTTAACAAGGTTAGGACAAATGAGTTGGTTGACAAAAGAATGAGTCTCTCTCTCTCTCTCTCTATATATATATATATATATATGGTTGGGTTATTTTGTTAACCCAATTTATTGTACTAACCTTATTAACCCAAATAATAACCCTTGATCTTAGAATGAATTACGGTGGGGATTAATCAGACTTAAATAAATTAATTATAAAAAAGTAAATTGAGTAACATGTGTGTTTGAGGGTATTAGGAGAAACCAATATCTTTTTCAATTTGTAAACCCACATAGTAATTAATATAGGGTTGAGTAATTAATATATTGAACAAATAAACATGTCAATTTAAATATAAATGAATTAAAATATATAAGATAATCATTGAATTCTAACAAAATATTTAACCTTTTTAATATAAAAAGTATTATATTATTAAGCTTAAATTAAACAAATTTATAAAAAAAACATTATCACTCTCTCAAAACCATCCAAAATCGTATTGAATCGATAAACAACAAAAAATAAAAGGAAACATTAAAATCGTGATGTATATCGCTGTATTACGCAAATACATTTATAGTTATTTTAAAAATCGGACTTAATATCTTATAACACAAAACATATGAACCAAATATGCAAGTTACTCCACAATAAATATGATTAAAAAAGGGAAATTGATCTAAATAGTTATTTTAGGCTAACAAATTGGTTTTCTAGCCACTTTTATTCAATTTTTTTTTTGGAAAGCAATAATATATTACCAAAAACCAAACCGAAAGTATAACAACGACCGCTACGTCCGCAAAATCTAGGTAAGCAATAGATAAAAGATACACAATAAAAAAACGAATCTGATTAATTTTCCTAAAAAAAAATTCGCGGTTCTAGATCTGGGCCTGAAAATTACGGAAGCAATAACATTTAGTAAAAGTGGGAGATGAATGACAATTTAAAGATATAAAATTACTATTTAAGTCAATTTTCCCTTAAAAAAATAGTTACAATTATTTTCTTTTAAATTAAAAAAAAAACATTTCCGTATAATTTAATTGAAAATGACGGTGTTAATTTATTGGGAGGATGTCATTTTGGATTAGAACGGAGTCATAGAGATACTACAATATGCCGTATTTTACGTACCATTCCCTCATCGTTGACTTTTAATTTCATTATCTTTTTTGTTTTCATTTCTTTATTTTTATTTTATTCGCAAGTTGTAAAAAACATTGGTTAAGTTGATTTTTGAAGAGTGAATTTACGACAACCGTTAATCAAGTGTTATTTTTTAGGGCCATTTATTAAATGTTTATTTGATAAATGTTTATCGGGTTATTTATTTTATTGGATAAACATGGTATGAGCCGATAATCATACCTGATAAGAACTTGAAAGTCTTACTCGGTAAGTGAGAGTGACGAATCTTACTCGGTAATACCTTAACAGGTAAATTGTCACATACGATATTGTTTTGATGGACCACAATCTTACCTAATAAAGTTGATTATTGTGTTAAGTCTTAACGATAAACGCTTATTAGGTAAGCGTTTGGGTAAATGACCCATTACCGATAAACGCTTGAAGGTTGATGACTCGTTTGATAGGAAAAACGAATAATGTTGAGATGATATGAAATCTTGACCCGATCACCTGACCATTAATCATCTTGTCGGTCTCTTAGTGTGTGTATAGTATGCAGAGAATATAAGATAATATTGGACTCGACAAGATTTGATTGGTTATCCGTCTAGTGTTTGGTATGACTAGAACAAATTGTCACTATAATATGTGTTAAATTGAATATGACATGACAAAAATGTTAAATAAATAGATTTCTCCTCAATGATGTTTAATGTTTTATATAGAAAAACAGGGGGAAAAAACAACGAATTTTCATATTTTGAACGATTAAGTCTTATGACATTCTAAATAAATAAATAATTACATTTACTGAAACTTAACAAAATGATCATTATGACATATAAAACAGGTTATTGTGATAATATCATAGGAAAAATATGGAAAAAAGATAACCTCAACGGACTTTCATATTTCGAATGATAATTAAATTCCTAAACATTCTTTGAACGATAATTAAATCCCTGATCACTTTTTGAATGAATAAATCTTTACAGTTATAAAACAAAATGGATATACCATTTCTCCATCAATGTATCAACGGATCAATGACAAAGTACAATAAACCAATAAAACAAAATGAATATATCATTTACATTGGTCATTGCAAAACATAATTTGTAAACATATGTATATAAATATTGTGCCTAAAGGGATAAGTTATACAAACTTGTGCCCATCCTTATATATACCAAGGGATAGGTCAGAAGTACCATTTTGCTTGATAGCACTAAGTGCATGGATATATTTGTTAAAAAATGTTCAGAAACTTAAGCATTCAAAATATCAAAGTCCGTTTTTTCTCGTAATGATTTGTACCATAATAACCGGTTTCCGATCAATTTATAGGTCAAAAGAACTATCTTGTTCAATGATAATAAGTATAGATATTTATTTAAAAAACTATTAAAAGACTTAATTGTTTAAAATATGAATGTTCTTTGGTTTTTTTGGATTTCTCCTTTTTTTTAACATATCATAGTTAACTTATCACAAATCAACTAAATATTCAAACAATTTTATTTATAAAAACTTATATCATATTTCTATTGTATTTTCTATATATTCATATAAGATTTATTAAATTTCATGCATCATTTTTATATTATATTTATAAACATTTATATATTATATTATAACATTGTTATATATATATATATATATATAGGGATGGTTTCAATTGGAAACCAAATTTCATTGGAAACTTTGGAAACCAAATTTCAACCATTGATCTTTTTAATCAATGGTTAAGATTCATTTAAATTATATATGGTAATAAATTAATTAATTTATTAATAAACGATAATAATAATATGTCAAAAGGGTAAATGTGTCCTTTTCTTTTGTGTTTCAAATTTGGCAACAAAGATGAAATATGGTAATAAATTAATTAATTTATTAATAAAAGATAACAATTATATATGGTAATAAATAAATTAATTTATTAATAAAAGATAATAACAATATACCAAGACTAGCTTTTTATTACCTGTTCATCAATATGCAGTATGTAAAAACCAATTAAGTTTCATTACCATTATTGTTTCATTACATTTTCATTATGTTTCACTATATCAAATATATTTCATCAGGTTTCACTATATTAATATTTTGTTTCACTATATTAATATTTTGTTTCACTATATCGGGTTTCACTATATTAATATTTTGTTTCATTACCTTTCCATTATGTTTCACTATATCAAATCAGTTTCATCAGGTTTCACTATATTAACATTTTATATTTCATCAGGTTTCACTATATTAATATTTTGTTTCACTATATCAAATCCATTATGTTTCACTATATTAATATTTTGTGTCTTGAGGTAATTTCGTATTAATATTTTAATCAATCAATGATTCATCGTAATAAAAAATAGAGGATCCGTATGATTAAAATTTGTTTTCCTAAATTAAATATCTCATTTTTACGTTAATAAATGACTAACATTACCATATATAAAATAAATTAAAAATATATAATTATTAATATAATAATAATAGCAATTACCATATATATTATGAAATTATGTAAAAGACTAAAATAACCTTATCAATTAAAAAAAAGAAATTCAATGATTGGTTAATTTCGGTTTCCAAAGTTTCTAATGTAATACTGGTTTCCAATTGATCCCTCCCTTATATATATATATATATATATATATATATATATATATATATATATATATATAGGGGTTGTTTAATTTGCAACCCTTAAAAAGGTTGCAACTCTTGCAACCCACATCTTAACCGTCGGATTCATGATCGGCAGTTATAAATATATATGAGACCCAATATTTTTAATTAAAAAAATAGAAAAAGAAAAATAAAATAACCGTCGATCATGAATCCGACGGTTAAGATGTAGGTTGCAAAAGTTGCAACATTTTTAAGGGTTGCAAAATATCCTTCCACTATATATATACTAGAAGCGTACTCGCGCAATGCAGCGAGATACATCACGATTTTAATGTTTATTTTTATTTTTTACTGATTTACAGTACGATTTTGGATGATTTTTATTGAGTGATAATGATTTTTTTATATATAAATTTGTTTAATTTAGGCTTAACAATATAATGTTTTTTATATAAAAAAAATTAAGTAGTTTGTTAAAATTCATTAATTATCTTATATATTTTAAAACTTTTATATTTAAATTGAGATGTTTATCCTGTTTTGATTATGTTTATCAGAATTCAAATTTCATAATTTTAGGATTTGGCGATTAGAGATAAGGATTTTGGGGGATAAGGATGAAATTTATTAATTAGGGTTAAAAGCATTTAAAAGTAGTACATATTGCTTCATTAATTGTTTTTTAAGAGATTTTAAGTAGATTAGTATTAAATAATAGTACATAATGCTTAATACATCACGATTTTAATGTTTATTTTTATTTTTTGTTTTTTTATTGATTTACAGTACGATTTTAGATGGTTTTTATTGAGTGATAATGGTTTTTTATATATAAATTTGTTTAATTTAGGCTTAAAAATATAATGTTTTTTATATAAAAAAAATAAAGTAGTTTGTTAAAATTCATTAATTATCTTATATATTTTAAATTTTTTATATTTAAATTGAGATGTTTATCCTATTTTGATTATTTTTATCAGAATTCAAATTTCATAATTTTAGAGTTTGGGGATTAGAGATAAGGATTTTGGGGGATAAAGATGAAATATATTAATTAGGGTTAAAAGCTTTACAGGTAGTACATTAGGCTTTAGTAGTTATTTTTAAGAAATTTTAAGTAGAAAGCTTTAAATGATAGTACATAAAGCTTAGTGAGTTGTAATTAAGAGTTTTTTATGTCATCTTTATAATATAGTATAGATATATATATATATATATAGAGGGAGGATAATGCGAGAAGCAAACTAATTTGCCAGAAGGCGAGAAGAAATGTGGGCCACATAATTTATTAATTAAAAAAATCATAAATAAAAAATAAAAAATAGTTTTAGAAATTAAGATAATTATCATTTTAAATTGGATAAATCCTTAAAATTCTCATTATATCTTTTAGATTTATTTATTTTTTAATTTCAATTATTTATTAAATTTTTTTTCCTAAATATACTTTTAATAAAAAAAATTTACAATTTTAACCAAATATCACATATCATATTATCAAATGTGATAATTGTATATATTTTAGTTAATCATATGTGATTATGTATACTTCTATTTATAGATCTTTTTGTGATGTAAATATTATCACATGTGATAATTGTATATATTTTAGTTAATCATATGTGATTATGTATATTTATATTTATAGATCTTTTTGTGATGTAAATATTATCACATGTGATTATGCGTCATTTATATTTAGACATATATTATCATATGTGATATTTACAAAAATCCACCTAGTGGGATCATATGTGATACATAATATGATGATAATATATCACATGTTAAACGAAGTTAATCACATGTGATTCAAAACGTAAATCTAAAAAATAGAGAAAAAATGGTGAAATAAATAATGAATTAGTTATGGACATCACATGTGATATTTGATGAAAATTATGATTTTATCTAGAAAATAATAATATAAATTTGATAAAAAATTATGAATTTATTAAAATTAAAAAATAAATAAATTTAAAAGATATTATGAGATTTTTTAAAGATTTATCCGATTCAAATTTTAATTATCCTAATTTTTTTTAAAAATTTATTTATGCTATTTTTTAATTAATAAATTATGTGGCTCATATTTCTTCTCGCTTTCTCGCAAATTGACTACCTTCTCGTTTGAACTTGCCCCTATATATATATATATATACATATAATAAATAAGTAACGGAAGTGACACGTGTCATCTTCTGGTTAATCTATTTTTTCATTTTCCCGCCTAAACATGATCCTGAACGCATTTTACACTATAAGTTCATTTAGCAAATCCACATTCATTCCTTATTTAATCTTTCCTTAATTCATTTTTTTTAATTTATACCTTACAATTACTACTCTTATAATTAGATATGTAGTTTACTTTTAATCTCTTACTTTTTTATTTTTCATTTTAGACTTTTATCATATAAACATAAATAATGTATATGAACTAAATTGAATTGAAAAAAACATTTTTATTTTTCACGTACAAGTTATATCATTGTAATCGTTTCGTCAATACCTTCGAAATGGTCCAACATTGAATATTTTTGGATTTAACTATATAATTAAATATCATAAATATATACGAATTAATATGTCGTGATTACTATGTAATTTGTCGAAATTAGTATGAGATAAAAGTTGAAAATGAGATTGCATATGTTCGGAAATCCAATTTAGAAATCAAAATTATAATATGAATATCTTTTATTGAATTAAAATATATTATATTTTCTAAAAATAAAATAGAATATATTTTATTCTAATACAAATTGAAAATCAAATATTATTTCATATTATTTTTTTTGTAATACAAATTGAAAATCAAGTATTATCGAACATAAGCAAATCCTTTTACAAAATTCATTTCAACTTTTATCTCACAAATTTTAATAATTGATTTTCAAAATCAATTATTAATACAAAATTTTCACTAATTTTCAATTTTTTTTAATTTATACCTTACATTTACGACTTTTATAATTAGGTATATAGTTTACTTTTAATCGTTTACTTTTTTTATTTTTTATTTTAGACTTTTATCATATAAACATAAATAATGTATATGAACTAAAATGTATTAAAAAACATTTTTATTTTTTATAAATTATACCATTGTAATCGTTTCGTCAATACCTTCGAAATGAGTCAAATATTGAATATTTTTAGATTTAATTATATTATTAAATATCATAAATATATACGAATTAATATGTCGTAATTAGTATGTGATTTGATACAAATAATCACTAAATTGTCTTAATTTTCTTTTGACTATTTCATATCAATTTTTACTGGAAGAGTTTTTATAAAAACCTCATCCTCTTTAAATTTTTATACAAGAATTTTGATTTTTATCATGAAGTTTTATAAAATAACATTTTTAATTTTATTTTATTGACATTATGATATTTTAATTTTAAAAATATTAATTATAGATGATGAAAGTATAATTAGCAATAGAACAAATAGTGTTGTGTATAAAGAAGTATTTGGTAATTTATGATACGTGATTCTTATTTTATTAATATTTTAACTATGTATTTTTCCATAGTTTCATTTACGTTTTATTATAAATTTTGCTTTATAAATTCTTAATATTTATTCATATTTTTTTATTAATTTTTTACAAAACATTCTTTGTGAAAACTGTCTAAAACAAGGACATTTTGTAACCAACTGCAAAAAAAAAAAAAAAAAAAAAAACTATGAAGGAAAAAAAGCTTGGAAAAATACCATCGTATTTTCGATGATCATTCATATCTGTAAGATAAGTTTTTTGGCATAATTTAATTTTTTTAAATTACCCCGTGTAATACACGGGGGCAAATCTAGTATATATATATATATATATATATATATATATATATATAAGTGGGTTCATACGAGAACACCATCTACTTGAAAAAAACACGAGAACAGTCGAGTACATACAAAATTCATATATGATTCACGTACAAAATCATATATGATTCACACGACTTTGCCCGCGACTTTCGGTCGCGGTTAAGTCGCATGCATCCGTTTTATTCGGGTTAATGTAAAATCACATATGATTTTGTACATGATTTGTTGTTTTCTTAAATAGTTAGCGTTCTCGTTTGAACCTTCCTCTCTCTCTATATATATATATATGTGTGTGTGTGTGTGTGTATTATTATAATATATAACATAGTGTATAATAGAGCCTTTTATGTGAGGACTTTGTTGAGTGGCATATTTGTTGAGTCTTTCACTTGAAAACTTTGAATTCATTAGGACTTTGGAAGGTTAAGCAACCCTGGTTAAGGGTGAGGGAGTATAGAACCTTGACAGTGGAAGGTTGGGTTTTTCCTACGCGTGATAGCACCGTAAGCCAAGTGGTATCATTTGCAAGGTCGATGAATTTTTGTAACTGAAGGGTGAGGCTCACGGTATCTCCTGTTCATGCTTATGGTAAATTGTTCATTTCGGCAACCTTTGTTATGGGAATCGACCAGTTATTGCATAAGGGATGTATAGAACCCTTTAGACACCGTGTTGATAACCTTGGTTTTATGGGTAGGCTCGACGAATGAAATTCGTGTGTGGAATTCTGTAGTAGCTTGAATTTTGGTGAAATTGTTAGGTGTCAACTTTTTGATTATGAGGCCAAGAACCGTTGGCATATTTGGAGTGTAGCCGTTAAATCCCCGGGGATATTGGTATCGTATGTAGTAATTTTAAGAAGTTCGAATTGTGATAAGTGGATGTAGTTGAATGATTTTCCTTGGCTAGTAAGAGATTTGTCAATTGAATGTTTGGTGCTTTGCCGTATTCTGGGAGTTGTATAATCCTTGGGTCAAGAAAGACCATCCGTTTTGGAGTCTAATGGTACTCATTAAAACTAAATGGCGGTTCAGTAGCAGGAACAGTTGGATTTGTAATTTTGTTGGTTTCGGTAGTGATCAAACCTTGGATTGGTTGGAGAAATAGTTTAAAAGCGTGTAGGTCTGGACTGATTGGAAGTCGTGATATGCTGTTGGGGAAGTATGGATCACCTAAGGTTGGGAGACAACCGAAGTCTTGTGGTTAGAACCTACTCTAGTAAGTTAACCATTCACTCGGATATAAGTGTAATGTGCCTAAGGGGATAGTTGTTGTGGGTATCAGCATAAAGTTTATCGTAATTGTTCTGTCAACTGGATTAGATACAACTCCTCTTAAACAGAGATAGTCAGTTATGAGGGCAACGTTAAATGGGAAGCTAGATTTTGAGGACGAAATCTCTTTTAAGGTTGGGAGGATTGTAATACTCATAATTTTCGGATAAGTATAATTTCAAGTCAGTGTTGAAATCGATCTTTCAAGAGAAATAAAAGAAATAAGATTTTGGATTGAATCCTAGATTTTATAGTATTTCTAGATGATTAATTCAAATGCGAGTCCAAAGGTCCTTTTTGGAGCGAAAACAGAGCTAAAACGAAGAAGCTATGACCAAAACAGTGATCGGGCAATAAACCGGACGACCAGTGTCAAGTGGACGTCCGCATAGGGAGGCAAGTGGACGTGCGCATAGGGTGTTCCACGGAAGCAACATAAGTTTACGTCCTCATGCAAGTGGACGTCCGCATAGGACTCCAAGTGGACGTCTGCATTGAGTCTGACGAAATTTTCACCCTTTTTCACCTTCAACTTTTGCCTTCTCTCTCTCCTACTTTTACCCCCATATCTAGATCTTATCTCCTTCTCCCTCATTTCGATTTTCTCATCTAAAACCCCTAAATCCTTTCTCACTTCTCCATCTTTCTCTCCCAAATCAAACCTCACACCATATTTATGAACCATAACCTTTCTAGAATCCGTTACACTTTATCTTCTTCATCAAGTTTCTAGGGTTTCATCCAACCCTTTTTCTCCATTTTGAAGATTGGAAGTTTGTGGTTCATTTTGGTGACCCTAGAGGTATTTTGGTTGGTGGATTCAAGTTATGGTTAAGGTAATATTCTATTATCTTCATCTATGGAAATTAGGATTTTGGTATAAGTTAAGATCTTTATGTAAAATGTTTGGGGAACGATTCTAAATGGTTGAATGTGAATATTTATGGTTGGAAAATTATGGATCTAGGTTTTTGGAAGATTTAGCTTGAGGATTCAATTTCTTCAAAGGAGCTGAAGTTGGGAAAAATCTAGATTTAGCCTAAATCTAGCAAGGTGAGTTCAAGTTGCTTTGTGAAAACTATGTACATGCCAAAAATGTCCATTTTGATGTATTTATGTGTTTTACTTGATAATTATAAATGTTGGATTATTTGATGAGTTTTGCGTATTTGGTACATTTGATTTATAAAATTTGTGAAACACACATAATTGAAGTTTTTGGACATTTTGATAAATAAATCTTAGGAGAATGTCATTTTGATGCTTTATTTCATGAATGAAGATTATTTGATGTAAATGCTCTTTTAGTGTCACTGGTTTTATAAACCATTTGGAAAGTACACAATATTGTGTTATAATGTATTTTGGAGATATGAACAATATGGTTTCATTTGGAAAAGGTCAATGATGAGTTTTTGGGTTAATCATACTTTTGGAGCATGTGTTGCATAAACGTTGGTTAAATACATTTTTATCGCCTATGATGACTTTCTTTGAATAATCATTGAGTTGTGAAGTTTTTGTCTCGGTTTTGATGAGTCTTTGGGACAATTGTCCGGTTTTAATAGCTCGATGTGGGGCTTTGGTTATGATTTGCATTTCTTGCATCTTATTTGAGAATTACATGTTTTGAATGATCGAGTCATTCAATTTGGAGTCACGTAATTTAGACTGTAATGCAATGGATTCATAGGCATAGAAGTCGACTTTATTGTGTAAATGTGGGATACGATCCCCAAGTTGTAATTTGGAAATAGGCATTGGTTATATGATGCAATTTCTAAATGAACAAGCTTGTCTTGGATGGTGAGATCCCAAGGTAAAGACCCGGATAAGGTTGAACTTGGTGATCATTTGAGCAAAAGACTTGGATAGAGTTGAGCTCATTATTGTATTGGACTAAAGACCTAGATAGGGTTGATGTCCACAATTACTAAAGACATGGATAGGGTTGATGTCTACCATGACTAAAGACCTGGATAGGGTTGATGTCCACAATGACTAAAGACCTGGATAGGGTTGATGTCTAACATGATTAAAGACCTGGATAGGGTTGATGTCCAGAATGACTAAAAACCTAGATAGGGTTGATGTCTACCATGACTAAAGACCTGGATAGGGTTGATGTCCACAATGACTAAAGACCTGGATAGGGTTAATGTCTACCATGAATAAAGACTTGGATAGTGTTGATGTCAATGATTGTCCATCCTTGAAACACGCTTATAACATAAATACGTGGCATACTTTTTTTATTCCCGCCACATTCAATGGAAACGGGTCTCCCCCATCACCGAAATGTGTTGTTTTGGGTATTAATATTATCCATGTTTTCGGTGACATTTTGAGTATGGATTGTTATCCATGTTTTGCGGTGTTAATTATTAAATTTTATCCATGTTTTTGGATATTTTGGATAATAGAGTTTTGTCCATGTTTTCAATATTTAAATATTAATCCTGATTTGTGTTTTGGGTGAGTATTGGGTTTTTTTGAAGTCATATTTGAATGAATGTTTGGTATTAGTGTTTTTCATCATGAAAATGGTGGGTTTTGAGAAAGATGTTGCTTTCATTTTTTTTTTACATATCACATTAGAAATCATGATTTAAATAGCATTCTTTCAGTTTAACGATTTATATGATTATGATGAGAACTCTTGAATTCACCAGGCGTTAAGCCTAACCTTTTTATTTGTCGGCATGTGCATTAGGTCCTTGTTGGGGAAAGGATATTAGCGACACCGTGAAGAGTTGAGTGCTAGTTAGACGCACGTGAAAGACCCGATCTTAATCTAGTCTTCATATAAGAGTTGGTTTGTTAATTGTTGATGTCAAATCTAGAATTTTCTATTTGAGGTAATGCAAGTATTGATTCGTAGAAAAGAATTTATCCTTTATTTGGTGTATTAATGAGAATTTTAAATTAGTTGTTCCTTCCAAATTTGAGGGTGTTACATTTCCCTTCTTATTTTTCTGAGTTACATAGTGCACTTTGGAACTTGAAGAAACATTGATATCCTTCTCATGATGGCGTGTTTGTTGTTCAATCCGTAGATGTTTATGGATTTGTTCCAAAGTGAAATCCTCAGTTGTTTGTAGAAGTTTTTTCCGATAATCATTCCTAGAAAGTGGTAACTTGGCAATGATTCCACCAACGATCAATTTGTCAGGAATGGATATTTTCAAATCCTTATACTTTGGAAAATCATGATTAGAAACTCATGAACTTGATCTAAAATACAGACATTATCAAGCATAGAAAACTCAAAGAACTTAAATGTGATAAACCCTTGTTTCTCCACATTGTATTTGAACTCCAAATAACTCCATATCTCTTTAGCAAACAAAATTGGTGTGTAGAGATCATAGAGACGATCCGGAAATGAGTTCAAGATGTATTGTCTACATAGCAATTTGTCCTCTCCACGCTTCTTTCTCTCCATTGCTCTCTCATTGGTGTCTTTGCTTGATGAAGGTGGCAAATCTTCCAAATCCTACAATATGTAAATGACTTTGAAAGCGGTGAATAAAATCTTCATCTTTTCCTTCCAACATAGGAAACTCGTACCATCAAAGCGATCAAGTTTAACTAAATCATTTCCCAACAATTTCATGGTGTTATGAACACTATCCATGATGATTCTAATAATGATATTCCAAGATTGTTAGAAACTAGGGTAATAGAAGGAGAAAAACATGTAGTAAATTAATGATTAGGACGTGAATAATCACCATCCTTAGGATATTATTAGCCCCCCACTATCAAGGTTGATTGGGTTTAGGCTAATACACCCCTAGGATTCCCTAATCAAGATAGATATGTTCAACAACTAAACATATCTCCTATGAACATTTTCTACAGAATTTTCATGAAGAGAAATATAAAGGATTAAGGAGAGTAAATGATGAAATGATTACATACACACACACGTATATATATAGGTTTGTAACACCCTCAAATTTGAAAAAAAAATGACTGATTTAATTTTTTTTATTAATACATCAAACAAATGGTATACCAAGTCTTCCAAGAGTCTAGGTTAAGATTCGGTGCTACTAAAACCCAAAAGAAACTTTCGATATCTCCAAAGTACGAAAGACGTCTCCAATTAGTTAATTCATCCTTGTGCCTCTAACTAGAAATAAACTCATCACAATGACGCTAGCCAATCCCTAACAAGGACCTGATGCACATGCCAACAAATTAAAAAAAGTTAGGCTTAACACCTAGTGAATCAAAGCAGTTTTCATCATTTATATAAAATAGTAAAACTGAAAGAACACTTATTTAAAAAATAATTTCTCAGATAAAAAATATTTAATATAAAAACATATTTCCAAAACCTCCATTTTTGTGATGATAACTCTAAATCCAAGTATCCATTCAAATATAAACTAAATACTTAATACTCACTCAAAACATGAATAAAGCTCAATAATCAAACACTGACACTTGGATAAGACTCTAATATCTAAAACATCAAAATAAGGGTAAAGCTCAATACCCAAATCATAAATTATGGATAACACTCCCTACTCAAAATGTCACAAAAAACGTGGATAAACTCTATATCCAAAAACATCACCTTCCGGTAACAGGCGAGACCCGTTTCCATTGAACGTGGAGGGAACACAAAATTATGCCACGTATCGATGTTATCGAACTATACCTTAAATCATTGAGTTTAGTGCACACCCCCTACCGGGCGTCACCTCAAGGTCGCGGTACCTTTAGTGCACCTGCCCCACTGGGCTTCACCTCAAGGATAAACGATCATATATTAGCCCATTCTCTCTCTAGTAGAGTTTGTACCTCAGGGTTCCTATTCGACCTTTAGTGTCTACTCACTAGAATTGAAGATAGGAATCTCAACTCCCTACTTGATAACCCAAAATGTTTAACTCTCATGCATAAGGGTTAAGGCATTAAAACCATAATATGCACGATCCCGAAGTCCGACCCATAAAGGTTCACCTCTGCAATACCGGGATGACCACAATGCCTATTCGAGTATCGTTCACAAAGTGAGAACATCAAGACTCCTCACGTATCAACTATGATTAACTCATATTCCTATGGACCCAATGCATTACAGTCTAAATTACATGACCTCAATTGAATGAACAACGCACTCAAAGCATGTAATTCTCAAGTAAAAATGCAATAAATGTAAATCATGCCCAAGCTCAATCAATGAGCAATTTAAATCGGACAAATGTCCCCAAAACTCAAATGGTCCAAAATCAAGCCAATAACACCACACTTATTTGACTACTCAAATAAAAGCCAACATAATTCAATAAAATGTGTTTGCTTAATAAATCGAAAAACTCAAACCTAAAAATATGATTAGGTCAAAACCTTGCCAATATTGGGATAAATCATCCCCAAATGCAAATCATACAGTTTATACTTCCAAAATGTCTCATAACATAAAATATGCATTTTCGAAAAAAATTATCAAGCCAAATACACTAAAAGTGCACTATCCTCAAATGACCTTCTTTTTATAAAATAAATCATCAAAAAGACACACTCTTAAAATTTATCATCAAATAATCAACACATCTGGTAAATATCAAGAAAACATTTCAATACATTAAAATGGATATGTTTGTCATGTACATAGTTTTCACAAAGCAATTTGAACTCACTTTGCTAGATTAAGTTAAATCTAGGTTCCAAACCCAAGTTTTTAGCTTCCAAAATGAAGGTTTGAGGAACCTTCTCCAAACATAATCGAAGTCTAAAGGTGCAATAAAAACCAACCACAAGTTTAGATCCAAGAGAAATCCCAAACTAAAACTCAAAATACCCAAAAATGATTACCTCTTCCAAATCTTGAGATCAACAACCATCATTCTTTAATCTCCAATTTTTTCTTTCATTTACTCCAAAAACTTCTAAACTCAGCCCCCAATAGTGCCAAAGTCGACCCGCAGGGGAGAAAAGTGGAAGAGAGTGGAAGAATGGCCAAACCCTAGCTAAAAACGGATTTGTATACTTTAGGATCTGTTGGCTATTGTGCCCGGTGATTGTGACAATGTCAAAGTCACATTGCACAATCGTGCCAGATGTTGCTATTATGCCCGCTATCGTGACATTGTCACAATCGCATGGCACAATCGCCCAGATGCATCAACTTTTGGTACCTCTGATGTTATTGTGTCTTTTATCGTGCCATCATCACAATTGCAAGGCACAATCATCGGGACTACCAAACATTCGGTACCAACGTTGATATTGTGATAAATGTTACAACCACATGCACTATAGACAGGATGACCACACTTTCAGTACATTGGTACTACTGTGACAGATGTCACAACCGCATGACATTATAGCCAAGACGATAATACTCTAAGTACCATCGGTGTTATAGTGAAAGATGTCACAACTAGGGGTGGAATTGGTACGGTACCGACTTTTTTTTGCCAATACCGTGTACCAACCAATTATAATTGGTTTGCAAAATCTTATACCATGTACCAACTAATTGTAATTGGTACCAACTTAATTGGTACCGACTTTTTTCGGTTGGTACATGTTGGTACATGTTTTGTACCAACTTCATGTTACATATACGAAATAAGAAAAAAACTAATTCAAAATGCGCAAATGATCAAACAAAAAAGTTGAATGTAGCATTGTTTAATATTCAATACATGATCAATTGGGTTTCTAATTAGGTTTTTCACTTTTTTGGGCCTTTAGGCGATAAGGTGAAAACTAAAAAAAATTAAGGATTTTTAAATTTTAAACTCAAAATTAATAATAGCATTGATTAATAAAAATAATAATTAATTAAATTATTATAAAAGTCGGTACCACGATACTACCGTGGTACACAACATTCAATACCGTGTACCAACCAAGTTCAAACACTTGGTACGGTATAACCAGCCAATTGAAATTGGTACCGATTTAATTGGTACCAATTTAATTGGTACAGCTGATACACATGTTGGCTGGTTTGGTTTGGTACAAAATTGTCACCCCTAGTCACAACCACATGTCACTATAGCCGGGACGACTATACTCTTTGTACCATTGGTGCTATTGTGACAGATGTCACAACCGAATGACACTATAGCCCAGACGACTATACTCTTAGTACCATCAGTGCTATTGGGACAGATGTCACAACCTCATGACACTATAGCCAAGGAGACTATATTTGGTTTTTCCTTCACCGGATCACTCGGTTTAACACTTTCTTCAACAGGGACGAAAATTAGGATGTTACAAGGTTTGTGTATGTAACTAACTATGATTTATGGATAAGAATAACTAACATTTGATCTCATTCAAATCTGAAAAACCAAAAAAAAACATGTAAAAACGGTCACAAACTTGTCAAACAGTGACTTAGGCGAGTTTCTAGCGGGTTAAGTCGCCCAGAAACTCACGGTAGTCATTGTCCCCTTGCGTTAGGCACTGTTCATGAAACACAACAAGTCCAAATCCCCCTTGGCTTACTTGATCTCTTAAACAACTCTACAAGTTGTTTAAAATTTTAAACGAAGGAAAAGTTTATCACTTCCAATATGGGACACTTGATATGCCTAAAATTCTTATATATATATATATATATATATATATATATATATATATATATATATATATATAGGGTCAGGTACAAGGAAAATCTCAAAAAAATGGAAATTTGTAACATACACACGTGCATACCGTCCAGATCAAGAGCTACCAGGGTGTTCCTCAGTTTTCCATTTTTTGAGGTTTTTCCTTGAACCTATAACACCCGTGATTTTGATGGATCCTTAAATTGCACCTTTATGATTAAGCTGTAATTAAAAATCTTACCTGGGTTGAGCTTGTGGATTTTGGGTTTTGGATCGAAAGCACTTCGAGTCGAAAAATGGGATTTGGAGCTTCGGTACGCCTTAGACGATTGTTCCTGCGATTGTGACACATGTCACTCTCGTGGGTGTCCCATGTACCGCAAGGGGGGGAGTCTGGGCGACTATGACCTCGATTGTGATAGAGGTCACTCTCGCGGGGCATTGTCGCTGAGAGTGTACCGAGAGCGGGGGAAGCCCCGCGGTTATGCCGGCAATTGTGACAAAATGTCACTCTCGCCGGGCACTATCGCCGACGGGCACCAGACTGCAATAAATACGTTTTCCAACCCCATTTCTCACTTAGAACCTCAAGCCTCTTCCCACTTTCTCTCCTAAACCGATTCCCATCTTATTACTTTGAACTCTAGCCATTTTTGAGGCTTTTCTCTTGGAAATCAAGGCATCCATTCATCATCTAGCAAGGTTTTGGAAGCTAGAACTAAGATCCTTTCATCTACATCTTCTTCACCAAATTTTCTAGTGTTTCATCCAACCTTTTTCACCATTTTGAAGATTGGGAATTTGTGGCTCATTTTGGTGACCTAGAAGTGTATTGTTGATGGATTCAAGTTATGGTTAAGGTAATCTTCTCTTTTCATCATCCATGTAAATTAGGGTTTTGATATAAGTTGAGATCTTCATGTAAAATGTTTAGAGAACGATTCTAAATGGTTGGATATGAATATTTATGGTTGGAAACTTGTAGATCTAGGTTTTTGGAGGTTTTGGCTTGAAGACCCAGGTTTCTTCAAAGGAGCCCAAGTTGGGGGGAAATCTAGATTTAGCCTAAATCTAGCAAGGTGAGTTCAAGTTGCTTTGTGAAAAATATGTACTTGCCAAAATGTGTATTTTGAAGTAAAAATATGTTTTACTTGGATATTGTCAATGTGTTAAGTATTTTGATAAGTTTTCATATTTGGTAAACTTGGGTTAATTTGGTCTCATAAAATGCTCATATTTGGGATTTGGATATTTTGATAAGTAAATAGCATGATATATGCATTTTCTGGTAATTTTGTACAAATGAAGTCTATTTTAAGATTTATGCGTTTTTGGTGTATTTGATTTCATAAACCCTTTGGAAAATGCATGTCTCCGTGTTATGAGACATTTTGGAAACGTAGGGGTAGGATCCCATTTGGAAGATCGTTTGTCCTAATTCATGATGAGTTTTGGGTTAAGCACATCTTTGAGGTATGTGTTTATGTAAACGCCATTTAAATACGTTTTATTATTTGGGGACTGTTATTTGTTGGCCAAATGGGTTTTGAGCATTTTAGCTCGGTTTGGACTTAAAAGGGTCTTGAGGACACTTATCCTGTTTTTAGTGGCTCAATGTAGAGCCCCATTTATGATTTGCATATGAATGCATCTTGTTGTATATTAATGATAATTACAGAGTTGGACTCCAGGACCCATGTTTTATGAACAGAACCTTTCAAGTGTACACTATGAGGGATGAGTCCAGTTGTGTTATTGTGTTGATGGGCGTTTGGGGCCTTCGCTAGGGGTGTAAATAAGTCGAGATTTTAACGAGCTACTCGAGCTCGAACTCGTTTATCTCGAGCTCGAACTCGTTTATCTCGAGCTCGAGCTTAATTATTCTCGAGCTTAATTATTCTCGAGCTCGATTCGATCTCGAACACAAAATGGAACTCGTTTAACTTATCGAGTCGAGCTTTATAACATCAATGTTCAACGCGGCTCGTTAGAAAACTCGATTCAATTTTTCGAGTTGAGTCGAGCCGAGATGAACCATTCGAGCATACCCTTTTTCGAGCCAAACATGCTCATATACTTATTAATCATACAATAAAAATATAAAAATTATCGAGCTCAATCCGATAATCGAGTTAATCGATCGCGAGTTCAAACTCATAAACGAGCATCGAGCTCGATAACTCAAAAAATATTCGAGCCCGAGCCCTACATTGGAAAGTTAATCGAGCTCAAGTCGAGCTCGAGCTCAGTATTAATTTTTTGAGCCCGACTCGATTAACCTACTGCTCGACTTGACTCGGCTCGTTTACACCCCTAGCCTCCATCGCTTGAAGGTAATGCCTTGGGGGTAGTCCTTGTTGGAAATTTCAGTAAAAGTATGTATTTTACTAACTTTGGACACATCTAAATACATATATATGTATTATATCTAATCAACTCTTAGTGGGTTTGTGTTCTCCTATATGCGAGCTTCGAAACGATATATTATGTGTCCAAAACGGAGTATGTGTGAATGAGATATCGATACTCAAAGTTAAGTACTTGGGATGAATTAATGAAAAATCAAGTGGGTGTGGGGAAGTGTCCCACATAGGAAGGAGGAGTAAAAAGTTTGTGGTTTATAACCATGAAAGTGTGAGGGGCTTACAAGTTCCTTTGATTGGTTTTACTCCAACTCCTACCCGCGCGCATGGGGGTGTCGATTGAGATTTTCGTAAGCTAAATCGGCGAACTTGTGCATGGACGCGACCTGCAGACACGAATGCAGCTCCGAAATCTTGTGCTCGCGCAGCTTAGTTTTTGCGAATTTTTGTTTTGATCCAGTGGCCCGGGCGGGTTGTGCCGCGGGTTTACCCGCATGGCTACCTGCGCCACGTACTGTTATTGATTTTGTTTGTAACTCCCAATGATACTCATTGAAGGTAGAAATTATTATGTTTAATTATCAGATAATTACGTTTAATTACTGGTTAATTACATATTAATTCTTAGGTTTCAATCTCAAGTATAAAATGAGGAGTCTGGTTCATGTTCTAAAAACACGACACACAACTCTCTCAAAATATTTGATGCATACGATTATTCCGGCGATTTTTCCAAGCAAGTGGTCATCTCCGGCAGTACTACTGCTTACGTTGTTGTACCCTGGGAACAAATGACGAATTTTTTTAAGGGAATCGTGTGATACACGAGCCTCAGCATCTGTTTGATTTTCTTCTTTATTCTCTGTACTCGAATTATTAAATCATTTGTTGATTTATTTTGTAATATTATATGTATGTTTAATATACATCGCTACTAACAGTCCTTAAGTGTGTCGGGCCTTTGGTGGTATTCATGGTAATATTCACTAAGGTCAGTTGTCTGTTTAGGTGTAGCTTGAAAGGAGTCGTAGGGACACTTGGGCTTTTATGTCGTGAAGTGTCATATGATTAACATTGTATGTGTGGCATATTTTTGTGTTCCTCCACTCTCAATGGATATGGGTCTCCCCATCGTCGGCCAACAGTACTTTGGATATTAAAATGTCCATGCTTTGATATTTGGTTTTCATTCCATTTTATGGCCGCGTGAGTATATTTTAGTTCCATGTTTTCGGTGGCATATCATATTTATATGAATTATTTTACCATGATTTATGAGTTGTGTTTTATGACTCATTCGTGTTTGGATGTCTCGCATAATAGAGTTTTATTACCGTTTACATTATTTTGAAGTTTAATACGTTTTCACGTTTTGAATGAGTCTTGGGTTGTGTCACTTCATGAATGAATGTTTGTATTGGGACGTTCATCTTTAAAAATGTGTGTTACTGTAAAACGGATCGTTTTGAAAGATTATGATTTAAATTGCATTCTTTCCTTTTAAAGATATATTTACTCATGTTGAAAATTCTTGAACTCACTAGGGGTTAGCCAAATCTCTTTATTTGTCGGCATATACATCAGGTCCCGGTTGGGGTATGGTACTAGTGACACGGTGAATAGATAAGTACTAGATTTATGACGAGGGTGGGTAGCTTGGTGAAGTCTTCTGTAGTTATCTTAGGAATAACATCTTGTATTTGGGTTAAGTAACACCCAACCCTATTTAGTCTTAGTATGTGACTTAAGTTATTGAATGTTGGTGTTAATTTTATGTTTTTAAAGTCGAAGTGTTTCTAAGGATGGATTTGTAGAAAGGATTTTATCCTTTATTTGGTTATTTATGGAAGTTTTTGTTTAGTTGTTCTTTCCAAATTTGAGGGTGTTACAGAACCTCCCTCTCTCTCTATATATATGTGTGTGTGTGTGTGTGTGTATAGCTCACCAATACAAGCAAGATTCAACAAATCTTTCTACGTGGGACAAAACTCATTTTAGATCTTACTATGAAGACTATATATACAACATCATCTTGAAACCTCTACGTCGACTCTCCTGAACTTACGTTTCTGGGCAAACAAAAGACAGCACATGAAGAATGCAACTTAGGGCTTTGATCGGAGTTCAAGTCTTCGAGGGTTTGATCTAGTTTTGGGTTTCTTTTTTTTTTACAGATCTTATTCAAGTCTGGTGGGTGTGAAAGTGTCACTGATTTACAATATTGTATGGCTTTGATCCAAATTCAAGTATAGCTTATGTATTTGATCTTGATTCAAGTTTGTATCACAAAGTTTTAGGCTTTTGGTTTACAATATGTTGTTGATGTTCTTGAGACATTAATTTAAGGATTTGATTCAGGTTATGATCTATGTAAACACCAAGTTTTCAATAAAGTGGCATAAAGTTATCTATTTGGGTTGTTTTGTTCTTTCAAAAAAGGATTTGAGTTCTATGTGAGATGTGTTGGAGAAAATGACCGCAATGACGGATAAGATGACCGGAAGAAGCTGAATTGGGGTGATCATTTTAATCTATGCTTTTTTTTTTCTTTTTTTCCTAATTTAAAACACTTGTACCATAAGCTTTAAATACTTGTATTATAAACAGGATTTCTTTCAATACTTGTACATTCTAAAACCTATTACATTCATATCCAAATAGCCTCCTATAAAAGACAAAAAAAAAGGATAAAATGATGAAATTGCCCCTCATGTGAGGGGGACATGATGGACTTAACGGATCCCAACTAACGGTCTTAAGTTGGAGGGGCCAATTTGGGCTCCAAAACACGATTGTTGAACCAAAGAGAAAAAAGATATAAACGAGGGACCAAATATGTAATTCATTATTATTTTGAAATCATTTTGTTATTAGCGAGAATTACACTTTTGGTTCCTGAGGTTTGGTGATTTCTTTGAAAGTGGGAGTTGTACGCCATTAAGTCAAGTTGTAGTCCCTGAGGTTTGGATTTTACTTTGAAAGAGGGACTTCATCACTAACTCCATTAGAATCCATTGTTAGTGGCAGGGGCAAATCGTCCAACCATGTTTTTGTCCCATTTTTGCACTTTTTCTTTGTTTTTTCTTGTTTATGTAAAAGATATTAAACTCTAGGGACCAATTCAGTAATTAACTCAAATATAATATATATATATATATATACACACACACACACACAATCCTCATCCCGATGTTTCGGTTACCCTTTCACCGGAAAGCAAACTCTGACCAAATCACACGGGACCAAATCGCCGGTGACATTTGTAAGATTCACAGGACCTTCGAACAGGAGAAAGAAACGATCCCACAGGACCTTCGAATAGGCCAAAAACAGGGACCAACCCCCCCCCCAACCCACTCCATAAATTTTGTAAAAACCCACCTCCCTGCCCTCCATTTTTTTCCAACGATATACCTCCGTCCCCTTTTAGAGTTTACTCACGATAAAACAACCTTTGAGTGAAGTTGGGATCGAGAGTCTCGGAAATTTTCATCGTCATCGTCCTGTGATTTGGTCCTTGTGTTTCTTTCCTGACGTTGGAATCGAAAGCCTCAAAAACTTGTGATATGGTCTTGTGTTTCTTTCCTGGTGAGAGTACTGTAGCCCCGACGCCACCAGTGACCCACGCCAGCTTCATCCCTGTGATTTGGTGATCCACCACCACTGTTAATTACATGAAGTCGTCCCAGTGATTTGCTGATTTGGAGAAGATAAATGCTCTATGTGTTTATATATATATATATATGTAAGTATATAGCCTTAGGTTCATTTGAGAAATGGTAAATATATGAGAAATAAAGAAGTAATCATAGCCATTCACACCGTCAAGATCGAATTTAATTGGTCAAAAGTTGCGGCTTTGACTGGTCAAAAGTTGCGTCTATTCCAAAAATAGAAGGACACTTTTGTAATTTTTACAAAATACACGGGTTGTGTTCATATATGAACATGTATAATTCACATATGAACTATATATGTTCAAATATGAATCAATGTAATTCACATCTGAACTCTTTTAACTGATTCATATATGAACCTTTGTGATTCATATATGAACTAATTAACTGATTCATATATGAACTAATTAACTGTAAGTTCATATATGAATCAGTTGAACTAATTAACAGATTCATATATGAACTTTTGTGATTCATATATGAACTAATTAACTGTAAGTACATATATGAATCAGTTGAACTAATTAGCAGATTCATATATGAACTTTTGTGATTCATATATGAACTAATTAACTGATTCACATATGAACGTATAGTTCATATGTGAATCATATAGGTTCATATATGAACTCATCCCACGTATTTTACGAAACTACCCCTCTACCTTCTATAGACCATGCAAAGATTTATCCAGTGCTTCGCAGTCAAAGTCGCGAATGTTTACCAGATGAATGGCTAAGATTACTTCTCTATTTCTCATACATTTAACAATACTCAAATGAACCTCTCCCTATAATATATATATATATATATATATATATATACACACACACACACGAGAGTTAATTACATAACAGGTCCTTGAAGATTGATGGGTTTTTATAAAAGCAAGAAAAAACAAAAAAGGATTACAAAAAGATAAGAAAACATGATCGGACAAATATACCTCCGGCTCTAACGGTCATTTTAAACGGAGTTAGTGACCAGGTTCTTCTTTCAAAGCAAAATCCAAACCTCAAGGATTACAACTTGACTTATTGAAATAGAGGTCCTTCTTTCAAAGAAATCACCGAATGTTGGGGACCAAAAGTGTAATTCTCTCTTATTATACTTTAATTTTGTTTCATTATACACGATCTTTCTATACTATAAAAAGATAACATTACAGTAATTGGAATATAAGATTACGATGGATATATAAGGTTAGGGTGTTGTTTGGTTGGTTGGTTTTTTATTATGAATCTTTTTTGTTTGGGAGGGTGTTTTCTCTAGATGGAAGGAACACGTTTTTTAATTGGGATGACAGGTTTAGAAAAAACTTGGCTTTTTATATAAAGCCCTCTCCTAAAAACTTATTAAATAAGACACTTTTTATATTATTAAGTCACTACCTGACAATCATTTATAACTGACTAAAAAAGGCATTTTCTATATTATGAAGTCACTACCAAATTATCATTTATCATTGACCGAATATACTAAGATTAAACTGTTAACAAACAAATTTAACAAAGTTTTAGGGGCCGTTTACCTAAAACTTACCCGGTAAGTGCTTATCGGCAATAATCAACATGTTCACTTAATTTACCGAATAAGATTTAGTCCATTAAAACGGTATAATGTGCAACATTTATATCCGATAAGCACTTACTGGGTAAGAGTAATTAATTTTACTTACCGGGTAAGACTCTCGGTTCTTGTCGTTGCTCTTACCGGGTAAGATTCTCAATCATTGTCATTTCATCCGATAAGGTAAATTGAGTCGATAAGCACTTACTGGGTAAGCGTTTTGTAAACGCCCCTAGATTGTTAAAAAAACGGTCGTTTTATTAACCAGAGCTAGATGCCACCATGACTGACATACAAATATAATATTTGACGGTTTTATATTATATATGAGTATTGTCCTCATCCGTACACCTCTCCCTTCTCTCTCCTCTCACCCTCCCTTTAAATTTCACTACAATCTCTCCACTTTGTTCTCATTCAACACAAAAAAAAATAAAAAAGTCAATATTACACCTTCATCTCTCTCTCTCTCTTACAAAAACACAATATTCTGGTTGTGTTGAATCTTGAAATTTGGTGTATTGCAGGCATAGTAATTTAATATATATAGATACAGAGATCTATATGTATATGTATAGATGATCATGATGATTGATAGTGAACATGCAGGGATGATGAAGGTAGAGTTTTCATCAAAGCCAAAAAGAAAGCATTTTGGAAGAAATAATTATTCAGAAGAAAAAGAAGAAGGAGTTGTGATGCATAATAATAAAGTTGTGGATTTGAGTGGAAGGTGTTTGGAGATTCTTCCTCTAACTTCTAATCTCAATTTGGGGCTTATTTATAAGTTGGATATCTCCAACAACAATCTCCAGGTATACCCTAGCTAGCTCTTTAATTAACTTCTCATACATATATGCTTTTCTTTTTTCCAGTTTTCTTTTCCTATTTACTTGTTTATATATATACATATGTGTATATAGTTTTTCTGTAACTATACATTGGATTTTAAAATTTTTAATTCTTTGTTAGTTATAAAAAGATCATACACATATATGTATATTTGTATGTATAGATGTGGGGTTTCTGAAAATTGTTTGTTGATGAAAGTGTGTATTCTCTCTCTCTCTCTCTCTCTCTCTCTCTCACACACACACACACATATATATATATATATATATATTTACGTACATACATATTTTTTTTCCTAATCACTTAAGTATATTGAAGTACTTATTCTTTGTTAGATAACTTTTTTTACATACGTATACATATATTTGTTGTTTTAAGTTATTTCTTTGTTGGGTAAAAAATGTGTGTATATATACCATGTATGTATGTGGTTATATAAACATATATGGGTTTAAAGAGAACGCATATGTCACATGTGATTTTTAGTCTAAAATTACATATGATATAGATGTTCTTATTCTTCTATTTTGATCCGATTCTCATTTGAGCATATACATATACATATATATATATATATATATATGTATCCAAGAAGTTGACCTTTTGTGATAGTAAAAATAAATAGAGAGTTGTCACGTTCTTTAATTTTGTAATAAAATAATTAATTGTAAAATATTGGATGGTGTAATTACAGGTAATTCCAGAGTCATTAATAGCAAGACTATTAAATGTAGGGGTGTTGGATGTACATTCAAATCAACTCAAGACACTCCCAAATTCAATTGGTTGTTTGTCAAAGCTCAAGACCCTCAACATTTCCGGTAACCATCTTCAGTCCCTCCCAAAAACCATCGAAAATTGCAGGTTACCGACTCACATCTTTACGGTATGAATTGTTTGTACAAGTCACGTATATATATATGCTAATTAATGGTTTTTCAATAAAATTACAGAGCGTTAGAAGATTTAAATGTGAATTTCAATCAGTTGACAAGATTACCAGACACTATTGGATTTGAACTCATCAACCTAAAGAAGCTCTCAGTTAACTCAAACAAGTTGACCATCCTTCCGTCATCCACCTCCCACTTAACCAATCTCCGCCACCTTGACGCTCGTCTCAACCACCTCCATTCCCTCCCTGACGATCTTGAAAACCTAATTAACCTTGAGATTCTCAATATCAGCCAAAACTTCCAATACCTTGCCGCTTTACCCTACTCCTTAGGTGTCCTTATTTCACTAGTCGAATTGGATGTTAGTTATAACAAGATTAGTGTTTTACCTGACTCCATGGGTTGTTTGAAAAGACTCCGAAAGCTTAATGTGGAAGGGAACCCTTTGGTGTCTCCGCCACCGGAGGTGGTGGAGCTAGGGTTACATGTAATTAAAGAGTATCTCAGTGAGAAGATGAACGGGGCTCATCAGAACTCTCCGAAGAAAAGGTCATGGATCGGGAAACTAAGGAAATATGGAACGTTTAATGGGGCTCAAATGACACGAGTGGAGAGAGAAGGATACTTGATGCCTGGTTATCGAACGGTTGATGGACTTGCTTCCCCGAGGAACATGGGCATGTTTTCCCCTCGAAGGATTTTCTCTCCAAAAAACTATTTTACGAGATGAATATGTGAGATTCATATAAGTCATTTTTATAGAAAAAATAAGAGACTTGTTTTATAGTGTTTTAAAACGATCCTACATGTCCATATGTATATATGCATGAAGAGTTAAAACGTATATTTCTTCCTTTCTTTTTCTTTTGATGTTTCGTACTTTCGAGTTAAAAATCTCTCTTTGAATAAGTATGCCTTCTAAAAATCATCTTGGCATGTGTCATTGTGTACGGTAGCCTAGTAAATCCAGTCAACTCAATCATTTATCTTAGGAGTGAGGTTATTGGCCTAGGCGATTGTGTATTCGAGATTTAGGGATTGGTTGTTTTTTGAAAAAAACATTTTAATAGCTCTTAAGTCTGAATCGTTCAAACATTTTTACACACCATCTCTTATTAATCATAACTAAAATAAGACTTTAGACTTTAGACCTCTTAAAAAACAAACGACACCTTAATGTCATGCAGTTTTGACGTCAAGCTCATCCCATATCAAAATTGTTTATGTCACGACGGGATAGAGTTTAATTAATTGTCAAGTAGTCATTTTTAATAACAGCTCAAGTTGGAGCGAAAATATTGGAACATGCTTTTCTTCTTATTTTCTGTTGTTTTTTCTATTTGATTACAATATTAATATAATGAACTACTCTCATACATGTCAACTAAATTTAATAGAACCATTAAAAACTATGGATGAGTCTGGTGTCATTTAGTCTGTTTGAAATCTAAAAAGTGTAACCATGAACCATCTAATTGTGTCATTTACATTAAATCTTACCAAAATGGCCTAAAATGAATAGAAATACCCTTGATTACATTCATTTGATGTTTAAAACTTCTAAACTAACTTTAATTATAAGAAGGGTAAGCAGAAGGCTTACTGACGACAACAATGATAGGGAGGAAGGAATTGCAAGAGGAGGATTGTGCAAGTAGAGATAGGCCAAAAATGGGCCTCAAGTGGTCCCAATCTCGGTTAAGCAAAATCTTTTTGTAATCGGTCCTTCCGGTATCAGTCCTGGTCTGTAACCGATTATAACCGATCCCTTAACCAGCTTACTTTTTTTTCATAAAATTTCATTTTTTTAATTTTTTTAATTTTTTTGCACAATCCTTTTCTATAAAACTTTACTATAATTTTGTTTTTCCAACTAAAGCCATTGAAATAAAGTTCAAAATTGTTTTTTTATTAGAATTTATTCTTTGATGATGTTTTCATCTTATTTTTACAATTTCAAACAGTTTTTTTATACAATTCATATTTTAGAAATTTAGCCATTTGTAGTTGTTGGAATACATTGGACAGATTTGTTTAGTTATTAGTCTTCAAAATTGTAATAAAAGGTGAGCCTCATAATCGGTCCTATTTGGTTGGTGCCTTAATCGGTTTCAAGAAAAAACTTGTAACTAGGCTTAACTAACTGGATCTTAATTGGTCCCAACCGATCTCGATTCAAGGTCAGTCCCAATTCTTCATTAAGTGTAACACCTGTGTTTTCGGTAAATTTGATTATCATGGGTTTAATGTGTTTTATGATAAACCAATGGATGTGTTTTTTAAGTTTAGGTGCATTTTGTCATTTAAGCAAAGTTGAGTGGTCAAATTACTGTAAAGTAAACTTGTTAAAATATCTATGGTATAAAACTCTCAAATCCCCAACACATCTCCATTGTTGTTCTAGAGCTTCAAATGGGAGAAAATCTCCCCCACTTTGCAATTGGAGAAGATACTTGGTGTGATTCAAGATGAAAAAATGTTGGTGTTGATGGATGAAATACTAGCTTGAAGATTAGATCTCATCATCTCAAAACCACCATTGAAGCTTACATTTGAGCTCAACCAAGGTAAACCTCCATAACCTAGGGTTTCTTCTTTTTGGTCAAATATTGCATTCATAGTGTTGGGAGCATAATGTTGGAGCTACATAAGTTGTATTGTATGTATTTTGAGTGGATATAGGTTTAAAGAACATATTTTCTTCCTCGAAAAGGTATATCCATGTTTTAGGGTTGTTGTGACCGTTTTTGTTACTGTCCAGATCTTATAAAAATCATAATAAATCTCTCGTAGGTTGGTTTGAGGTGTGTAATATGTCCCTGAAACCGTTGAGATGTCCTTTACAATTTGTATGTTTTGTGCAAGAGCTGATTCGAACTGTAAATAGGTCAAAATTTGGGTTTAATGGAATAGCTTGTTTTATGACGTGATTGAATAAACAATCTTCAAATATTCGTATAAAATTGGTTTTAAATCCCCGTTGGGGTCATTCTTGATGTGTTGGAAAGGTCTAAGGGTTGTCTAAATATTTTATTTAGAGATCTTTCTTTGATTTGGTGATTACACATGATTTATCTAGGTAGCAAGAAGATTGCACAAGTTGGATGAAAACTAGGTTTAACATAACCTAGCAAGGTGAGTTCAAGTTACTTTGTGAAAACTTTGTACATGTCAAAAATGTATATCTTGGAGCCTTAAAGTGTTTTCCTTAAGATTTATCAATTGTTGTTGGTTACTTGATGAAGTTGCATCTTTTGCGCATTTCGATTTTATAAAATCTTGAGTAATGCTTACATTTTTGGATTTTGGACATTTTAATATCAAATCAATAAAGAAGTGGACTTTGATGATTTATTGGGCATGTGTGGATTATTTGATGTTAACGCATTATTGATATATTGATTTTATGAATCATTAGAAATTACATATGATTTGAGTTTGTTGGGTTTTGTGTTATTTTGGGCCATGAAATCTATTGAACACTTTGAATAAGTTATGGAGTTTATAAGTATTCATATTGGATTAGTTAAGCAAGTGGAAGAGTTTATCGACTCGAATTTGGATAAATACTCGTTTAGGGATTTTTCCCGACTTTTGAGTCGTAATAACGATTTTCAAACCTTTTGACTTATAAGTTGTTTAAGTGACGAGTATTGGTAACTTATTGGTTTATGTTGACTGTTATGTATAGTCAAATAAGTATGGAGTTTATTGGCTTGATTTAGTCCATTCGACTTTTGGGGACAATTGTCAAGGTTAAATTACTCAATAATGAGTTTGGGTATGTTTTGCATTTATTGCATCTTTATTTAAGGTTTACGTGTGTTGAGTGCGTTAGTCATTCAATATGAGTCATGTAATTTAGACTGTAAATGCATTGCATCTTTATTTAAGGTTTACATGTGTTGAGTGCGTTAGTCATTCAATATGAGTCATGTAATTTACACTGTAAATGCGTTGCATCTTTATTTAAGGTTTACATGTGTTGAGTGTTTTAGTCATTCAATTGGAGTCATGTAATTTAGACTGTAATTACATATGATTTGAGTTTATTGGGTTTTGTGTTATTTTGGGTCATGAAATCTATTAAACACTTTGAATGAGTTATGGAGTTTATAAGTATTCATTTTGGATTAGTCAGCAAGTGGAAGAGTTTATCGATTCGAATTTGGATAAATACTTGTTTGGGGATTTTGCCCAACTTTTGAGTCGTAATAACGATTTTCAAACCTTTTGACTTATAAGTTGTTTAAGTGACGAGTATTGGTAACTCATTGGTTTATGTTGTCTGTTATGCATAGTCAAATAAGTATGTAGTTTATTGGCTTGATTTTAGTCCATTTGACTTTTGGGGACAATTGTTAAGGTTAAATTACTCAATAATGAGTTTGAGTATGTTTTACATTTATTGCATCTTTATTTAAGGTTTACATGTGTTGAGTGCGTTAGACATTCAATTTGAGTCATGTAATTTAGACTGTAAATGCATTGATCCATAGGCATGTTAGGTATGATCAATCACACACCACAAGGTGTATATATATTTATGAATCAAATACAACAAAACAAGGATTCTTTTACAAATTTATGCAGAAAACATAAAACAACAATAAAATCATAAATCTTACTTGTATTCGAAGATTCTTCGTCCAAGAAATCGATTGAGGCCTGCGTTTTTGTGCAGTGTCCTAAGACAAAATTTCGCCCGGTGTGTCAGCGTTGTCTTGAGGATACAACAATCTATTCAAGTATTAAACTTGAATCTAGCGAATTAAGATATGTTTGGTGATGGATGAAGAAAAGAGAGAACCCATGAAATTGGAAAAATTAAATGATTATGGAGAAGACAACAATTTATATGTTGTTGTCGTTAACCGAATTAATTGTCAGGCGCTCTGCGCGACTTCTCACGTGGGTAAACCCGCGCGACTATTGTCGAGGTTTAAGGCGCGCTAAAACCCGCGTTGGTATACGGACACAGTGTTTCACACGATCATCGTCGCGGCCCTAGCCACACCGCAACCCGCGCCGGGTTCTGTGACAGACTCCCACACGAGTATTCTCGCGACCTTGGTCGCGCCGTGACCCGCATCGAATCCTACACCACGCTTTCCACAATCAGTGATCTCGACCCCATCGAGACCCCAAGGGCCACAAGGCCCAATCTTTGACATTTAATATGTATATTTTTATGTCAAATAGAGCCCACCAAGAACACCACACTCGAAGGCCCAAGCAATTAAATGATTCATTTAATGCTCAATGGTTAGAGTTTATTAAGTGGTCTAAACTTTATCTTGGCTCCTATGTGGAACAAGGTTCCTCTATTCTACACTAAGTTCTAACAATACCCCACATTTTTTATTCAAACCCCAATAATACCCCACATTTGAATAGAAAATAAGCGATATATATTGGAACTTATCTTTCTATCACCAAGTTAGTTATAATATGCATCGGAAAATGTGTCTTTTGGACTTGAACCTTTCCTAGTGAGTACCTATCGGATCTACTTCGTGGATAGTGAACTAAGGTTTTGAACTAGCCACTTTTTGTAGTAGATTGAGACAATAGGAATCACATATATCATAATTATACATAATTTAATTCTTACCGTTGTGTTCATTTCGGTCGTGAATATATCCTTTATTCATGAGAGTTTTAGAAGACGTAGCCATGTCCGTCCTCAAAGATGCGACCCTACGTCAGTCTCACATAGGTAATGCCGATCTAGAATAATCTGTAGTATTCTACTAAAATAGTTATCAACATTATTAAGAATGTAACATTCAACCCTATATCACCAACGGCAAAATACAAAGGAAACGTCATAGGAATAGGCATACCTTTGTTTGATTGTTGCTTGAGTTGACCCTGACTAGTTTGCCTATTGAACCTAGACCATGGGATCTCCAATTTCGCTAGGTTAGGTTGTCGCCGAGGAAACTCATTGTGTTGGCTTTAAGCCCATTCCCCTCAATGTGAAGGATACTTGCTCTCTAATGAGGCCTTTTGTCAAAGGATCGGCAATGTTCTCCTTTGACTTAACGTAGTCAATGGAAATGATTCCATTTTTCAGCAAGTCCTTCATAGTATTGTGGTGCCTTCGTATGTGTCGGGACTTTCCATTGTAGATTTGATTCTTCGCTCTAGTGAGAGTGGCCATACTATCACAATGGATACCAATGGCAGCCACCGGTTTAGGCCATAATGGAATACCCTATGGGAAGCTTTTTAGCCATTCGGCTTCTTCAGCGGCTTTGTCTAAGGCGACAAATTCAGCTTCCATAGTTGATCTGGTATTCATGGTTTGTTTAGAAGATTTCCAAGATATCGCTGCATCACCAAGTGTTAACACATATCCACTTGTAGACTTACTCTCGGAATGGTTGGAAATCCAATTAGCATCACAATACCCTTCTAGAACTGGAGGGTATTTCGTATAGTGTAACCCATAAATCATTGTGTATTTCAAATATCGAAGTACCCTTATTAGTGCATACCAATGGTCTTTTCCTAGGTTATGTGAGTACCGACTAAGTCTACTCACACTATACGCTATGTCCAGTCGTGTACAGTTCATGATATACATCAAGCTTCCAAGAATTTGAGTGTATTCCAACTGAGCCACACTATTTCCTTGATTCTTCTTCAATTGGCTTAAAGGGTCAAATGGATTCACAACATGTTTGTCATCATAATGACCAAACTTTCGCAACACCTTCTCAACATAATGAGATTGGGTGAGGATGTAACCATTATTACTCCTTTGGATTTTTATACCAAGGATAACATCAGCGACTCCCATATCTTTCATGTCAAATGCGGAGTGTAGCATCTTCTTAGTTTGGTTTATCACATCCAAGTTTGATCCCATGATGAGCATATCATCAACAAACAAGCATATGATGACATAAGCACTTTTGTATTGTTTCACATAAACACATTTATCGCATTCATTTATGTGAAATCCATTTGACAACATATTGTTATCAAATTTCTCATGCCACTGCTTTGGCGCTTGTTTAAGTCCGTATAGAGACTTAATCAATTTGCAGACTTTGTTCTCTTGGCCTTTTACAACAAATCCTTCCGGTTGTTGCATGTATATTTCTTCTTCGAGTTCACCGTTCAAGAATGGGGTTTTTACATCCATTTGATGTATCTCCAAGTTATGGATAGCCGTTATTGCAATCAACGTCCTTATAGACGTTATCCTTATAACCGGTGAATATGTATCGAAGAAGTCTTGACCTTCCTTTTGTCGATACCCTTTGGCAACTAGTCGAGCTTTGTATTTCTCTATAGTGCCATCGGGTCTCAACTTCCTTTTGAAGATCCATTTGTGGCCAATGACTTTATGACTCGGAGGAAAATCAACCAATTTCCAAATGTTGTTTTGCACAATGGAATCAATTTCTCTTTGAATAGCCTCTTCCCAATAAGGTGCCTCGAAAGATTCCATGCCAGCCTTATAGGAGACAGGTTCCCCTTCGATATTGAAGGCCATAAAGTCTGGTCCAAAGTCTTTGGCGACTCTTCCCCTTTTGCTTCTCCTTGGTTCCATTTCTTCTTGAACCTTGAAGGTTTCAACAACCCTTGATTGATCACTCTTGTTTGAATTAACGTGAGAGTGTATATCATCAATCGGGCGTTTACCAGGATTAGAGGTATTGCCCTCCTTCTCCTTATAAGGGAAGATCGTCTCAAAGAACTTTGCTTCAGTAGATTCTATGATCGTATTATTCCTTATGTCATCTACATTAGATTTGTAAACTAAGAACCTATATGCAGCATTATTCTGGACCAATATATACACAATCAATCGTTTTAGGTCTAAGTTTTGTCCTTTTTGGTAAAGGTACTTGAACCTTGACAAGGCAACCCCACACTTTCATCCTTTTGTAGGATAGTATTCTACCTCTCTACAGTTCATATGGAGTTTTACCACTTTTCTTATGGGGGGTCCTATTAAGGTGAAGAGCTCCGGACGTGATCAACATTGAATTCATCATATTTTTCAATGTTCTATTCTTCCGCTCGACCACTCCATTTTGTTGAGGAGTGTATGGAGCAGTAGTTTGATATATAATGTCATGAGTTGCACAAAATTCAGCAAAGTCGTTGGATTCGTACTCTCCTCCATGATCCGACCTTAGAATTTTGATTTTCTTTTCAAGTTGATTTTCAACTTCAGCCTTATAAGTCTTAAACATGCTTAAGGCTTCATCTTTAGAATGGAATAGATAAACATGGCAATATTTACTGCAATCATCGATGAAAGAAATGTAATAGTTCTTTCCTCCTCTTGTAGGAGTTGCCTTGTAATCGCATAAATCACTATGGATTAACCCAAGAATTTCATTTGATTTCTCTACCAGTCTATGTGGGTGGTTTGTGTATTTAGCTTCTACACAAACCTCACACTTAGATGTTTTATCATTAGAACATTTAGGAATCATGTCAAGTTTAATCATTCTTTGTAATGACCTAAAATTGACATGTCCTAATCTAGAATGTCAAAGGAAAGAAGGATCCACAATATACAATGAAGCAGTGCTAGTGCCTGCCTTGTTATTATTATATACAGTGGCGGCATCAACGATATTTACAGAGTTATTTACAAATAGTTTGAAGAGTCCCTCATGGAGGTAACCCTTCCTCACATATGCACCACCTTTGGTGATGACAAAATTTTCCAATTCAAATACAATTTTGAACTCTTTCTTACTAAGAATAGGGCCAGAAATTAAAGTCTTAGGGGCTGTTTGGTTGGTTTTCCATTAAGTTCTGTATGGATAAAGTTGTCTGTGTGGATTAATCTGTCTGTATAGATTTAGAAGGTTTTTATTTGAGAGAGTTTTTTCATAGATGGAAGGAACGTGTTTTTTTAATGGGATGGACTGGTTTGGAAAAAACTTGGCTTTCTGCATAAAGCTCCCCCTTAAAATCTTACTGAATAAGCCACTTTCTATATCATTAAGCCACTACCAAACAGTCATATATAGCTGACTGAATAAGTTGTGAGTCTCATTAAGCTCATTAAGCTGCTAACAAACAGGCCCTTAGTCAATGACGGTACATGTAACACATCGGACAAAACAAGATCCTTTCCGAAAGTCAACCTAAATGTGACCTTCCGCTTTCCTTCAATCATCACGGAAGATGCATTACCCATGAACATCGATTCCTCTTCCTTCACCTTTTGATAAGTATCAAACAAGTTTCTCGAATTGCATATGTGACGGGTTGCCCCGGTGTCGACCCACCAATCCTTAACATTGGTCACCATGTGTGCTTCAACAACTCCAATGAATTGGTTTGGGGAGTGAGTGAGGTTTGCATGATTGTTTGCCCCATCGGCTCCCGCACCGCCGTTTCCACCAGCACCACCATGATCGCGTCTATGTCGATAATCCTTGGCTCTATGACCCGGTTTCCCACAAACCCAACAGTGCATGACTCTCTTGAAAGCTTTCCTTTGAGGGGCCATCGGACCTTTTCCGGAAGGAAAATGCCTCTTAGTCATCGTGTTTTCCCTTTTGAACTTAGGGAATTCCGGTCTTGAAGAGCTTCCTTCAATCATGTTGGCATTTGGTTCCAAGGGGATGGCATCAGCTTTTTCATATAGTCGATTGTCTTCCTCCACTAGCAACTTGAGGACCAATTGCTCAAAGGTTATGTCCTCCGATAAATGCTTCAAGTAGAGCTTGAAGTTTTTCCAAGAGTGAGGTAATTTGTCTATTATCGACCCGACCAAGAAATTGTTGTTTATTCCCATACCTTCCACCTCTAGCTCGTGGGTAAGTATTTGCAATTCCTCAACTTGCTTCATCACCGATTTAGAATCAACCATCCGGTAATTCAAGAATTTCCCTACAACGAATATTTTGGAACACGCAACTTCAGTCTTATATTTTGTGTCCAAAGACTCCCAAATTTCCCTTGCGGTCCCAAAGGTAGAATAAATATCATATAGGGAATCATCGAGGGCATTCAGAATATAATTTCGGCAATTATATTCATTTGTTTCCATGCCTCGATTGTTTTCTGATGTGCAGCCACTTGTATTTGAGTGGGTGTCGTTCCCTCTTGGTTTACCCGTGGATTCGATAAAGGTTCAGCCTCGGTGAGGACGTTGGAAACACGAAGTGTTGTTAGATAGAACATCTTCTGTTGCCAACGACGGAAATCCCATCCTTTAAATTTCTCGGGTTTCTCCACGTGATTTTTCAACACGTTCGATTGATCCATCTCTCCTAACAAAAAATTTTGTCTTAGATTGTTAGGTATGATCAATCACACACCACAAGGTGTATATATATTTATGAATCAAATACAACAAAACAATGATTCTATTACAAAGTTATGCAGAAAACATAAAACAACAATAAAATAATAAATCTTACTTGTATTCGAAGATTCTTCGTTCCAAGAAATCGATTGAGGCTTGCGTTTTTGTGCAGTGTCCTAAGACAAAAAATTTCCCGGTGTGTCGGCGTTGTCTTGAGGATACAACAATCTATTCAAATTTAAACTTGAATCTAGCGAATTAAGATATGTTCGGTGATGGATGAAGAAGAGAGAGAACCAAAGAAATTGGAGAAATTCGTCAGAAAATGATTATGGAGAATACAACAATTTATATGTTGTTGTCATTAACCGAATTAACTGTCAGGCGCTCCGTGCGACTTCTCACGTGGGTAAACCCGCGCGGAAATCCGCACCAGACTCTGTTTGTCGAAAACTCCAGAATCTCGCGCGACTATTATCGTTGTTTAAGGTGCGCTGAAACCCGTGCTGGTATACGGACACAGTGCTTCACGCGACCATCGTCGCGGCCCTAGCCGCACTGCAACCCGCGTCGGGTTCTGTGACAGACTCTCATGCGAGTATTCTTGCGGCCTTGGTCGCGTTATGACCCGTATCGAATTCTGCACCACACTTTCCACAATCAGTGGTCTCGACCCCATCGAGACCCCAAGTGCCCCAACGCCCAATCTTTGACATTTAATATGTATATATTTATGTCAAATAGAGCCCACCAAGAACACCACACTCCAAGGCTCAAGCAATTAAATGATTCATTTAATGCTCAATGGTTGGAGTTTATGAAGTGGTCTAAACTTTATCTTTGCTCTTATGTGGGACAAGGTTCCTCTATTCCACACTAAGTTACAACAAGTCATATGTGTCAGTCGTGTTTGCTAAGCGAGGAGTTTTAATGTTCTCGTCTTGAGCCATTGGGTTTAGTCAAATGAGGAGTTTTGATGTTCTCAATTTTAGCCCTTTTGGTCGTGACAAGAGGATAGTTTTGATGTTCCCTTCTTGATATCATTGGTTTGGTACAAAGGAGGAGTTTTGATGTTCTCCCTTTAGAAACTTTTGATTTTAGGCAACTGAGGAGTTTTGATGTTCTCATCTTGTATCTTGGGGATTAACAAAGTAAGGAGTTTTTATGTTCTTATCTTAGCCTCAATAAGAGCAATTACCAAGGCTTGTATGATGGGGGTGATATGCTCGTCAACATCTCGATGAGACTTACCTAGTGTTCCGCCACTTGATGGAAATGGGTCTCCCCCGTCACCGAAAGGTATAATTTTTGGATGATGTGTTATCCATGTTTTGAAGTCGTTTTAGGTACCGAGTGTATCTATATTTTGTCTTGGTATATTGGAACTTATCCATGTTTGGTTGTTTAGGGTATTGCACTTTACTCATATTCTTTGGGTGTTCTGGATAATAGAGTTTTATCCGTATTTTCAGTATTGGAATGTTTACACTTATTCACGCTTTAGGTGGGTATTGGGTTTTGATCTCATATTAAATGAGTGTTTGATTTATGAATTCTCATCATGAAAATAGGTTTTAGAAAGAATGTTGTTTTCATATTAAATGCACTTCATTTGAGGATATGTGATTTAAATAACATATTTTCAATCTTTACCGTTTTATATTAAAGACGAAAACTGATTGAACTCACCAGGCCTTAAGTCCAACATTTTTATTTGTCGGCATGTGTATTAGGTCGTTGTTGGGGAATGATATTAGCAACACTGTGAAGAGTGGAGTGCTAGTTAGAATCACGAGAAGAATTTAGCTCTTCGGGAACGTCTTCCATATTTTGAAATAACGGTTGTAATTGGGTTTTAGTATCACCCGACCTTGACCTAGACTTTATGTAAGGTTTAGTTTTCCATATTATTGATGTTAAATCTAGATTTGTTTTTGATGAAATCAAGTATTGATTATTATATGGAATTTATACTTCATTTGACGTTTTATTAAAAAAAATGTTGCAGTCTCCAAATTTGAGGGTGTTACATTAAGCCCATTTATTGTTTGGCCATGATGCACGTACGAGGAAAACATTTGGGTAACTTAACAACTCAGATTAGGAGGGGTGATGAACTTGTGTAGTACAAGTCAATAATTCATTATGTTTTACAATATAACATCACAAGACATATTCAAAATTTAATAATTAATAATGAAACTTTAACTAGATTTTATAAATTTAGCCAAAATACCAATAGATTTGTTTTCATTTAATGATCCCAAACTTAAAATTTTGTTGAGAGGTAATTTAACATTTTTAGATGTTATTTTTTTTATCATTCTAAACATTTTATGGTTCAAACACATAAATGACACAATCATAAATGTTTTATTATAGGTGATAACTCTCATTTTTTAGAGTTATTTGTTAATCTTATCTATCATTTTATTTCACTTTATACCCACTTTTGTTTCCATCTCTTTCATTTGGTCCATAATGTTTGCAAGTCGTGATAAAAGCACCAAAAGTTTAATTTTGTGTAGAAGACGTCATTGTTCAGCTATGGGCATAGTCTGCCCACTACGACCACTCGAGATCCATTGTGTAAACAAGGTGTTGTACTATTATCCAATGGGTAGGAGTTGTAATAAGTTGGAATGAGCTATATACAATCTTCAAAAATCTGGAAATCATTGTACTCGTCCAACCATTGGATATTAAGCTTTTAATCATTGGGTTTTGGGTTTTATCTCCATTATAAATAGAGGGAGTTGAGAGCTTCATCATCATCCAATAACTCTAAGCTTATCTCGAGAGTTAAGAGTTTGAGGGTAGCTTAGCATTTAATTTTCTGCATTTATATTCTCGTATTTCCGTTTCTGCCCACACCTTCCCACCGTGGGAATCGTTTGTAACTTTATTTTTTAATGCAAATAGTTAACAAGTAATTCATTTCTTACATTATGTCTTTTATTATTATTATGAGCTAAGCACCTCTTGGGTGTGGGTATGAGCCGACTTGAGACTAGTAAGCAACAATAAGGTGTGACCATTGTTACTAACTCTTAAGCTTGGTCATTTGAGTTGGGACTTAAACTCAATGCGGATAAGTCGATCACTTTGAAGTGTTAATATTAGATATTGACCTCGAGAGGGACGGATTTGAAATACGGCTTAAGTGATGCATAAAGATTTGAAAAAGTCTTTGATAACCACGTAGAGATACGGGTTTTGTATGATTCACTAATGTTCAAACATCGGTCGAGATTTATATCACAAAGAGATTTGGGTATAAATCTCCAAACTGATAGAACTTGATTCTTATGTCAACTTAGTTAAATCAGCAATATTAAGAGTCGATAACAATTGACACTTTATATGCATTTTGTAGGACCGGTCTTTAAAAATCCACTTTCAAGATATCGGGTCTTTTATAGACATTCCATACTACACAATGCCTAACTATTTTGTTACTACGTTTATCTCAAGAAAAACTTATACCCATACCCATTCTTTAATTATCAAGTGCATTTCGTAGTTTTAACATTATTCCACCACCAAAACGATTATTTTTCTCACAACCAAACTTGTGTAATAAGTTCATGAAAGTCTCTGATTCTCATTAAGTCAGTCCATGTGGAAACGATACTCGGTTTTACTACCATTATATTACTTGTAGTGATTCCAGTGTTGGTACATACTTGTGCCCATGCTGCGAAATAATGTGCCCACGTTGTAGAGTACACGATAATTAGCTACCAACAGGCTCTATGTACATTTTCCCTAATAAGTTATTATTATTATACTATAAAAGAAAATTAGAATTTCCTTTTGTAATTTAGTTTTTTAGAATCAAAAATATAATCGTAAAAAGACAAGTACAAGTACATCAAAAAGTTGAACGATTTTCTTAAAACATAAGACTACCCTCTAAAATCAACGAACTAACCAAACCTGGTTGACGATAAAACAAAAGAGTTGCAATCACAAATATAAACATATTTTCGAATCTTCTTTTTCATTTCGATACTTTGTATGTGATGGATTCAAACTATTCAATTTATTTTTCTTCCCAATTTTCATTTATTTTAAATGGCATGGTAAGTTTTCTATGATTATTTTCTATACTTTTTATACCTTAGAATTAAAAAGTATATATATAATAATAATGATACATTAAATAGATAATTTTTATAAAATAATATTGTATGTTAGGTAGGATCACTAATAAACGATAAAAAAAAGTTAAGTTGACTTGGAGTTTAAGATTGCATAGGTAGATGAAAGATAAATTAATTTTTTGATAAGAAGCTGGGTTGGTTTGGTTCACCATTAAACGTAGTCTAATAATATACTCGATTTAGAATCAAGATTCATATCATAGGGTCGGGTTCCTGTGAGAAGTTGAGTTAACGTGAAAAGCTTGAAAATGGTTATCAAACCGTTTGATGCACATTAGAATGAGATGCACCGAGATACACCGGATCAATTTCCTTATGAAGCGCGATTCACAGATGGATTTAGATTATAAGTGATCAAGGATTCAAATTTAGTTCACACGCTTGTCACGTTAACTCAACTTTTCACACGATCCTTTGCTCATATCATAATACTCTATCCGTCCCAAAATAAATGTCTACTTTCTTATTTTACCCTTAGCTATAAGACGGAGAAAATTTATTTATCTATGATTAAGGTTAAAAATATCATTTTGTTGATTAAAAAGTGTAATTATTACATATTTTTATTGTATTTTTTTTTTCTCATTGCACATATTTATTTTACATTAGGAGTAACCAGTAATACGCTAAATATTTAGGAACTGTTTGGCAGTTGCTGAATGGTTTAGTGCAGAATGATTAAATAGTCTGAATGATTAAGAGGTTTTTATGATATAGTGTAAAATGAAATATGGTTGTTTGTTAATTGTTCATAATGAAATCATGGTGCTTAATGGTTAAAGGAGGGTCAGGATACTAAACCATTAAGAGAATTTTGGAACCATTAAGAGGCAACCATTTTTTTTGCCAAACAAGATTCACCTCTTAACGATTCAGAAATTGCCTCTTAATGGTACCATTAAGAGGTAAACAAACAGCCCCTTAGTATCCATTTGGAAATGACTTAATAGACCACATAACCATATATGTTTATTGATGTCTTAACCATATAACATACATTCAAAATTAAGCTAAGGCTATGTTTGGCAAACTAGCATATAAGCTAGCGTGATGAACAAATTATGTTTGGCCAAAACTAGTTTATATACATATAAAATGATCAAAAATAGCATCTTGAAAAAATAGTCGATTACAAATATATATTTCATAATATAATTCAAATAAATTTCTAATGTTATAATTAAAACAAGTTTCTAATAATATAATATATTAAACAATACAAACAAAATAGTAAAGAAAAATTAAATAATATAATATGTTAATTGAAAATTTTAAAATTGATTATTATATATATTTATAGTTTTTAGAATTGTTATATTTGTTTTTTAATATCTAAATATATTAAATAATAATTTAAAAAATAATTTATAGTTAATAACATTTATAAATTTGAGATATTTATCAAACAATTATATTTAATTCAACATTTAATCCAATTTTCGTGTAAACCGTTCATTCAACACTTAAAACAAACAACAATTGTTCATTTACTATTTATTTCTAGATAGATCTCTTCATCCAAAGTGACTTAATTTAAATTGTCAAGTTGCAATAGAAAGATCCGTATAATACGTATAAGGGAGGAAAGTAAGTGGTCGTTTATTGAACGCTTACCCGATAAGTATTTACCGACACACTTTACCTTATCAAATAAACATGATAAGAATTGAGAATCCTACCGATAAGAGCAATGACAAAGACCAAAAGTCTTACCCGGTAAGTGAGAGTATCGACTCTTACTCGGTAAGCGCTTACCGGATAAAAATGTTGCATACGATGATGTTTTAATAGACTAAAATCTTACCTGGTAAGTTAAGTGAAAGTGTTGACTATTAATGATAAGCGTTTACCAGGTAAGCAAGCAGTCCCTCTAAAAGAATACAAATGCATTATCAAGAATGAATGGGCGAAAAGCGTCCCTATGTGGCTTTTTAAGTCCACAAAATGTTAAAAATTACCAAAGGGTTGTTGCCAAGTGATATCCAAGTTAGTGGTGAAGCCTAACCTTCCAAGAAGTCAAGGGTTCAAACTTCATCAAAGATTAGGAACTTCTATGAGTATTTGTCAATTATAGATATTATATATTTTTTAAAAAGTTACAACATTAAGATTAACCGCATTTAATAGGGTCTGATTGTATCATAACTCTATAATTCGGATTAGGTTTAATGTTGTATGAATTGCATTGCTGATAATTTCCGTTGACCAAATTCGATTCAGGCTTTTTGGTTTCCCATGGAATAGAATTGATATTCCACCGTTCATTGATTTGGACATTCCATCACAATTTAGAAAGAATTCAATTCCATTCCATCTCATTTTCTCAAAAGGACAAAACTATCCTCATCTTCCCTACTTGATTTACTCAAACCCATATGAACTTCCGCTGACCACCACCGATCTGAACCACCACCGCCGACCACCGTTCTGAACGACCGTCGACCACCGTTCTAAACCATCGTCGACCACCACCGATCAGAACCACCGTCGACCACCTTTCTAAACCACCATCGACGACCGCCGACCACCGTTCTGAACCACCATCGACCACCACTGATCTGAACCACCGACCTCCACTTATTTGAACCATCGTTGACCACCACCAATTTGAACCACCGTCAGTCACCATCGATCTGAACAACCGCCGACCAATACCGTTCTAAACCACCGCCGACCATCGATCTAAACCACTGCTGACCACCACCGACCACCGTTCTGAATCTCCACCGATTACCACCACTGCCAACCACCATTGATCTGAACCATCGTTCTGAACCACCATCAACCACCACCGTTTTAAACCACTGCCGACCACCACCTATCTGAATCACCGCTAACTACCACCATTCTGAACCACCACCGATCTGAACCACCATTCTAAACCACAGACGACCACCACCGATATGAAGAACTGCCGACTACCACCAATCAGAACCATCGTCGACCACCACCGTTCTAGACCACCACCATTCTGAACCACAGCAACCACCACCGATATGAATAACCGCCGACTACCACCGCTGACCACCACCGATCTAAACCACCGTTCTAAACCACCGCCAACCACTACTGATCTGAACCACCACCGACCACCGACCACCACCGATCCGAACCACAATAGTTGGAATCTAGTTTCAAAATTTTAAAAAGGGTATTTTGATAATTTACTAATATTTCATTCCAATTCCAAAGGTACATTATGTGAACCAATTATACAGATTCCAATTCCTTTAACAAATTACATTCCAATGTTTGTCAACCAAACAAATGGTCAAAGTTGATATCATTTCATTCCAATTCTTTCAAAGTCAACAGATTCCATTCCATCCAAAAACATTTTGCGAACCAAACGCCCCCTTAAGCGATTAGCACTTATCGGGTAAGAGGCGCTTTACAAACAATCCATTTTGATGGCAGAGAATGTTACCAGACAAAGTAAGTGAGGGTAGTGACTCTTGCCAATAAATATTTGGTAAACGGCACCTAAGTTCTACTTGATGAAAAAAAGAAAGAAAGAAACCCTAGTAGAAGCTAACAACTTTAGATAGATAGTCTTCAAACCTATTATTATAATCAGCTCATCATCGAGACCCCAAATGAAGAATTCAGTGATCCATCCAAAACCAAATTTTGGATCAACAAAACCTCAACTTAGGGGCCATTCACCAAATTCTTACGCGGTAAGCGCTTACCGGCAAGATATTCACCTCATTTACCTTATCGTATAACATCTTTGGGCATGAAAACGGATTGTTGATAAGCATCTTAAACCCGGTAAGCAATTACTGGGTAAGACTCTCGGTCATTGCCTTGTCTCTTACCGGAAAAGCTTCTCGGTCCTTTCCATGCTCAATCAATAAGGTAAATTATATTGGTAAGCGCTTACCCGGTAGTGTTTAGTAAACAGCCCCTTAGAGATCTTAGCAACTAGACTGAGTGGTAAGGACCCCTTTCAGCTATGGTTTAAGCCTAGTATGAATTGGACCAGCTGGCTAGTAAGGGCTCTTTTTTGTTGCAATTTAAGCCTGGTTTGAACTAAATTTCCAATGTCATGCTGATGGCTTGTAGTGCTTGTAGACACTACTGGGTTCTTTGAGAGCCACCACATATACGCTGCCATTCGATCATTGGTATCCAACTTGGAAACAAACAACGATACCCGTGATCAAATGGCAGCAAATGTAAGTGTGTTAACTATTGTAGGAGTGGTTACCACTCAAATATACCACAACCTTAGGAGTTCAGAATATTTGAATGGGACATGAAAGAGTTGTTGAAAGAAGAGAGAATTTTATTAGCATCAATCTATGCAAGGATCTTGAGCGTAAATAAAACCAAAAAAAAATCCAATATATCTCACCCCGAGGTAGAGTCTTGGGTTAGGGTGTAGGGATACCTTACATCTGTCAAGAGACAGAGAGACTGTTTTCAAGGATTATAAACATATATACAACCAATAGTTAGTCTTAAAGGGAGACGACACCGCTGCAAATTAGAAATTCAATAGCCAATTCAATGACTTCCTAAAACCAAACCCCAAGGCCCAATGATATCTATACCTACATTCATGAGCTATTATTTGCTGATAAACAGAAATTCCTAAAAGGTAAGATCTAGGAATTTACTAAAAGGTAATACATGGTCAAGGTGGCTGAGTGGGGATTTCCGCCATCTTTTTTTTGGTGGGTGTCCGGGCCAACTTGCTTACACCTCGACTAATCCCACAGGGGCCTAAAGATACCAGCCAAAAAATCCCAGGTGGCCTTGAGAAAACTCGAATTGGCAACCTAAGAGGACTAGCGGAGCCCCAAGGCAGCCTTTATTTGTCGGTTGAGTTGGCAATAAGGTTAGGAACCACCCCTTTGGGATCAGCATGCTGGGGAAGTGATATCATATTCTTGAAGATGGACATAACAGGCCTAGCTAGCTCGGTCAACTGAGAGTTTATTTCCCCCTCTGGTCCTCCTTAGGCATGTTCAAAAGAGTGGTTTTATACTTTTATATCACTTATCAAGTAGTATTCAACCTATGCATGTATGCCAAAGTAGTCCATGGCCACCATCTCTCTATTTCTCTTGTTTTGATGTTATAAAGCACATTCGGACATATTATCGCTTGTAGTATGCAATTAAGCTTATGAACTATCAATTAATCTGAGCTATGTACCAATAAAACTTAAGAAATTGACACACATATGATGGCAATGAAGACAATTTACTCATGAATTTTAAGCATCTCTACTTAAGATCAATAACCGAGTCTACAAATTACTGTAAGCAGTCAAAAACCATCACCATTTTAACCTTAAACACATTGGACCTCTCACTTCCCAACTCACACATACAGACTATGTTTTGGAATATAACGGGTGGAAGATGAACATTTTTTGACAATCTACAATCCTGTTCTTTTTTCAAATTCAACAATCTGAAGTAATTAACCAAAGTCTGAATTCAAAATTCCAACTGCTGGCAGTCTACTTGATCATAAAACATAAAACATTATAAGCCTCTTTTACAATTGGAAAAAAGAATTTTAAGATCAACGAAGATAACCTGGAATTTTAATACGAAGAAAGAGCATACTCATGACATAGGCAATAACCAGGAACGAGATCCCCGCAACTGCAAACGAGATCTTGAGACTCTTGGCACGATTCGGGGAGATCGAGAGATCCATAAGTATAATCCCCAATCCTCCAAGAACGAACATGAAGCCTGAAGAAAGGCCTTCGATGATGTACTGTCCGTTGACTCTGCCGGACATGAAGACGACTGGTCGGACGGTGCCAGTGCGTGGATCTTGAGCGGATCCGATGCCTGGAGGTTCGACGATGACGTCGTAGACGACGCCGGAGACGACCATAAAGTAGGTGAGAAGGACGAGGGAGAAGACGGTCATAGGGGAAGGGAGGGTGATGGTTGGGAGTTTGAGGCGGAGGCGCGGTGGCCGGAGGAAGGAGTAAGGGATGGTGTTGACGACATGGTAGAGTGGATCCATGGAGGATTGATGAGTGGTTAGGGTTTGTGATTCAGGGGCTTTTGTTTAATACCAGTTTCTCTGTGGTGTATACTGTGGAGTATAGACTGTGATTTGGTAACACCATCTCCAACCGCTATGTTATAATTTTTCTAAAATCTTTAAAAGAAATTACATTAAATTCCAACAGTTATTGTATTTTAGCAATTTTATCATTAACCATATTAATAAAATATTATTTATCTCTTTCTAAAAACACAACTTCAATCTCTCCTATTGGTGGAAAAGAATTTTACCTTTCTCTCTCTTCTTTTCTCTATTTTAGCATATGATATAGCATAGCTATTGGAGCCAAAAAAATTCTAAAATCTCACTTTTTTCTATTTTAGCATAGTTGTTGAAGATACTCTAAGAATTGAAATGGTCAAAAAGAACTTTTTTTTTATCAAATTCTTTTTCAATTGTTCTCGAGTTTTTCTTTTAACGAAGGAAATGAAGAAAAAAATGTTGTGTTATCGAGTTTTTTTAAAGGAATGTAAAAGAAAATATTGTTGATTTTCCTCTCAAATGTAGGAGGGGAAAGGAAAAAATGAATTTAAAAAGAATTAAAAATATTTATAAAATTACGCATATACCCATTAATTACATTTCACTACGAAATAAATAAGCGTATATTGGTAAAAGTAACATATTTTCTTTCTTTTCCCTCCTACTCGAAAGTCGAAAACATGAAAAAAAAAATCTTTCTCTTTCCATTTTTTTCCTTCAATCTCAAGAACACAAATACAAATATTTCTTTCTTTTCTTTTCTTTTCTTTTCTTTTCTTTTCCTTCCCTTCCCTTCCCTTCCCTTCTCTTCCCTTCCCTTCCTTTTATTTTATTTTCTTTCTTTCCAATACTTGAGAACACAGTGTTAGGTAGGTGGCGTTTGTTTTTTAAGAGATATGAAGTCTGAAGTCTTATTTCACTTCTGATTAATAAGAGGTGGTGCTAAAGTCTAAAATCTGAACGATAAGACTGTTTATTTTTGTAACGTCTAGAGGCGTCTTGAGAGAAAAGAGAGCATATGAAATGAGACGGCGATAAGAGATTTCAAGAAGTTTGGTCACCACTTCTTATTTCAAATGTATTTAAGAGTCATTAAGAGGTTTTAAAAACTGGAAGAAGAAAAAAACAGTCTAAATGTCAAAAGGTCTGAACAATTCAGACTTAAGAGCCATTAAGAGGTATTTTTAAAAAAACAAACAGCCCCTTAGTTTACATTGAATCTTACACATCCAGTTCATGTAGTCGGCGAATGGTCGTGTGAAAAGCTAAGGTTAACATGAAAAGAATGAGAAGTGGATCTAAATTGTTGATCACTTTTAATCAAATATTCTCCCATGAATTGCGGCTTACAAAATAATTGATCTAATGCATCTTATCATGGTGCATCTCATCCTAATGCACATTCTCATCCAACGGTTGATAACTACTTTTCACACTTCTCAAATTAACCTCAATTTTTCACCGGAACCCAATCATTTATTACAAAAGATGAAGTAACCAAACTTTGTTCTATCCCATTATTAAGAAGACAAAACTACTCCATGTAAATATATATTGTATATTATATATATGGATCTAATTAAAAAAAAACTCAATAGTTTTATGATAAACGTGAGATCTAATGTGAGTCGATCATTTGAGATAATTAAGAATATTTCTTTATTTAATAATAGATGATTATTTTAGTAATTTAATAATTTGACAACTTATAAATATTATCTTTATCTCTTTTCATATATAATGTTAATCAATCTACCTAATTTATCTCAAGACTAATCAGGTCTAAAAAATCTCTCTTTCCCTCTCCCTATGTAATGGATGTAATTGTTTCCAATCGATATGTGTGTTCGTTGGAAAACCCAAATCTAGATCTGATATCATAGTATGTATCACGATTGGTTTGTGTCTTACTATTTAGAAGTTCTTGGGTATTACAGTAGTGTGCGTCGGAATAAGTTTGGTTGAAGTAAGGTTCGTCAGAGAGAAGAGAGAGAGATTTGCAAAAAGTCTAATTTACCCTAAATATTATCCATAAATTTAAATTTCTTTTAAAATTTAATGGATAATTACCAAAATTAATATTTTTAATAATAGCCATTGATTAATGTGTGGTTGAGATTTGATCTCACATTTATCACAAACAAGCGAGTTCGCCCTTGAAAAAGACCCCCTATGTATGTATAAGCATGGGATAATGTTAGAAGTGTCATTTTTGGTGAGATGTGTGAGAAATGCTTTTAAGTCGTTGATCACTTATAATCAAATACCCTCCCATGAATTGCGGTTTTAAAGGGAATTGATCTGGTGCATCTCGGTGTATCTCATCCTGATGTTGGTTCATTTCTCATCCAACGGTTGATAACCACTTCTCACCGGAACTCAACCCTATATGTATATAATATATAAACACTTCTTTACACTAAGGGGTATTGTATACGAGTGTAAGATGCGTTTGGTTCACAAAACGAAATCTGTTGGAATTGAAATATGTTAAATAAATTGAAATAAAATTTAATAAGGTTTAGCCATGTATTTGATTAACAGGTATTGGAATGGAATTCGTCAAATAAATTGATATATGTCTTTTTTTGTTCACTAAATATAAGTTAGAAATAGTAATAAAATAATGATAAGTGATAAAAATACCCCTGACATTTATATATCCTATTACTTAGATTATATATACAATGATAAAATTACATTAATTGGTGGTGATGGTGGCTACGATGGTCGTAGACTCGTAGTGGTGGTCTTGGTAACGACGGCGAAGATGGTGGTGGTGATGGTAGGGGCAACGATGGTGGTGGCGGCGATGATGGTAGTGGTGGAAACAACAATGGTGACAATGGTGGTGGTAATGACGGCAACAGTTGTCATAGTGGTGGCGACAGTGGTGGTGTTGGTGTAGAGGAGACATGGTGACGGTTAAGGGGGGCAACGATAGTGGTGGTGGCGTTGTGGCGGTGATAGCGGTATCAACCATTGTTGTGGGATGGAATGAATTAAACTATATATAAGAGCATGATGATCTTTTCTCAAAAGATGGGATAAAAGGAATTGGGGTTCCCTACTAAAACCCACGGAATTTAAATTCCTTCATATGTGAAATGGAAATTCCAATAAAAAAAATGAACCAAAGGCATGAATGTAATTTGGTCAATGGTAATTTACATTTTTTTCACATTAAATGTCAAATTTATTATTATTTATAATTTAGAAAAATAACAATTTCAAATAAAGGATATTTTGGTCATTTTCATTATTTCTTTCCAATCCATAAACTACAACCTGTAAAACAAGCCGACAAATTACATTTCGTTTACTATCAACGAGCAAATCTCATAACATTTCATTCAAATTCCTTTCAGATCCCAATTCGTTTGAACATTCCATTCTTTCATAAAATATTCTTTGAACTAAATACCCCCTTAGGCCCTGTTCGGTAGCAGCTTAATGGGCTGGATAAGGGATATGACTTATTCGGTCAGCCATATCTAAGCGTTCGTTATGGGCTTATTCAGTCAGCCGGCGGCTGAAGTGGTCAGCTAAAATATTAACTCCTTGCTATTCAGCCATTTACTTTCTTATATTTTCCCTATCTACCCTCCCCAACAACCACCCATTACACCCCAAGTACTCTAATGAAGTAAAAGAAACCCTCCACTTTTTATAAAATCAGCCGCACCTCTCCTTTCTCCATCACTTTGCTCTCAAAAATTGAAGGTGCGGAAACTCCATCGTTCTACCTTTCTCTCAATCGTTTTCTCTTACATATGTACCTTTCTCTCAATCGTTTTCTCTCACAGCTACTGTGTATAACGATGGCCATCGATTTTCTGGGTTTAAAGCCCAACGATTTCCGGTCGAAGAACTATTGAAGCACCGTCGACAAAATCGTTCGTGGATTCTCCTCTCTATCTCCATCCGTTCGTTCTCTAGCAGACCGCAAGATCTTTTTTTTGGGTTCTCCATCTGATAACCGATGATGTTGTAAAGTAAAATTTGATAGACAATTAATGTTGTTTGATCCATAAATGTTGATGTAAATCAAAGGGTAAATATTTTGTGATATTGATTTCTTCTTGTGATATCGATCGATATGTGCATATTTTGTGGATGGATTTTGTGGATCGATTTTATGTTTATCGATCTGGTGTATATTTTTTTCTGGTTCAATACATTTGTTCTCCATCGATTTTCATGATTCTGATTTTTTTGAGACCTAATATATGGATTTGTTTCCGGTATATCTAATAAGTTGGGGATAAAATGGTCATTTCTGACATTCAGACTGTTTATTCAACACAGTAACCGAACAACTTATCTGTTAACATACAGACAACTTTATCAATACAGACAGTTATATTATCCATTCAGGTGTTAACAGAAAACGAACCGAACAACACCTTAGTTCGTTTTGCAGAATAACTCTCAACTCTAAAAAAAATAAAAAATAAAAAAACCTAGAAGCAAACTTTTTTAAACTAAAGCAAACTTTTTTGAGCAACGACAAGTCAGAGGAAAGGGCATTGAGCTAGAAAAAAAAGTTAGAAGGTCAATCACTTGATTGAAAACTTATTGAAGGTCATTTATCTAAAGGACTTTCTCCCTTTTTTTACATGGGCGTTTACGAACATGAAAATAATGGGGAACAAAAAAAAAGGGAAAAATGCATCAAAATGAAATTAGGGGCAGTTTGTCAGTTGCTGAATGGTTTAGTGCAGAATGATTAAGTGGTCAGAATGATTAATAAGCTCTTATGATATAGTACAAAATGAAATATGGTTGTTTGGTAATTGTTCATAATGAAATCAGGACGCTTAATGGTTAAAGGAGGCCCAAGGTACAAAATCATTCAGAGGGTTTTGGAACCATTAAGAGGCAGACTTGTTTTTTTGCCAAACAAGATTCACCTCTTAGCGATTCAAAGGTTGTCTCTTAATAGAACCATTAAGAGGTAAACAAAACCCTAACTTTTCCCTTATTCCTATTATGGGGAACCAACTTTCAAAACCTTCATAATCAAAACCCACAACTTTCTTCAACTTTTAAGCCATCTTTTGATCGAAAAGAATGACCTTTTTGTTGGTAATCTTAGATGTTCAGGTCCGCTTGTGCACACCTCAACTAATCTCATGAGATTTTGTAGATAACAGTCAAGAAAATCCTTAGTAGCCCTAAAGAGACCCGAACTAACAACCCATAAGGAGGAGCCCAAAACAGCCTAGCCTTCATTTGCTAGTTGAGTTACAAGAATTACCTTTTTACTGAAGTTCTTGTAGATTTTTTGGAGGATGATGAAGTCTCATCAAACAAACTCTTGTATTTCTTCAACACTCTTTCTTTCTTTTCAATCATCCCCAAAACCTCATATGCATCACCCACCTTCTTTACCACCTTCTTATCCCTCGGCTTACGATCAAACGCTTCTAAACTCTCGAAAAGGTGAACCAACCATTCCAACATATTGTTTCGGTAATACACCGATATCATCTGGTGGCATAGCTGCCACGGAACCGAATGCAAATCTGAACCCAATTTCTTCACCCAAACCTCATGTGCTTCCTCTGCCCTATGATCCATATCCAGTGCCCGAACCAACTGCCCATATGTTCCTATTGTCGTCCCTTGACCTTTACTCAACATCCATTTGATAACTTGAATAACTCTATGCCATTGGTGTTCTTTCTCGAGCTCAATTAATGCCCGCTTTAATGGTCCGACTGGGAAGTCCTGCTCCCAGGCTGCCCATGAATCAAGAGCATTGTATACAGATTCTTTACTGTTGTCAAGATTCATCAAGATTTTGACTAAGAAGTTGATCTTATCTTTTCTTGATACATTCTCCCCTATTTGGCGTTTGGATATGGGTTCACCCGGATATTGATTCATACCTGTTGTGGTTACGGTTTTCTGGATGGGTATTTTATCTTGCATGATGGTGCTATGGCTGTATAGAACGGTTTGAGCTCGAATGGTTCCAAGAGAACCAGAAAGTCGAACAAGTCTAGCCATCACTTCTGACCTCCACATTGCAGCCGACCGCGTGATTAAAAGATGACTTTAGAATGGGTAGCAGCAAAAGAATGACATCCTCAAGACCTGAAACAAGGCTCAGAAACATTAAAAAAATGTATTTAAAGATAATAAGGTGCATTTGGTACGCGGAGTCGTGGACAGTACCGGACAAGACTATACGGGCAAGAGTAAGGTACATGGGTGGAAGAATTTTGAAAGACTTTAGGGATTTAAAGTTTAGTAATTTAGTAATTTATCAATCTTGTCTCGTCTCTCATCTCCTGATTTTTGTTCCATATGTTTTGGTGGGAGAGAGAGAATAAAAAGAACTTTTGTCTCACTTAGGAGTTAGGTCTCCCAGTCCCAGTCGCGCCAAGCGTGGGACAAGTTTTTTCAAAGTCTGTCCTGCATACGACAAGCCCGTCAAGCGTGCAACACTGTTGTTTGAATGGTATCCATCCACCCTGGCCATAGGTGCTAATATCGTAGAGGTTTCGATTTGAAAACCGTTTCACTTTTGCCAATTAAAGAACCAATTTTCCATATCATGTTGTATCAAAATAGAATGATACAAATTTTAGGTAATACGAATGGAAAAGGTTTCAGATAAATTAGTTTCTACCCAGAAAAGAAAATCTGCTGTTACCTATCAATCTGTATTCATCACTCTTGTATAAGCTGATATAACTCCCATTAGAAGATTTTAAGCAAAACATTTTATCAAACACCTAAGATGCACCACAAGACTATCATATCAATCTGCTGTTACCTATCAAGTTATGATGTGTTAGGCTTATCATAAATTGGATAAAAGTTGATAACATCAATTTCTGAACAGGTATCTAAGTTTAAACATCAAACCCATACAACTTTGATAGTTTCATAATCTCTTTCAGGTTATTCATTTTTTTTCTGCTACCAAATGAAATGCATTGGAATCAAAGGACTAAGCACCAGTGAAGCCATTTATGCTAGTATCCAACAAATGAAAGCATTCGATAGATGAAAAATGATAGTCACAAATCACAGCACTACCTAACTTCAGGATAGGGACCATATCGAATTACGAAAAAAGGCGTAGGGCAACACATAAATAGGGTTCATAATCATTGCAACAATATTCCCCTTTTTACATTGATGTTACTAACTGAAAAATCATGAACTCTAAGAAAGATGAAATCGATACCTTTGAGGCGAGTGGTTGAACAACGATGGAGATGCAGAGGCAGCGATCGATTTGAGTGAAGAAGCAGAAGGCGGTGTGATTTGGGAAGAAAATTGGTTTTTGTTAGGACTAGGTCAAGACAGCAGTTACGATATTAATTTAGGCATTGTTTTGGAAAAAAAAAATTAGGTTATATTTTTGGATGATCAAAAGCTACCTTATTAAAAAATTACTTATAATAGCGTTTTAAAAAGTTAGCTTATCAGCTACCAACTAGCTTATAAGCTAGTTTGTCAAACATAGTCTTATCTTGTTTTGTTGCACTTCTTAGTTTAGTTTGAGAGAATGAAAGAGTGGCATCATGGTGCCCTTGAATTAGGGTAGATGAGTTAGGTGCCGTTTATTTTTTAAGAGGTCTAAAGTCTGAAGTCTTATTTTAGTTATGATTAATAAGAGGTGGTGTATAAAAAGGTCTGAACGATTCAGACTTAAGAGTCACTAAGAGGTTTTTTTAAAAAAAACAAACAACCCCTTAGTCAACTAGAGTAGTTGTTTCATGGTCGTAGTGGTGTCCTAGAAAGTAGGTCAGCAGTTAATTTCTTTTGTATTTAATCCCCTCTTAAGAAATGGAAAAAATGTGTTGAATGTTGTCAAACAAATTTGGTCTATTCTTACCCTAAAAGAATACTTATCAGTGGTATCAGAGCTTGATCGGGACCCCATCTGGTGGTAGGGCTGTGTAAAACCCGAACCAACCCGAAAACCCGACCCAAAAATCCCCTAAAATCCCCGACCCATAATACCTGATATAACCCGACCCCCGAAACCCGAGTACCCGATTGATTTAATAGGGTCGGTTAGGGTGTTCAAATCCCCAGTCCAAACCCGTCTGAAACCCGACGGAGATGAGATCACGAGAATACTTTCCTTTTTCCTTCCTATTTTCTTGTTTTATTTTCTTCTAATATCAAATCCCAAATAGTATGCTCCTTCGTCAATCCATAAATAAACCATTGATTCCATACCATTCATCGACCATCGTCATCAATATTCAACTTCGAGTCTTCCATAAGTCCATTCATCGAGAAAATTCAAGAAACCTTACGTGAACTCTTCTGTCGAAATCTCGTTTGGTTCCAATAATTCCCACGCCGGCGACAGTCCACCATTCCCACGGTATCTGTATCTCCTCTCTCTCTCTCTCTTCATCTCTTGTTTGTTTAGTCAACAAACCTTACGTGAACTCTTCTAGTTTGTTCTCTGTTTAGTCAACAAACAAACCTTACTGACCGCTGAGTATATTGAGATTTAAGAGAGAGAGAGAGAGGTACGTGTACTAGTGTAAGAGTGTCTAGTTATACTAGTTTATTCATTTTCTTCTCTTGTGTTGTGTTTGCACTTTGCACTTGCAGGCGGCATGTACATGGAAAAACTAAAAAGTAAAAAGCTTTCTCTACATATATTATATATAATTAATGAGACTTTTGTGTGTGAGAGAGAGAGAGATCAGAGAGGTGTCAGAGGTGTGTATATATTCAATATTTATGTATCATGTATGCATTCTTTATTTGTTTACATGTTCACATCATCACATATAATAGACATAACATATAATAGACATGCAAGTACTAAACTACTAGACTCCTATTAATTAGTATATAACATGCAGCAGAAGTGCACTGCCGAAGTAAACAGAAAAATCAAAGCAGAAAGAAACAATATTTTTTTTAACTAAACCCGACCACCCGACCCGATTTTACCCAAACCGAAGTGGTTCGAAACCCGATCCCCCAGCAACCCATTTATGTTATTTGGGGGATTGATTTCCTTACCCGAACCCCGATCAGGTTTCCCTTTTTCAACCCTGACCCGACCCGACCCACGCTCACCCCTATCTGGTGGTATCAAGACTCGGCTATGGCTACAAACAAGGAGTGGATTGAAAAAGCGGAAGAGAAGATTGAACTCTTACAACAAGGGTTTAACGTCTTCGAAGGTAGTATCATGGACAGAATGTCCAAATTGGAAGAAACGATAACCAAGTTGACTGAGGTGATATGTGGAGACCAACACCTTAACAAAAACAAGACGAAAATAGGTGGGGCAAGCCGATGTTCGAGTCCAGACCAGTCAAGCTCGAATTTCCAAGGTTCGAGGGAGGAGACCCCACAGTGTGGCACACCCGAGCGGAGCAATACTTCGAGTTCCAGATGACGGACGAACCCCAAAAGGTACCTCTCGCTTCTTATCACTTAGAAGGAGAAGCAAACGAGTGGGGGCAATGGCTTAATAGAGCCTACAAGGAGGAAAACCAGAACGTAACCTGGAATGTCTTCATCGGAGAGCTATGGGCCCGATTTGGCCCAACAGCCGGTGAAGATTTTGAAGAGGCTCTATCTAAAATCACACAGGCCGGTTTGTTACAAGATTACCAAAGGCAATTCGAAAGGTTGGGTAACCGGGTACATGGATGGACCCAAAAAGCTTTGGTTGGGACTTTCATGGGAGGAATCAATCCCGAGATCGTAGATGCAATCCAAATTTTTAAACCACAGTCTCAAGGAAGCAATCGGGTATGCTCGCATGAAGGATCAACAGGTACAAAGGCAACGTTCCTTAGATCCATCACCCAACCAATCACCCTTGGAAGTTCTTCCAGCCACAAAAAAGGAAGTGGTCGATCATCCTAAACGTCTAACATGGGACGAGATGCAGAGGCGAAGGGCACGAGGACTATACTTCAATTGTGACGATCGGTTCACTCCGGGCCATATAATGTTGTTGTGTAACACCCTAAAAACCATAGTGAATTTAAAAATGCGGAAACTGGACAAATAAACATCAACACCTGGTATAAACCTCCCAAAAAGGGGAATGTACTAAGCCTTTACAAAAACCTGAATACGGATATGGAATTCAACAACAAACTAATCTAAACATAACTATCTAGATTACATCGGTTGTTAATCCAAAAATCACCAAAAGAATGGGACATAAAAAATTGTCCAACATCAAATACTAGTCATCTCAAAAGCCCCCGAGACCAAGCTCGTCACTCAAGCCCTTGGCAACCCACCGCTAATGGGAACCCGTTATACATATCATTTGAGAAAAAGTGTTAGGCTTAAAGCCTAGTGAGAACATACAGTTTATAATTTCAAGAGATATAAACAATTGTATCAAAAGAAAATCTTTTCAATAAGTTTCGGTTTACAAAAGAAATCTTTTCCACATAAGGACTGATTGGTCCGAAAATTCATCTTGCGATGACGGGGGAAACCCGATTTTTTCCAAGGATTGCGGCGGAACACAAAAGTAGGCCACAATCCGAGTTGTGAGCTAAATACATGGAATCCATGGCCACGAACAACGAAGGTCCGTACTAAGATGTGAGGGAGGGCCCTCGAGGAAACCAGTCATACTCGTTCACTAGGACTACATTATGACCCATAGCTAGTAACCGGTCTCACATAACCATACCAAATGGCCCCCGAGGATCAAATGCATCCATAGCTACAGAAAGGGGAATAGACATCCCAATAATAAAAGCCGACTCAAAACCTAAGGATCCACTAGTAATGGTACAGACTTGTCACAATAACATATGTGACCCACCATAGATAGTCATATGGTATAAAAACATTTTATAACAAAATGCTTTCCTTCAAGTTTAACTGCTGGTAAGAATGAAAATCATAAAATGAGTTTCTATACATTCTTTCAAATAATCCACATAAATGTGCAAGTAAACCTCCTTTTACTTCAAATAAGATGGAACTCATCATTTTAGTCGAAAATGATCGGGAACCCTAAAATCTCCCAAAACTCAAGTTATATCAAAATGTAGTGAAAGTAGATCCAAAACCATGGGGATATATAGGAGTTAAAAATGTAACTTTTGACATGTATAAAGTTTATAAAAAAGGTAGTAGGAACTCACCAAATAGGTTTTAGACGAAAACCCGAAAAAACCAGATATCGACCACCGAGAGAAGACGAAGCTTTCTATACCGAACCCTCGGATGATGCACTAAACACTAGCAAGATATGGACGATTGACGGAACTTTGAAAGAAAAAGAAGAAAGAGAGAGAGAAAAGAGATCTCAAAAAAATGAGATATTAAACCCAAATGAGATATTTGTTGAAGACCCACCTTAAGTCGGCCAGGTGATCTCGCGGGTTATGCCGCGACCTTAAGTCGCGGCATAACTTGCCCGCTTCCTTAAAACCCAAAACAAACAGAGGGTTTCGCGGGTTGTGCCGCGACCTCAAGTCGCGGTGCAACTCGCTTAGTTCACTGTGGTTTGTCCAAAACCACCAAAATCCAAACTCAAACTTCAAACCAAACGCAGTGCTAACGACAACGCTTAAACACAAGAATACCAAGATTACATAACGAAAATCCGGGGTGTTACATGTTGGCTGCGGAAGAGGGGGAAGGATTTAAAGCGAAAAATGAAGACGTCAAAGATGAGGGAGACGTATCGGAAGCTGCTGCAAGGATAATTGGACACCAACCTTGAGAACAAGGTTGTTCTTAATGAGGGGGGTAATGTTAGGATTAGGTCAAGACAACAGGTTACGTTATTAATTTATCTTGTTTTGTTGCACTTCTTAGTTTAGTTTGAGAGAATGAAAGAGTGGCATCGTGGTGCCCTTGAATTAGGGTAGATGAGTCAGTCAACTAGAGTAGTTGTTTCATGGTCGTAGTGGTGTCCTAGAAAGTAGGCCAACAATTAATTTCTTTTGTATTTAATACCCTCTTGAGAAATGGAAAAAAGGTGTTAAATGTTGTCAAACAAATTTTGTGGTATATTCTTACCCTAAAAGAATACTTATCGGTTTTATTTTTGTGGTGGTGGGGGATACGGGAATGGAAGGTTACTCGATATCAGGGAATGGCTCATTCCAATATAATGAACTAACCTATCACTTTCAATTCCATTCCATCTCCGGTCCTAAAAACATTAATATACGGAGGGGTCACGAATGGAGCATTACTCGATATCAGTGAATGAGGGATTACTCGATATTAGGGGTGTTTGGTTGGAGATACGGAGGGGTCATGAATGGGAATGATAATGAAAAATGTTGTTTGGTTTGACATAATATAATGGGTCCATTACCCTAAGCCCATTATTTTTAATTCTTGACTAAATTGGGGGGGGGGGGGGGGGAATGAAAATCTTATTCCAGCTCAGCCACCTTTTCCCATACAGCATTCATCTCTCGATGTTGAATGAAACATATTTCTTTATTTTCATGTTGGACGACACATATTTGTATTAAAAATATTATATAAAACATTTTTTATTGATTATATTGGTTTAACCAAACAACATCAATGCAATGCTCATTCTTATTTCCATTCTACTTCATTCTCATTCCTTAAAATGAACCAGGTAAAAATAAGTCAGCTTATAAGTTAACTTAGGGGGCGTTTGGTTCGCAAAATGTTTTTGGATGGAATGGAATCTGTCAAAGGAATTTGACTTTGAAGGAATTTGAATGGAATGTTATCAGGTTTGACCACTTGTTTGGTTGACAGACATTGGAATGGAATTTGTTAAATGAATTAGAATATGTCTGTTTAGTTTACATAATGTAGCTTTGGAATTGAAATGAAATATTAGTAAATAACCAAAAATACCCTTTTTGAAAATTCTGAAATCGAAATCTAACTATTATGGTTCAAATCGGTGGTGGTTGGCGGTGGTTCAAATCGGTGGTAGTCGGTGACAGTTCAGATCGGTGGTGGTCGGCAGCGGTTCAGAACGATGGTTCAGATCGGTGACGGTTCAGAATGGTGGTGGTCGGCGACGGTTCAGATTAGTGGTGGTCAGCGGCGGTTTAGAACGGTAGTGGTCGGGCGGTTCAGATCGGTGAAGGTCGGCGGCTGTTCAGAACGGTGAGGGTTGGCGGCGGTTTAGAATAGTGGTGGTCGACGGAAGTTCAGATTGGTGGTGGTCGGCAGTTCAGATCGGTGATGGTTGGCGGTGGTTCAAAACGGCGGTTCAGATCGGTGGTCGTTTAGAACAATAGTGGTCGGTGGCGGTTCAGATCGGTGGTGGTCAGTGGTGATTTAGAATGGTGGTGGTCGGCGGCGGTTCAGATCGGTAGGGCCAACGACGGTTCACAACGGTGGTGGTCGGTGGCGGTTCAGACCGGTGGTGGTCGGTGGTGGTCGACGGTGGTCGGTGGTCGTTCAGACTGGTGGTAGTCGGCGGTCGTTCAGACTGGTGGTGGTCGGCGGTGGTCGGCGGTCGGTGGTCGTTCAGATCGGTAGTGGTCGGCGATGGTTCAGATCGACGGTAGTCGGCATAGGTTCATATAGGTTTGGGTAAATCAAGTAGGGAAGATGAGAGTAGTTGTGTCTTTTTGAGAAAATGGGATGGAATGGAATTGAATTCATTCTCAATAGACATAAGTTAACTTTTAAGTTATCTTTTTGATAAGCTACCTGTAGTAGCTTATGAGAAGATTTATATTGAATTCATCGGCAACCCAGTTGAACACATAGCTCATGCAAGGAAAGAACTCTTAAAAATGAGATGTTGTTCATTCCAGAAGAAAGACCTTGAAGAACACTACAATTGCATGTCGAAAAGGTTCTATTGTCTCCAGGGCATTGACGATGTCAACCTCAAGCAAGTTTTCCTGAATTCTTTCCCAAATTCTCTTGCAAGTGACGTATTCAGATGATTGGAGTCAAAGAACATCACAGTTGCTAATACCACACTTGGTGCCCTGTATCACATGGTGCTCAATGCACTTGCCAAGTTTTGTAATTCAAGGAAGTTTATTGTAGAATTTGAAAAAACTGACAAACACCTTGGTTCAGCCTGTGATGATAAATACATCCAGATCAAATGCAAAGATAAATCTTCCTGTGACTGCTCTCGTACGAAGAAAAAGTCTCATTTCAAGAAGTTCCATAGCTCTTCCAAGAGGAAGACCTCTAAGGGTTACCCGGGGAAGAAATGGAAGTTCATCAGGAAGAAAACACACCGGGGACACACTTCTGACAGATGTTATGTCTGTAATAAGAAGGGAAACTTTGCGAGGGATTGCAAAGACAAAAGAAAGTCTCAAGCACTGATTCAGAGTCTCAACCAGGTTGAACCAGTTGACATTTCTGATCTAGAATCCACGTACTCCCTTGACGACGAACCGGATGATCAAACAATATGCACCATAGCATACTATGATTCATCATCAGATGAAGAGTCCGAACCAGACCATTCAGACGAGCACTCCGATATTGAAGTGTTCATGACAAGCCCCATTTCCCTTCCTCTCCACTCCTCTCTCCCGCCAGTTTTAACCCTACAAAGGACGCAACATGCGCCTTAGCCAAAGTCCATCTACTCACATCAACATATGCTAAACCCATCTCGGTCATAGCCTTCTTTGATACGGGATCGTCGGTCTCAATACTAAACCCAGATATTCTCCCTAGCAGTTATTGGAAACCACATCATCAGCAATTCCTAGCAGCTAGTGGTGATACATTTGTTATCGACAAGAACAGTGCCCCAATACATGTCCAGCTATTTCCAAAATGTGTGATAAGACACAGGTTCTTGGGATCGATCTCCCATGGAAAATATCTCCTCATCGGATTCGACATCCTCCATACCTTTCCAAACATAAGATTTGCAGAACAAAGCCTCTGATACAAGAGTTATCTAAAACCCTGGAGTTCAGTGCCAAAACTCTATATGGCATCTACCCTCAGTATATAAGCCTTTAAGCAACAAATTATCCAAACGTCATGTGATTCTAGTTATACGGAGTTTCTTACAAAAAGCAAGAACCTTTTATGGTTAAATTCTTCGTTTTTCTGTTACCCTACCATTCAAACAAAACGAGGATGTCAACCCAACAAGGGCAAGCCATCCAGGAATGAACCCTGTTCACTACCAGCTTGCGGTCCAAGAATGTTCAGAACTTGTTGAGCAAGGCATATTGAACCCACGGTGTCACCATGGGCATGTGAGGCGTTTTATGTCAATAAGAGAAGCGAACAAGTCAGAGGCAAGTTGAGGTTAGTCATAAATTATTAGCCTCTTAATCATTTTTTGGCTGATGATAAATTTCCCCTGCCTTAGAAAAGGTCACTATAGCGAATGCAAAGATCTTATCAAAATTCGATCTTAAAGTTGGATTCTGGCAATTAGGCATACATCCTGATGATCGGCCGAAAACTGCTTTTTGCATCCCTGATCATCATTACCAGTGGAATGTTATGCCATTTGGATTAAAAAATGCCCCTTCGCATTCCAAAAGGTAATGGTCAAAATCTTTGAACCACCCATTCTCCAAAACACACTGGTCTACATTGATGATATTCTCCTATTTTCTCCAGATGAGGATTCCCATATTAGCTTACTCTCGAAGTTTCATTCCATAATCCAACAGTATGGCATAATGCTATCTGAAAAGAAGATGGAGATAGGAGTCACCTCCGTTAACTTTCTTGGAATGAACATTTCTGATGGGAAGTATCAACCACAACCCCATATCGCTCAAGAACTCTACAAGTTTCCAGATGTGTTTTCATCACAAAAGGAAGTACAACAGTTCCTTGGTCTTGTCAACTACATGGTTGATTTCCTACCAAAGCTGTCAAATCATACTGTACACTTATTCCCCATGCTCTAAAAGGAACCACCACTTCGGGCTGAACGAAAAACATTAGTTGTCAAAGCTATAAAGCGACTAGCCAATGAAATGCCACCTCTAAAGATTCCCACTACTATTGAAAAAAGAATTCTCTAGACAGATGCAAGTGACGAATACTTGGGAGCAGTCCTATTTGCACAAGACGACAAAGGTGTTAGAACAGTTTGTGGTTATAAGAGCGGCACGTTTAAAGCCTCAGAGCAGCATTACCATTCTACTTTCAAGGAGATCCTAGTGGTCAAAAGAGGAATAGAAAAATTCCAATTCCATCTTATCGATCACTGTTTTCAGATTGAGATGGATATGTCCTCTTTCCCGCGCATGCTCCAATTCAAGAGAAAGATGTTTCCCGAGGCACAACTTTTAAGGTGGGCAAATTGGTTCTCACAGTGGAAGTTTACAGTAAAACACATCAAATGGTCAGAAAATATTCTCGCATATTTTCTGTCAAGGCCAAAGCACTATAAATATAGTGGTCTAAAAGTGTTCCCCAACACATGGTTACCCCATTGGTGTTTGCTATGGATAAGGCCAACTCCAGCTCCTTTACTCCCCAAGAAACCTCTCACACAACAACCCAAGATCTCCCAGAAGAGGTAACAGAAGTCATTGCTGACTTAACCTTGAGCCAAAGGTCCCCACTGAATTGGAAGACATTCTATAACGTCCTCCTTGAAAAACATGGCCCCTTCATAAAAAACTACATGTTTCATCCTGATTACCTTTTTCTTAACATTTTCCACATCCATGAATTGTTCAGGCTTCCCAAAGAAGCACTCTGTTTCTTCTGGTACCTTTTCAAAACCCATACCATCGCCATATCTTTCAACGCATGCAAACTGTTCACATACATGTTCCAGTGTCAGTTTGAAAACATCCCCCCTAAACAAAAGAATTTGTTCATCGTTCTCCAATGGTTTCTTCCAGTCTATCAATGGGTCCAACGACTGCATGTAAGTCACAAAACTTATGTGTTAATCTGCTTCAAGAGACCCTGTTCCTTTCTACCCGGAAATGCTCTCAGTAACAAGCAGTCGCTGATTTACCATTTCCCCACGACCTGTATTCACACTTGGCATGATGTCAATCCGGCCAGCAGATCCTTCGAAGTTAATCATACCCAGAGACTCTTGGAAATATGCAATGATCTGGCATTTGCAAACAACGTGGCTCCTCACAACATCTCAACACAGGTGATGGAAGGAAGAGAAATATGGCCAGAAAGACACCCTGATGCAGCATTATGGAAAGAAACGCTCAATCAATGGTTCAGCACCCACCTTGCCAGATCCATTGATTCCTCTGAAGATGACTTTGACATATCTGACAACGAAGATAACTATGTTTTCCTCGATGATGAACCCTACGATCCATATGAAGATGACCCGTCGCACCCAGATTCGTATTGGAAATAAAAAGCATCAGTTTGAAATAAAATTAATATGTGCTTGTATTTTTCCTTATTACTAAGGTTTTAATAGTATGAAGTAAAAATGATGGAAGCATGAAATAACTTTTCTGGTGATGTAAGCGCTTAGCTCATTTTGTAGAATTATTAGTTTCTTATGTAATGCTTACGTCTTGTTTGTGTGTGAGGACATTTTCCTTGCCTATAAAATGAAGGTCTCCCTCTCATTTGTAAGGCATCCCTTAAAAAAAATAAAATAATCTTTCATAATTCTCTCTCTCTCTACAATTCTCTGTTTACAAATCCTTTAGTTTTACCAATATTATATTATCCTTTAGTTTTATCAATAGTTCCTTCCTCCCAATCCACCAATCCTCCACCTTAATATGCATCTAGACCCCATACAAGCCCCATAAAAACTTTATTTTCCATCAAATACATGGTGGGGTATTTTCTTGAGCATCCCCAAGAAAATGGGACACAATGTCTTTAGTTCATATGAAATTGGCGTTTTATATTAAATCGATAAGATAAGAAAGACATCATTGCCGATACCATAAGTTTACAAAAATAATCATAATAACAAAAGCATCTAAGTTTTATATTAAATCGATAAGATAAGAAAGACATCATTGCCGATACCATAAGTTTACAAAAATAATCATAATAACAAAAGCAACTAAGCAAAGTATAAATGATGAAGATTTATACATGAATTACTAAACAGTTCTCCATCGACTCATTCCATTTCCCTTTCAAATTCAACATTATTGTGGACTAAAAAATGTATCACCCACTATATCGGTCCCACAATCATCATGAATAAGATCAAATAACAGTGTTTTAAAACTCTACCCCTTTCCGGACAAAACCATGAAGATTCAACAAGGACCAAATTTGACATTATTCATAAAATAGAAACCCCTTTTTATCACATCATTTACAACCAATTCACATTGTTGACCCAAGTACATATGTAGTAGAACTCAACTCTTTTCTATGAACCATAATATCCCCTCTCAACTCAAAACACATCAAGCCCTCCAATTTTCAGAACAATCTTAATTACAATAGTGTAAATATGATGAACATTCTTTTCCTTTCTAATAGTATACAAATTCAACCTCCTAAAGACCCATTTTCAATGACAACTTGCAGGCCAACAGAGATTAGTCGATCGTTTTCCCATCGTTTCATTTGGTTGATTTCTTCTCCGTTGTCACCCCGACAACAACATTGCTTACCTAAATCATCACAAAAGATACAAGTTTTAACAAGGTTTGGAAAAAGAAAAATGAGGGGAGCAGAGATTAGGAGCACGAAGATACCAGTTTTCCGTTCTCATCAACAGAATTGGGGTTCTCAACGACAACGGTTTGAGTATGAGAATTGGGCATTTCCTGTAGAATATATAACAAAATTATTATAAGACATTAACACGTTTGTGCTAAATCATTGTATTAATGAAACTATGTATCTAAGCAGTTTAGCAGCCAACATACTTACAACAATGCAGAAAAACAACATATTTATTAGTTAGAACTTAGAAGAAAATAGTAAACGTAGCATTTCGATCTCTAGCAACTGGAGTGTGTGTTTTAGTTACTTTTTTTTTTCCCGGCAAACAAAGAGTACAACACCCTAAAAAGTAAAAAATAAGGTTGATTAGCATCTTCAACTATTGTCTACAGTAGAGGCGGATGTAGCAAATTTCTCAAACGTGGGCACTGAATAATTAGCATAATATAAATAAAATAAAATTTAGTTATGTTGGTTTCATTAAAATAACATACAAGTGGTTTTTTACTTCTTTTTCCCTCTTTTCTGCTGCTATTACCAAAAAATAAAAAAATAATACAAAAGAGATTCGAACCTTCAACCTATAAAGCCACATGCAATGACACTACCAATAGGCTGCAACTATTTTTTGTTTTAACTTAGGGGATGACACATCGAATTTAAAGCGGATGCACCTTTAAGACTACTAAAAAAATTCCACTACGTCAGCATGAAAGAGCGGTAGAATGGCCGCCCCCTTCCTCCTTAAATTCACCCTTGTTTCTACTTTGATTTTTTCTTTTTGCATTTTCGCAAGTATGTTGGTCGTTCACATAAGAAGTATCAAAAAATGCTAATCATTATTAGAAAACTATAGATAGTAGCACGTCTAACATATGTAACCTTGATAAACTGGAAATAAAAAAAGTGTCATCCTTTACAAGACAGGTTTCATGGAAACAACTTCTGTACTCCTCAGAATAGAGGTAAAGTCTGCGTACATCCTACCCTCCCCAGACCCTACTACTCCGAGTGGGATTGACCAGGTTCGTTTGGTTTGGTTTAGAAAAATATTATCCCAATGGACCGAGGTTTCTTGACCTTGCAAGGACCAGGAGGATGTCTTTGTAAGTAGTTTTTCCCTTTGCATTTGCATTTTACAAAGAGGTTGTTTTCGTGACGTATTGGTCAGAAAAGAGTAGCCTTGCTAGTTGCAAACCAAATCAAACAAGTCCAGTATATACCGCCCAGAGGTGGGGTCTGGGGGTGTACGCAGACATGGCCTCTAACCCCAACAGTAGAGCGGGTGTTTTCCATGAAGATCCCTGGCTTGCCTCTATATTCTTGAAAAGAAAAATAAAATAAATAAAGCCAAAAAGCAGGCAACTCACTGTTGAAGTAGAAGGCCTTGATTCTGGTGTGGTAGTTGCATTAGGTTGCACTGGAATGGGAACCCTTCCATTGCTCGCCTGCAACAAATAGAGACATATAAATGTATAATCAGTGAGAACACAAGAAAGCATTTTTTTTCTTTTTGAAAGTATATAATATTTTATATATGGCAAAACTCACACACACACTCCCTCACCTTTGGTGAGTCTTAAACCCTTGACCTCCAAGAAGGTTGGGATCTACCGCTTTTTTTGGGCACAACAAAGCAAGTTCCTGGTCAGACTATGGTAACTAGACGAATATGCCATTAACCAAAAATTGCAACATTTCCTTTTTTAGTAAGTTCCCAAGTTAAATTATATCTTTGCTTATTACAATAAAGTGCAAACATTGATTTATATCCAATATGATTCCTTAAAGTTTTTTAATTGGAGAATTATTTAGATGATGATCAAACACTTTGCTTAAACTTTCTGTCAAGTCAAGCGCTATGATTTTCAAGAAAAGTAAGTCAAACAACGGGAAGTAATTTGTTTACAAGATCACTATTCATATGAACACAATGATAGCAGCATTCATTCCGCAAAAAAGGTATGACGCAACCCTCTGGAGGGCCCCACCAGTACCGGTCCTACTGTCATCATGGGAAAGTAAATCGTGTGTCCTATGGGCATATGGATGGTGCCCTGAGATAAAACCCAGACTGAAGTCACAGGGACTATAGCAACATTACTTTATCCTTCTGCGAATCCAACTTAATGATTGTTCTGCTTTTAGAGAAGGCAAAAAGCAAAAGTCCTTGTCATTTTTCTTCTTAGAACATAGGAAACACTATTTTCGGAAATAAGGGTGTCTCAATTGTGGTAGCACTAATGGGCAACATATATTTATTTTTTTGGAAATTTCAAAGCGTCTATATTTCAATTAAATTCGACATAAATGTTTTTAGCCTTCTATTCAAAATGTTCTATTATTGTAATATCATTTTTAATCTATGACCAACTGCAATTCCATAGAATGATTTGAGTTTACAACTCCAAGAAAGTTTTCTTCAACTTTACAGAAATATATCAAGAAATGAGTATGATAGTATTGATGAAGCCACATAAGAACAACAATAATAAAAAGACAGAAAAATGGGTTGTGTATTCTGTTGTACTCACATTGACATTCGTAATGTAGTTACAAACTGCACATTTAACTGATGGTGGACCATATGGATACATCAGCGTCCTCCGGCAATTTGCACAATTGACTTGAGCCAGCTGGTTTGAAACTATTAATGAAAAAAATTACAAGAACATTTAGAATCTGCAATTCCCTAGTACTTCCCTAGGAATACCGATTTGTCTATAATTAATAAGACGTATTTTAAGATAATAATATCTCCAGAACTTCCATTAATGCGGTTGTGTTCTTCCCATCAGTGACTGCTAAACATGGAAACGATTGGTTACCTTTTGAAATAAAGTTGTACTCCCTCCATCCCAAAATAAATATCCACAGTGAAAAGAGCACACAATTTTGAAATGTGCAACTATTACACTTTTTTATAAACTAAATGACAATTTAAGCCTTAATAACAGAAGGGCAAATGTATTTCTCCATCTCATAATCAAGGGTAGAATTGGAAAGTCAACACTTACTTTTAAAAGTGAACACTTGTTTTCGGACAAACTAAAGTACAAATGTGGACACTTATTTTTTGACGGGGAGAGTAGAATCTAAAAACGTCCAAAGGGATAGACTTAGAGGAGCAGTCCCAATACGGAGTGGTGTGTGTGCATGTGTTTATATGAGGGGAGAAGAGGGAGTGGCCACAAACCAACTTGAAAGGTTAAGATGGTGAATTGTAGTTGTTCCAAATTATTCAAAACTATTAATTATTTCACACATTTCCCCCATGTTTTTATCAAACCACACTTTACGGTTTTAAACCGTTCATGTGTTCTAAGCACTAGAATGTCCTCATAAGAAATCTCCATATTGCAAAATGAATCATCAATGTATACCTGGCGCAAGATTCACTATATGACAACAAGAGCATCTAACGCTTGTGGCACCACGCGTATACATTAGCAATGTGCGGCAACCTCCGCAGATCAGTTGGGCCATTTCCATCCCTAAAAGATTTCCCACCAACATATATAATAACAAAAGACGTAAGAATAAATACAAAGAAGTATTGTGATTTGATCTTAAATATCATTATAATGCAACGCAAATCCACGTCATATACCAATATTTTACCGAAACAGCACCATCAAAATCTCATATTCTTTTTCGAAGTTATTTTTCAGGAATAGTAATAGAAACAAAGATGATCATTACCCAAAAAACTTTGAAGTCGTCAATTATCAAGTACCAAACCTAAGGGAAGTAGGCTTTCAAATTATGAGGAAGTGTAAAATCATATAAAAATCCTATAACACCCAAATTGCAAACATTTGAATTGAAAGTTTTACACTAAAAACACCCTTTTAATACAGACAAACTAAATCAATAACATTAAATTTTATGAAATAATGATGATAGCAGGTACACAAGTAACCTTAGCTTGGAAATTTATTTAACCTTGAGGGCTAGTTGGATCAGAGCCCAAGTCGGGGTGGGCGCAAGCTGACCCAAACACCCATGATTAAATAAAAATTTCCAAAAGAGAATATGTTGCAAATTTCATGGAACTTCCCAAAAAGGAACGCAATGCAAGTCTCATGTGACAGAGGGAGTATCTCATAAGAAATTCAGGTTGGTATAACAAGACTATAAAATTACTAAGGTGAAAAGTCTCCTACCTCCAAGAAAAAGAACTCAACAAAAGAAGTAGATACCATCATTTTATACCGTACATAAATCACCAAAAGTGTATTCAACATGCACACATATTGGGCACTTATTCTGAGCTTAAATCATACAAGATAATATACATGTGGATCAAAGAGAGCTAAAGTTAAGTGATGAAGAGTGGATCGATGATACTCCCTCCGTCCCAAAATAAATATCCACTTTTAAATTTAAATTAACTAAATAACAATTTTGCCCTTAATGATAAGGGAGTAAAGAATTTCTCATCTCATAATTAAGAATAGAATTAGCAAACACGCTAACTTTTGGAAACCGAAACGCAAACTAAAATAAATAAGTGGATACTTGTTTTGGGACTGAGTGAGTAATTAAAATCATCCACAATCTGAAACAAACTTATTCACCTTCTAGTGAGCATAGTTTTTACATGTCACTACACCAATCCGAACCCATTACACAAAACCTAATACTCACAATCACAACACAACCAATTGTCATCTGATGTCAAAATATCCATATTTTCTCAAACAAAATCAACAAGAAAGCTTCCACTCCGAATACGAATTACTTCTCAACAATTATAACCAATCGGAAATGAAACTTGACAACAAAAAAAGAAAGAAAGAGAAAGAACAAGATTATCTTCTTCTAGTTTGTATAACTTATTTTATATAATAAACCATAAAAGAAAGACTTGAAATCGTACCGGAAGGGGGAACCGAGGTAACGGAATTACATAATGCACAGCACACATTTGAAGCTCCTCTCGGATAAAGCAAAATACTTCTACAACCACTGCACACTATTTGGCTCTGCATATTTCTCTCAAGTTCAAACAGCCCCAAAAAAGTTGAAAATTCCCCCCCTGCAAAATTCACATAAAATCTAAAATTCTGTAAGAAATCCATAAAATTCCGCCTTCTGATTACACTTACTGAAAAGAAATCTTGCGTAACGTTAAAATTACAGATTCTTTATCATCAACCGAAATTACACCTAGAAAACCCCGATCCGAGAAATTATGATGAAATTAAAAGATTACCTGAACAAAAACGATGGATTTCTTGTTCGATTTCGATGGATTTCTAGTTCGATTTCTTGATTAACCGATTGGAAATTGGTTTGTCGGGAATTTATCGGTCATCAACGGGAATTGTTGAGAGAATCGGGTTTTATAACGTTGAAAGAAGGGAACGATAGAGATTTGGGCCTGTGGAAAAGGATGCGTTTTATTGTTTTCTATCTTTCTTTTTATTCTTTTTGACTAAATTGCATTTATGGCCCTTCAACTTAACTTTTTTGCATTTTTCAAGTTTTCTTAACATTTTGTTTTCATTTGACATCCTTCATGACGTGTTATATAATTGGAAACAATTTCAAAATCTTTTTGGGGGCGTTTGGTTTACAGAATGGAATTGGATTTCATTGAAAGAATTTGACTTTGAAGGAATTTGAATGAAATTTTGATGAAATTTGACCGTGCGTTTGGTTTGTAGGAATTTAATTCCTTCACTTAAGCCAAAGAATGATGAATTCCTTAAATTGTAGAAATAAATGGAATTGGAAGGATTTCATCACTTTCATTCTGTGAACCGAACATCATTGTCCCTAAGGGTACTCCCACAACCCATTATTTTGTATCGAATAGATTTTGATCCAAAAGTTGCATTTCAAGTTGGATGGGTTTTCCACGATCCATTCTTCTGTATGGTTTCTTTTCGAAGCATGTTTTTTTGTTTTTATTACCTATATTGTTTTTGGTGCTTGATGAATGATGTTTCTAAAATTATATATATATATATATATATATATATATATATATATATATATATATATATATATATATTAATGTGTAGGCATTTGTGGTTACTGCTTAGTGAATGGTGTTGTGGGGTTTGGTTTTTGTTTGGTTTTGAGTTTGATATGTTAATTTAATACAAGTGTTATAGAGTTCTAAAAATTTGCAAGACAAACTTTGAAACAATTACAACGCCTCTAAGTTAACAGAGAACTTTAATGGTTGTTAAAATGAGGGACTTGATCGACAAAAAAAACAAAACCACAATGACCATCCCTGTAATTATTTCACTTGAGGGTCTGTAATTTTCACCAAACCACAATAACATATTTGTAATTTACTCAAATTCAAATATATTATATAAATATTTATCCAAAAAATTCTGAATTAGATAATAATCACAAGTCTCATGTTCAAAGATATTTTAAATAGTACTAGATGTGTATTTGCGCAATGCGGAGCAATATCATATTGATTTTAATGTTTTCTTTTATTCTTTGTATTTGTCAATTTTATAATAATGGTTTAGTGTGGTTTTGAGAAAGCAATGATGTATCTAGAGTTCATCTCCTCAAAGCACTGTTAGAACCAAACCCCAACTGGAACCTGATGCACATGCCGACAAATAAAAAGGTTAGGCTTAACGCCTAGTGAGCTCAAGAGTTTTAACATGAATAAATATATCTTTAAAAGAAAGGAATTCAGTTTGAATCAAGATCTTTCAAAATGGTTTACTTTAGAAATGGAAACGACTCGTTTTCCCATAATATGCATCTTTAAAGACAACGCTCCAAAACAAACATTCTTTATAAAACGATGCAACCCATAACTCACTCAAAACGGGATTATAAGTCGTCACCCAATTTGTAAAAACGTGAATAACACTTCATATCCCAAAACACCCAAAACACGGGTGGAGCATAATACTCGACCCTTAAATAATGGAAAACAATCCGTATAAATATAATATGTCGTCGAAAACATGGAACTGAAATTCAATACTCACGCGACCATAAAATGGAAAGAAATCCAAATATTAAATCATGGACAATTAAATATCCAAAATATTGTTGGCCGACAACGGGGGAGACCCATATCCATTGAGAGTGGAGGAACACAAAAGTATGCCACTCATACAACGTTAGTCGTATGACACTTCACAACATGAAAGCCCAAGTGTCCATACGACCCCTTGCAAGCTACACCAAAAGAGACAACTGACCTTAGTGAATATTACCATGAATACCACCAAAGGCCCGACAACATCCGAGGACTACAACCATGGTATTACCCCGAATGGCGGAGGTCCCAAACGCCCATTATGAAATGCTCATCATGAAACGACCATCATCATAATAGCACAATCGGACTCAGCCCTCCTAGTGTACACTTGAAAGGTCAAGGTCATAAAACATGGGTCTCAGAGTTCAACCCCGTACCACCCAATTGACCATCAAATAAGACTGACTTACGTGCCTATGGATCTAATGCAACATAGTCTAACATTACATGACTACACAAGAATGACCAACGCACTCGAGCATGTAATTATCCTAAATATGCAATAAAATTCATTAAGATGTATATCGAACATGGGCTCTTCAAAGAGCCATTAAAGTGGGACAAATGTCCCCGAGACTCTTTTAAGTCAAAACCGAGCTAAAATACTCAAAATCCATTTGACCAACAAATAACGGTCCCCCAAATAATGAAATGCATTTAAACGGCATTTATGCAGACACATACCTCAAATATGTGATTAACCCAAAACTCATCACGTATTGGGACCAAAGATTTTCCAAATGGTTTATGAACTCAAATACACCAAAATGCGTATATCATGAATTAGACTTCATTTGTACAAAAATCACCAAAGATGCATAAATCATAAAATGGACTTTATTTGTACAAAATCACCAAAATGCATAAATCATGCTAATACTTATCAAGATATCAAAATCCCAAATATGGGCATTTTGTGAGACTAAAACAACCCAAGTTTATCAAATATGAAAACTTATCAAAATACCCAACACATTGACAAATACCAAGTAAAGCATATTTTACATCAAAATACTCATTTTTGCATGTACATAGTTTTCACAAAGCAACTTGAACTCACCTTGCTAGATTTAGGCTAAATCTAGATTTTACCCCAACTTGAACTTCCTTGAATAAACTTGAATCCACAAGCACAATCCTTCCAAAACCTAGATCCACACATTTCAACCATAAATAATCATATTCAAGTGTTTAGAACCATTCCCCAAACATCTTATATCAAAATTCTCATTTTGGCCAAAAACCCTAATTTGACCTAACTTTTCTCAAAATCTTCCAAACCAAAATTTGAGAAACATAAACACTAGGAGGTCATCAATATACAATTTATGACTCATAATAAAGTTTACAAACTAGGAGGATCAACTCACCACTTAGGTTTTGGTGAAAACTTAGAAAACCCCAAATTTCTTGAAGATGGAGGTGATGATGATGAGCTCTTGACCTTTGCTTCCAATACACCACCAAATACTCTTGGATATTCACAAAACTAACAATATAACCTTGAAAATCTCTCAAAAACGAAACCATAGCAACTTGAATCACCAAAAATGGAGTTGAGATGCAAAAGTTATGAAGAAATGAAGTTCTAGGGCTGAAAATCGAGTTTTATGCTCGAAAAGGGGGTTTCACGACTTACCGCACGGCCTTAAGTCGCGACATAAGTCACCCGCTTCCCCTAAGTCACGTGGGTGGCTCTAAGTCGCGACACAAGTCGCGTAGTGCACTATCTGCCCGGTTTTTTTTCTTGTTCACTGTTTTGGCCGTAACTTCTTCGTTATAGCTCCGATTTTGCTCCGGAAAGAACCGTTGGACTCAAAATTGAATCCTTCATTGCGTCCACCACATAAGCTAAAAACGAGAGGCACCCCATTGCTAGGAGTTTTCGCACTTTAAGAGATGAGATGATAGGGTTACTCCTCTTTCCTTTCTCGCCATAAATGGTGACTAGACCACCTCCCGACAAAGGCATATGGATAATCTTTTGGAACACAAGATATTGGACTCATGCCTAACCAACCAATCCATGCCTATGACTACATCAAAGCCACCTATAGCCATAGGTAACAAATCTACTCCAAAGGAATTCCCAACGACCTCTAGGGTACAATCATTAAAGCTTTCTCGGATAATCACTTAGTCCCCATTAGCCATCTCTACAACCAAAGCATCGGGAAGGGTACTACTAGGGGTGATGAATAGCTTACAAAAAATACTCGACACAAAAGAGCATGTTGCATCTGAATCAAATAACACACGAGCGGGCAAGGAGTTTACTAGGAATGTACCTGATACGACATCGGCGGTCTCCTTCCCTTCTTCGGTGGTCATCCAGAAAGTTCGAATCAGCGGTCTTAGCGATTACTCGGTCCTTGTCGTCGACCCAAAGGAACTTCCATGGCCGCCACCCATAAGCTTCGGGTATTCTCTCTTCATGTGCCCCGGTTCTCGGCATTCAAAGCACATCGGGCCTCGGATGGGGCAATCTCGGATCACATGGACCTTCTTCCTATATTTCTCACACTCGATGGGACCCGACTGAGGTCTTGGATTGCATGGGCCAAAATGATTGGGCTTACAGTTATGGCACCACCTCGATTCACGATGGGAGTCTCCAAACCTCCCTCCCACAAACGGTCTTGATTGACGAACGAAACTAGATGGCCCTTCCCATTTTCTTTTCTCTCCAACTTGTCCCCTCTCTTCCTTTCCCTGAGCAATGTCATCCTCCACGAAGAATGACTCTTCAATCTCATCCTCTAACGTCGATACCTTGGTGTTCCTCACCGCCATCTTCATATCGGCCGACAATCCAAACTGGTAGGCCTTGATCTTCATCTTCTCATCGGGAGCCAGATGCTCCACCAAACTTAAATTCTCTAAAAATTGTTTTAAGTAGTTAGAAACAGACATGCTACCCTTCTTCAGATTTTGGAACTCAAGCTCAATCTTGTCTAAGGCTCTTTCGCTACAATACTTGTCAAGGATCTTCTTCTTAAATGTTGGCCACGAGAGTTTGGCCAACACTTCGGGAGTGATAGAGGATCGGGTGAGGTTCCACCAAGTTAGGGCCTCGCCCTTGAGCAAGTGAGAGGCAAATTTGACCCTTTGGGAGTCGTTGCATTCGCTAGCCTTGAAAGCCATCTCCAACTCACGGATCCAGTACATGCAACTGACCGGATCAGTAGTACCTGCAAATTCTGGTGGATTGCACCCCAAAAATGTCTTATATGTGCACGTCGTCTCTTTCCTCTTGTCTCGGACTATCCCTTGCTCCTTAGTGCTGACAACATTTACTCCACCTCCCGACCCCATCACGGCATTCTCCGCCACCGTTTCGGGTCGTCGATGATTGGCGTCACGGTCTTCCAATAGTTTCATGAAGAATTCCTGTTGTTGTGCCATCGCCGAGTTCATGGCGTGCATCATGCAGTCCCTAATCCTGGTTTCGAGGGTCACTTCCTCGATGATTGGGTTGGTAGTGACAATGTTTATTCGCGGAATCTGTTCGACCCCCCGCCCAAAACGGTGGGTATAAGAGGACCCACGGCATTCAGGACCAAATGAGCTTGGTCGGCGGTAGATTCGTCCTCCACGTTACCCTCTCGTGGGGTTGGTAACCGGCTCCGGGTATTTACCATGATTATCTGTCATACACACACGAGAATGAAGTTGAGAAAAAACTAAGTGAGTTTAAACTCAAGGTACGTACTAATACGTTCATTAATTATCATAACAACAGTAAATCAAGTAAGCTTACGCAACAACACATTAATAATAGCATTAGCTAAGTGAAATTATGATCGGATCATACATAAGGATTATTTCCACCTTCATCACAACTCTTAATTAATATAATTTCGTAGATCCTAATACTCTCCCCACCTATGACTTTTACCCCAAGGTGAATAACCTATTGTTAACGCTTACAGCTTAAGTCTAGATATGCTAAGGTCAATATCTAGTTCACTTAAACTAAAGCTCTGATACCAACTTGTAACACCCAAAAAACAAGGATAACAAAAATTTCCGGAAAAACGAAAATGCTGTATATATAATTGCCATAGCAAGAGCCTCACAAAATGGGTGATGAGTAACACCTGTTTAATTACAGTTTGTATTTAACGAAATAAACAACAACCTGCTAATCTAATTTCTACAACAGAAATAAGATTACAAAAATGGTGTCGCTTATAGAGCCAATAAAATATTCACAAAAAGTGTGCACATATGCACTTCCCCAAGCTCTCACAAAAGTCTGCCTAGACATTCTTTGGTGCGGCGCCACTAGAACCTGAGATACACATCGACACCAAACAAGTGTTAGGCCAAAAAGCCTAGTGAGTTTGTACAAACAATATTAGATCATCAATTGAAATATATAATTAACATTTATTAATAAGTTCCAATATGTGGAGTCAATGGGGGAGACCCATACCACCAATCAAGTTCCACCCAAAGAGATGATACACCTTGATGTCAACTACCATGAGTGACATCCAAAAGGCCCGACACACCCGAAGACTACAACCATGACATTACCTCGGATGACGGAGGTCTAGGTACATACCTTCACGGTGGCACCCAAGAATATATCCTCCTAGTGTCTACCGACAAGGGTGGAGCCAGAAATTTATAGGAGGTAGAACACGATATAAAATAGAATAAAAATGTAAGTTAACATTATGAAAAAGGCAAAAATAATGATATTATATAATATTGATAATATTCGATCTTTACATATTTAACAGTGTCCTCGACGAGTTTTCATTTTTTGGAACTTATCTATGATATCTTCATCATCAAGCTCCGCAAAAACATCTTTTTCGATATAAGTAACTAAGCAGTCGTTCATCCATTGATCTCCCATTCTATTGCGCAACCTATTCTTCACAACGTTCATAGCTGAAAATGTCCTCTCAACTGTCGCAGTCGCAACGGGTAATATCATTGCTAGTTTTATAAGCAAATACACAAGAGTGAACACCTTATCCCTTTTTGATTCCACCATCTTCTACGTAAGATCACTGATCCTTTTAGGTTAGAAAACTTTGGCGTCGTCCGCATATCAACGATATAAGTCTCTAGTTGATCATCAAGTATCAAAAGTTCAAGTTTAGAAAAATCATCCGGATAGAAATGAGCAAGATGAATCAATTTGATCATATCAAAGGCTGCAAAATAGTCTCTTGGATTTAGACAAGCCATGAAAATCAGCAAATCAGTGTTAGTCTCAGAAAACTGATTCTCCAATTCCATGAGTTGCAAATCAATGATAGCGTAAAATAACTCAACATGATAGTAGTGCAAGTTTGTCATTTGTAGAGCTTTTTGAAGCGACCTTCCAGGAAGTAAGGACATTTCGTCCATGTTACAAACATCGATATCGTGTTTCTCACAAACCACGACAACTTGGTTGAGTAGCGAATCCCACCTATCATTTTCAACTCTCATTTTTTGTAGTTGATGCTTGCAAACTCCAACCAATTCCATTGAATTTACACTATCTTGTTCTTTCTTTTGCAATGCTTGGGATAAGTCATTGGTGATCCCCAATATCAACTTCATAAAGTGTAGGCAAAATAAAAAATCAAACGAGTGTAGGAAGTTAGATAGCAAATGAGCTTCAGACTTTTGTTCGTAGGTTAATTCATCTTTGTCTATCATTTGAAGCACATTTATCACAGATCGAAACAATGCAATGATACTAACCAAAGTACCATAATGTGATCCCTAACGTGTGTCGCCCGCTCTAGTGAGAGAAGTTTCTTGATTGAGGCCTCGACCACTTGGGATTTCACCAGAATTAAGTGATTCAATGTAACACCCGTAAATTTTGTTTACACATTGTGGACGTATGTATATGCTATGTATACTTACTCTCTCTCGGCTTCATACGTTGTTCTCTCTTGTGTGAAATTTTCCAAGCTTAAGTGTTTAAGGTTTAGAGTTTGAAGGCAAACTCAGTGACTTACGCGACCTGCCGCGCGGTTTAGAAACCGCGGCCAAAGCCGCGTAACTCACTGGAAGTTTTCGGGACAAGGACACGTGCGGCCTACGGCGCGACTTCATAGCCACGACCAAAGTCGCAGGTAGGCACCTGAAGGTTAAATACGAGATATTTCCCCTCTTTTCCATTGTTTGCATTGTGGGTGCTTTGGAGGTCCGATTTTGAAGAAAGAAAAGGTAGGGTTTCATCCCTTTTCATTTAATACTCTAAGAGGAAATCCTTATATGCATTTATTGGGTTGGATTAGGTTGGTGAAGGTGATTAAGAGTCTTGGGATTGAAGTATCAAGTCCTCTCATATATCCTATTCTCAAGTGTAATAACCTAGGGTTTCTTTGTGACTTTCCAAGGTGAGTTTTCTACTCTTTGATTCTTTACATAAATACTAGGGATTTATGTGTTAACACCCTCTATTATGATTTTAACCATGTATTAGACTTGTTGTGTTTAACCTAATTATGGAAAGTGGAATAGTGGTGTTTTATAACCTGAACATGAATGACTTGAGAAAACGGATGATAGACTAAGACTAATAGTCTTTTATATACACACCTACATATTTGACAACCAACCCTCATTCTATGGAAATTTGGTAAACTCAAAAAGGAAACTAGGGTTTGGTGAGATTTATGTATTTGTTTGGATTATATTAATTTTGGATCTTGAGAAGGAATGTATAGTAATTATTATTGATGAAATTATGTTTATAATGTTTCCTAAACGATGGGAGCTAAGAACAATGCTAATAACCGTATATGATGAAAGTTGATTTCAAGACTTACATGCACTATTAATAATATTTGTGTTAGCATGTTTTGGTATTTGGTTTTAGTGCAATGGATCCATTGGCATGGTGTCATCAATATCCCGTTTTGGATGTTGAGGTCACCACTTAGCACGGAATAGGCATCGGGTCACCATGATAAGTAAGGTGTGGACCTATACGGTCGGGGTAGCGTCTCATGGGCAGTAAGCTGTAATTCCCTTGTGCTAGAGTTCCCGTTTTGGAACTCTCAAGAATAGACCTAGAGGGGTTGCCTTGATGTTTTCGAGCAATAGACTTAGAGGAGTTGAGCTCATTATGTGATTGGTGTTATTTGTACCATATTTGATCACTAATGGTTTATTTGATTTATTGATTTAGCTCATGGTTATATCCTCTGTGTGACTTCAAATGGGTTTAGTACTTCTAAATTAATCGACTCATTCTCACTAGGCTTTAGCCTAACGCTTGTTTCTTTGGTGGTCATAATTGACAGGTAATCTTAGCGGTGGGACTCATCGGGACTGAGTGGACGACCTTGGGGGTCGAGAGCGGTCTTTTTGGATGACATAGTGACCATGATACATTGATTTTGAAGATATACCTTTTGAAAGGATAACGACACCCGACTTTAATCTAGTTAGCAAATATCTAGATTATTAGGTTGTCGTTTTATTCTTCATTATACTTGGGTTGTAAATGCCATACTTTATTCCCCGCTTTGGGATGACACCCTTGGGTTTGCTTGTTTTATCACTGTGATTCAGGTTTAATTTATCCCCTATTTTAGGGTGACATGTTTCTCTATTTTTAGACATTATATTGCCGAAATCTCGAATTTTATTTCTCTCTAAAATTTAGGATGTTACATTCAAAGACTTTGGCGGTTTGTTGTTCTCGAAGCATATCACGGCGTTTGCATGAACCTCCAACAACATTCACAACATTGTTTACTAAGAAAAAGAAATCAGAGATTTTCGGGTTCTTTTTTGACATAGCAACAAGAGTAAGTTAAAGCTGATGAGCAAAACAATGAACATAATGTGCACTTCTATTTTCATTCAAAATTAGAGTCTTGAGCCCACCTATGTCACCTTGCATATTACTTGCCCTGTCATAACCTTGGCCACACAATTTAGAGATGCTCAATCCATGTCTTGAAAACAAGTTATCAAGTGTCGCCTTAAGTAAGATGGATGTAGTGTTTGGAACATGCTCAATACTTAAAAAGCGCTCAATTATACATCCTCTCATATCCACATAGCGCAACACAACACTCATTTGTTCTTTGGTTGAAACATCGCGAGATTCATCAACAAGCACCGCGAAGAAATCATCACCAAGATCACGAATAGAAAGTTATGTTGTTTCGGTTGCAACAATATTAACAATGTCCTTTTAGATATCTAATGAAGTGTAACACCCCGATTTTCGAAAAGTATCATTTCAAGTTAATACAGGAATCGATATTTTTGGGAAAAATAAGATATAGGGTTTTGGGCTTGAATCCTAGATTTTATAGTCTTAGTAGATGAAGGATTCAATTACGAGTCCAACGGTTCTTTCCGGAGCAAAATCGGAGCTAAAACGAAGAAGTTATGACCAAAACAGTGTGCGGACAAGAAATTCAGGCGACAGTGCTCCGCGCGGGTGGACCCGTGCCGCCAGCCGCACGGAGCCGCTGTGTGCACAAAAACGGGAAAATCTGGCCCCAAACCCCATTTTTCACCCTAAACCTAAATCTCTTCCCCTTTTCTCTCCCAAATCAACCCCTAAACCTCAAATTCGAACCTTAACTCATGTTTGGAGGATTTCCTCCTTAAAACACATGATTCTTCATCACCTAGCAAGTTTGGAGGTTAGAGCCATAACCTTTCATCTTCATCTTCTTCTTCATCAAGTTTTCTAGGGATTCATCCACCCTTGTTCTCTCTTTTGTAGATTGGAGGTTGTGGCCATTTTGGGTTAACTAGAAGTGTTTTGGTTGGTGGATTCAAACTTGGGTTAAGGTAATCTTCTATTTTCTTCATCTATGGAAGTTAGGGTTTCCGGTATAAGTTGAGGTCTTCATCTTTAATGTTTGGAGAATGATTCTTAATGGTTGGATGTGAGTATTTATGGTTGAAAATTATGAATTTAGGTTTTTGGAAGTTTTGGCTTGAGGATCCAAACTTCTTCAAAGGAGCTCAAGTTGGGGAAAGTCTAGATTTAGCCTAAATCTAGCAAGGTGAGTTCAAGTTGATTTGTGAAAACGTTGTACATGCCAAAATGTTCATTTTAAAACATTTATGTGTTTTACACGAAATTGTCAACTGTTGAGTTATTTGGTAACTTTGGACTATTTGAAGTGTTTAACTTTATAAACATTGTAGAATACCTATATTTGGGAATTTTGGGCATCTCGGCAAATAAGTCATAAATGGAAGTATTTTAATGATTTTATTGCATGAATGGAGTTCACTTAGTCAAAATGCACTTTTGATGTTTGTTGGAAATATGCATCATTCTTGTAGTGGGACATTTTGAAAATACGAATGTGTGAGTCATATTGATTTTGGGTCGTTCCCAACTTTGTGGACATTTTAGCAATCGTAAACCCTTTGGTTTTGGGCCGAAGGCCAAATTGAAATGGAGAATCAAGGATTGTTGGAAAATGACGTAATTTATCGACTTGTGTATTTTGGTCAAATATTTATTATGTCGTTGGGCTTGATTTGAACTCAGATGAGTCTGTGGAGTATTCGTCGGTTTTAGTAGATCGATATGGAGACTTGTCGTATGGTGTACCTAGTTTCATCTCATTGTGAGTTACATGTATTGGATGCGTTAGTTCATTCGTTGGAGTCATGTAACGTGCTAGACTGTAATGCAATGGATCCATAGGCATAGAGGTCGGTTTTATCGTGTAAGTGGGATAAGATTCCTGTGTTTTAATCTGGAAATAGGCGTTGATGATACGATGTAAGTCCTAAATAATCAAGCGTGTCAAGGATGGTGAGATCCCAATGTAAAGATCTGGATAGGGTTGAACTTGGTAATTCTTTGGGGCTAAAGACTTGGATAGAGTTGAACCCACGTTTGCACTGAACTAAAGACTTGGATAGAGTTGATGTTCAAACGGCTAAAAGACCTGGATAGGGTTGATGTCCGTAATGACTAAAGACCTGGATAGGGTTGATGTTCGTAATGACTAAAGACCTGGATAGGGTTGATGTCCGTAATGTCTAAAGACTCGGTTTGAGTTGATGTCCGTAATGACTAAAGACCTGGATAGGGTTGATGTCCGTAATGACTAAAGACTCAGTTTGAGTTGATGTCCGTAACGAATAAAGACCTGGATAGGGTTGATGTCTGCAATGACTAAGGACTCGGTTAAGTTGATGTCCGCAATGACTAAAGACTCGGTTTGAGTTGATGTCCGAAATGACTAAAGACTCGGTTTGAGTTGATGTCCGCAATGGCTGAAGACTCGGTTTGAGTTGATGTCCGATATGATTAAATACTCGAAGTGAGTCGATGTTTATAATGACTAAAGGTCTAGATTGGGTTGATATCATAGGTTTTTCCATCATCGATACATGTTCATAACATAGATACGTGGCTTGGCTTGATGTGCCGTCACGTTCAATGGAGACAGGTCTCCCCCATCTCCAAAAGACATTGTTTTGGGTATTGAGCATTATCATGTTTCAGCGACATTTCGTATATGGATTGTTATCCATGTTATGTGGTTTTAATTGTTAAACCTTATTCAAGTCTTTGTATATTTTGGATAATAGAGTTTGTCCAGGTTTCAGTATTTAAATATAAATCCTTACATGTGTTCTAGGTGAGTATTGGGTTTCGAAGTCCTCTTCGAATGAATGTTTGGTATTGGTATTTTCGTCATGAAAATGGTGGACTTTGAGAAAGGCGTTGACTTTATACTTTTATATACACCACTTTAGAAATCATGATTTAAATTCAGTTAACGATTTATATGTTTGTGATGGAAACTCTTGAACTCACTAGGCGTTAGCCTAACCTTTTTATTTGTCAGCATGTGCATCAGGTTTTGGCTGGGGATTAGTACTAGCTAGCGACACTATGAAGAAATAAGTGCTAGATGTGTGATTCGAGGAGTGAATAGCTTGGTGAAGTCTTCCGCTTATGTATTGGGAAGAGCAATTTGTATTTGGGTTAAGTAACACCCGACTCCGGCTTAGTCCTTGTATGTTAATGGAGTTTTAATTGTTGAGGTTATTTATAGAAACTTTACCTTGAGGTATTTTGAGTTTTGATTTGTAGGAGGAAGTTTTGTTCCTCACTTGATGTTATATCGAAATTTTAAATTAGTTGCTCTTACCAAATTTGAGGGTGTTACATGAAGTTAACTTCAAATTCTCAGGAGCATTGTTAAGAGTAACTGCTTTGATGCTTTCATTATGATCAGCCATGAACTGCAATAGCTCAATGAAGTTCCCTCTATTATCAGAATCTTCGCGTTCATCATGGCCTCGGAATGCAAGACCTTGTCTCAAGAGAAATCGAATGCAATCGATCGATGCAATCAAACGTAACTTATAATCCATTCTAGCCTGGTCTGAATGCTTGATGATAACAAAATCAATATGTTGCTTTCTGTTCGACAAAGCTTCACACTTCCCCAAGCTTGGTTGTGAGAACTATTAATGCCTCCAATATTCATCGTTAACTTTTTTTTCTTCACCCAATTTGTGAAGCCTAAGCCAACAAAATACTCACCGCCTCCTTGATCTCCAACACTTGGTTTGAAAAGATAGCAGCATAAACAGTAAGCTGCATTCTTACTGATACTATACTCGAGCCAAGTAGAAAATTCATCAAACCAAGCAGGGTTGAATCTTCATGATCTTTTCCCGAATGCCGTATAAGGAAAATCATGGCTTCGAGGTTGGTAAGGCCCTTTCAATAGATATGCTCTACGAACTTCATCACGAATATTATGATTGTAATCCAAAATCCTATTCGCAGTCCAGGGTCGGTTGGAAGATCGGATAAGTTGATTTCGATACGACTTTGTTTACAACTATCAACATTATTATTATTTGGTGTAGATGACGAATCACCGGTTGCTTTTCTCTTTATTAAAAATTTATCCATGACTGTTAAACATTAAATAAGAATGCACAATTGGAAGATTAATAATCATTTTAATCGAAGATGACATAAATTATTGATTCAAATAAGAATGCACAATTGGAAGGGTTCCCTAATCGGTTATCAAATAAGAAAGCAAATAAATCATTGATAAAAAAGAAAACAGGACTGGAATTATGGAAAGCATTGATCCATAACATAATCAAAAGGGTTCACTAATCCAAATAAGAAAACGCATAAATCATTGATCAAAAATATGCAAATCATTGGAAGGGTTCACTAATCATTAATCAACTAATCAACCAGTAAAGTAATCAGTAATCAAAAAGTGAGCAAAAAGGATTCAGTAATCAATTAATCAACCAATAATAAATAAATAAAAAGGGGTTCATAAACATAGTTAGGATTGGAATTCTGGAAATAGTGATAACTGATAAAAACAAGGGGTAATCAGAAAGGGGTAATCAAAAATGTCAAACATAAAGGTTTCACTAATAAGTATTAATCGATCATGCCATGAATCATGATGCTAAACAAGTTCACTAATCAATTAATCAGTACTAGAAAACAGGAAAAATGATCAAAATTTTCAGAATTTTTAAACCCTAACCTGAATACTGATCGATGATGCCAAAGAGGTTGATTAGTGACAAGTCTATCGGTCATCGGTGGTCATCGGTGGTTTGGCGGCAGCAGCAAACGGTGGTCTGGCGGTAGCAGCAGATACAATCGATCATTAACAGAGAACAGGGGTAGAGATGAGTTTTAATGGATGCATCCTTCATTCGTTCGACTTGGCGTGAATTTGTGAAGCGTGAACTTGTAAAGCGTGAATGTAGCGGGAGATTGAATCTCTAAATTTCAGTAGGCCTATTTTGGTTGGGAGGAGCCCAAGCCCAATAAGTTAATAATATATTCATTAATTAGGTTTTTTATCAGTATATATTTTTTTTAAATATCAAGGGGGTGCCAATGCACCTTGTGGTGCACACATGGCTCCGCCCCTGTCTACCGACTTGGTTCGTCCGACAATATCGTTAATGAGCTATAAAGTCCTTTAGTTCCTCAACAAATGTAACAATCCCGATCGTGGGTTGCCAACATGGTCTAATGCTTCATATGACATACAAGGCTCATTTTAAGACCTCCAAGTGTTCCAATCCCACAATATACAATTTCCACATACATTCCAACCTTGAAAGCATAAATTATAAGCATGTTCATTTCATAAATATCAATCCCACATATAAATGCTCATGGGGTCACTTTATCACATTAGGTCAATTCCCAACATTTAGGACATTTCTTCAAATCGACCCATATTAAGGTGATCCTACCCATATAACATCCTTTATGATTTTACACCAACACTAGCATGATAATCCTTCTATTAATTCCATAGATTCATAGCATAACACATATTAGAACTTCAAGGCACATATGTTGTAGTTAGTTCAAGTAAAAGCAACAAATAACAATAATAAACATGTATGATATGTATCTTAGTGTTAACAAAGGGTTTTAGAACTCACTATCTAGGTTTTGGTTAAAACCTAGAAAATAGCAAAAAAAAACCCTAGAAGTTGGTAGTGGTAGCCTTGGTTGAGAAGAGTGAAGATCTTAACAAGAACACCTCAATAAATGCTCTTGGATGGGGTTTGATGATCAATAAATGTGTTCACCAACCAAGTGGATTGAAATAAATGGAAGAGGTGTTTGGTTGCCCTAAAATCACCTCCAAGAGTTCCTTCCACAATTTCCAAAATGAATTTCTTGAAATGAAGCATCAGATCCCGTTTTTAAAAACAAAAGGCCAGACCACGCGGGCGACCTTGCCCAGCGACTTTGCCACTTGGGCATTGTCGCGGGCACTATCGCCGAAGTCCCACCCCTCTCGGTACCAAATAGGCGATTGTTACAGGCGATAATGCTAATGTCACAATCATAGGTCATACTCGTCGAGGTTGTACCGTAACCCCTTCCCTCTCCGCGAGATTTCCATGGCGACTATGACAAGTGTCATAGTCGTCGGTCACTATCGCTCGACTTACACTAGCTCTTGAAAGTTTTGCAAACTTCACGATCTAATTAGTCAAAGTCAAGTAGGGATCATTGGGAGGTTAAACCATTTATCACTTAGGGACAATTAGCATTAACATAAGAGGATGGGGTCAATGTTCCGAAATTACTTACGAGGAATTTTCCGGGCGTTTGACCACTCATCTCTGTTTTCATCTCCGTTAATCGCCGTTTCATCTTCGTTTTCATCGGATTTCATCTCTGCCGGAAAAAGGAGACTCCGACGTTTCTTTATTCATGTTTCCTACTTTTGAAATTGCATGTGAAAAGACCATTATGACCTTCCAGGGTATTTTAATTAAAATAATAAATTTAATCTAATTATTACTTAAAAAAATAGCTCAAATTCATATTATTCTAATATATGGTTAGTAGGTGGGTTGCAAAGTTTGCAATATAAGTGTGGTTTTCAAATTAAACAGACTCTCTCTCTCTCTCTATCTCTCTCTCTCTCTCTCTCTCTATATATATATATATATATATATATATATATATATATATATCTACTACTATATAAAAAAAACTAATATACAAACTTTTGTACAATAACACTTATCACCCTAAACTTTTGTACAAAAACACTTATCACCCTTATAATGTTACATTTATCACCCTTACAATTACTTATTTAATTCATTTTATATCCCTTATTTTTTCATTTTTCATTTTACACAATTATCATATTAACACAAATAATCGTATATGAACAAAAACGCAACGAAAAAATATGTTTCTTTTTTTACAAATTATATTGTAACATCCCGCCTGCCTCGACAACAATATTGTCCGCTTTGCCCCTGGATTTAACCAACGTGTAGCGCACGGATTTGTTTCTGGCGACCTGGTGAGAAACTTCCCAAGGGGTCACCCATCCTGGGACTACTCCCACCCAAGCACGCTTAACCTCAGAGTTCCCAGAACCTGACGTGCTTGTGGCCCCAAAACGCGTTGTTGTTAGGAAGGCCAAGATATTACTTATAACACCCAACATCACTCTTGTCCACGGCCGATATGAGATATGCCTAAGGTGTTACAAACACCCCCCCTTGGGACTCATCGTCCTCGATGAGGTTTGCCCCATATCCCGAACGGCACAGGAGTGGCTCTGATACCATCTGTAACATCCCGCCTGCCTCGACAACAATATTGTCCGCTTTGCCCCTGGATTTAACCAACGTGTAGCGCACGGATTTGTTTCTGGCGACCTGGTGAGAAACTTCCCAGGGGGTCACCCATCCTGGGACTACTCCCACCCAAGCACGCTTAACCTCAGAGTTCCCAGAACCTGACGTGCTTGTGGCCCCAAAACGCGTTGTTGTTAGGAAGGCCAAGATATTACTTATAACACCCAGCATCACTCCTGTCCACGGCCGATATGAGATATGCCTAAGGTGTGACAAACACCCCCCCTTGGGACTCATCGTCCTCGATGAGGTTTGCCCCATATCCCGAACGGCACAGGAGTGGCTCTGATACCATCTGTAACATCCCGCCTGCCTCGACAACAGTATTGTCCGCTTTGCCCCTGGATTTAACCAACGTGTAGCGCACGGATTTGTTTCTAGCGACCTGGTGAGAAACTTCCCAGGATGGGTGGATTTGTTTCTGGCGACCTGGTGAGAAACTTCCCAGGGGGTCACCCATCCTGGGACTACTCCCACCCAAGAACGCTTAACCTCAGAGTTCCCAGAACCTGACGTGCTTGTGGCCCCAAAACGCGTTGTTGTTAGGAAGGCCAAGATATTACTTATAACACCCAGCATCACTCCTGTCCACGACCGATATGAGATATGCCTAAGGTGTTACAAACACCCCCCCTTGGGACTCATCGTCCTCGATGAGGTTTGCCCCATATCCCGAACGGCACAGGAGTGGCTCTGATACCATCTGTAACATCCCGCCTGCCTCGACAACAATATTGTCCGCTTTGCCCCTGGATTTAACCAACGTGTAGCGCACGGATTTGTTTCTAGCGACCTGGTGAGAAACTTCCCAGGGGATTGTTGATGACATGTCTATAAGGAAATAACATTAATTGTTCGTTATTTACTTACATTCCGCTGCATCGTGCGAATAAATGCCTAGTATATATATATATATATACTATATTATAAAGATGGCATAAAAAACTCTTAATTACAACTCACTAAGCTTTATGTACTATCATTTAAAGCTATCTACTTAAAATCTCTTAAAAATAACTAGTAAAACCTAATGTACTACCTGTAAAGCTTTTAACCCTAATTAATATATTTCATCCTTATCCCCCAGATCCTTATCTCTAGTCCCCAAACCCTAAAATTATGAAATTTGAATTCTGATAAACATAATCAAAACAGGATAAACATCTCAATTTAAATATAAAATATTTAAAATATATAAGATAATTAATGAATTTTAACAAACTACTTAATTTTTTTTTATATAAAAAACATTATATTGTTAATCCTAAATTAAACAAATTTATATATAAAAAACCATTATCACTCAATAAAAACCATCCAAGATCGTACTGTAAATCAATAAAAAAACAAAAAATAAAAATAAACATTAAAATCGTGATGTATTAAGCATTATGTACTATTATTTAATGTTAATCTACTTAAAATCTCTTAAAAACAATTAATTAAGCAATATGTACTACTTTTAAATGCTTTTAACCCTAATTCATAAATTTCATCCTTATCCCCCAAAATCCTTATCTCTAATCCCCAAATCCTAAAATTATGAAATTTGAATTCTGATAAACATAATCAAAACAGGATAAACATCTCAATTTAAATATAAAAAATTTAAAATATATAAGATAATTAATGAATTTTAACAAACTACTTAATTTTTTTTATATAAAAAACATTATATTGTTAAGCCTAAATTAAACAAATTTATATATAAAAAAACCATTATCACTCAATAAAAATCATCCAAAATCGTACTGTAAATCAATAAAAAACAAAAAATAAAAATAAACATTAAAATCGTGATGTATCTCGCTGCATTGCGCGAGTACGCTTCTAGTAAATTATAAAGATGGCATAAAAAACTCTTAATTACAACTCACTAAGCTTTATGTACTATCATTTAAAACTATCTACTTAAAATCTCTTAAAAATAACTACTAAAGCCTAATGTACTACCTGTAAAGCTTTTAACCCTAATTAATATATTTCATCCTTATCCCCAAAATCTTTATCTCTAATCCCCAAACCCTAAAATTATGAAATTTGAATTATGATAAACATTATCAAAACAGGATAAACATCTCAATTTAAATATAAAAAATTTAAAATATATAAGATAATTAATGAATTTTAACAAACTACTTAATTTTTTTTATATAAAAAACATTATATTGTTAAGCCTAAATTAAACAAATTTATATATAAAAAACCATTATCACTCAATAAAAACCATCCAAAATCGTACTGTAAATCAATAAAAAAACAAAAAATAAAAATAAACATTAAAATTGTGATGTATTAAGCATTATGTACTATTATTTAATGTTAATCTACTTAAAATCTCTTAAAAAACAATTAATGAAGCAATATGTACTACTTTTAAATGCTTTTAACCTTAATTAATAAATTTCATCCTTATCCCCCAAAATCCTTATCTCTAATCCCCAAATCCTAAAATTATGAAATTTGAATTCTGATAAACATAATCAAAACAGGATAAACATCTCAATTTAAATAAAAAATTTAAAATATATAAGATAATTAATGAATTTTAACAAACTACTTAATTTTTTTATATAAAAAACATTATATTGTTAAGCCTAAATTACACAAATTTATATATAAAAAAACCATTATCACTCAATAAAAACCATCCAAAATCGTACTGTAAATCAATAAAAAAACAAAAAATAAAAATAAACATTAAAATCGTGATGTATCTCGCTGCATTGCGCGAGTACACTTCTAGTATATATATATAGCTTAAAAACCAATTTTTATGCTTAAATACTGTTAAATATGTATTACTTATGATTACAAGTAAATAATACATGAGTACAACTTTTTAAAGCCGCATGTTTAAATTTATTTAACTAACTGATAAATATAATCAATAACAATCTCATTTTAAATATAAAAAATCTAAAATATAAGTAATTAGGATAAGTATTGAATTTTAAGATAATACTTAATTATTATCTTTAGAGTGAATTGTGGATTTGGTCTCTGTGTTTTGATATTATTTGTGACTAGGGTCCCTATAGTATGTTTATTGTGAATTTGGTTCTTGTGGTATTCAATTTGTTTTGGTCATGGTCCCTCTGACTAACGTCTCCGTTAACTCAGTTAGATTAAGGGTTATTTTAGCATTTTTGCATATTCTTGTCTTTTTTTTTATAAAAAATAAAAACAATATTTTTATACACATAAATATATGTATATATATACATAACATCAAAATAAATAAAATAAGATATTATTTTATAACTTGATTTGTTTAAATTAAAAAATTAATCATATTAAATATGATTTAATTTTATAATTTTAGTACTTTTACTTATTTAGATATGAAAACATGGTTGAAGTTTATAAAAATGATTTCGTTCAATTTAAAGTTACGAAGATCATATTATGTATGGATCTTTCATTTAGTTAAAATCTAAATAGTTTATTTTGAGTTTTTGACTAAAAAACAATATGAAAATTGGAATCTCTAATTTTAGGATGATAAAATTAGAGTTCATTTCTCAACGGTTTTCAATGATTTTTGTTGTTAAAATATCAATAATAAGCTTGTTTGTTGCAATGATAGTAAAAGAACAATATAATTAAATCGTCTTTAACTTAAATAAAATTTTAATTCAATAAATCAAATCATAAAACCATATTTTATTTTATTCGCTCTAAATAAAATAAGATATAGTTTTATAATCTCATATGCTTAAACTAAAATTTTAATTATATTAAAACAATAAAACTATATCTCTTTCCACAATTACAATAAAATAATAAAATTAAATCATATTTAATATAATTAAATTTTTTTAAAAATTTAAACAATAAAATCATACAATAATATCTTATTTTATTTATTTTAATATCGTTATATATATATATATATATATATATATATATGTGTGTGTGTGTGTGTGTGTATAAAAATATTGTTTTTATTTTTCTAATCATAAAAGGACAAAAATTAGGCAAAATAGTTAAAATGGTCCTTGATTTAACGGCGTTAACAGAAGTGTTAGTCAGAGGGACCATGGTCAAAACAAATTGAATACCACAAGGACCAAATCCACAATAAACATATTATAGGGACCATAGTCAAAGAAAGTCTTAAAACACGAGAACCAAATCCACAATTCACTCTTATCTTTATGAAAATTATATGATTAAACCAAAAATAGATTACATTGTTATTAAAACTAAACCAAATTATAATAAAAAATTGAATTAAATAAATTATACAAAAAATAAGCTTTTAAGTTGTTACTAATATCGATATACTTTTTCAAAAAAAATTGGGGTCTTCAAATTTATATCTTATTCAAAAATTTGCACGAGGATAAGTTGTTTGATGAAGTCTTCCGCAGTTGGAGATAGTGACTGTTATTTAGTTGTGGTAACATCCGTACCTATTATAGATCGTGTATAGAAATTGAATGGTGTTTATTGAAGTTAAACCTTAATTGTTGTTGTAGTTGATTCAGTTATCGATGTACTTAGAAAATTTTAATTAGTTGTTATTTCTAGATTTGAGGGTGTTACACTGTAAAAGACGTGAAGATCGTGTGAGACTACCCGGATGTCTTTCCGGAAGATCTACCTGGGCTACCACCAAAACGTTAAGTGGAGTTTCAAATCGACCTAACTCTGGGAGCGGCCCCGATAGCCCGTGCCCCCTACCGTTTAGCACCAACAGAAATGCAAGAGATGATGTCGCAGCTTCAAGAACTTTTGGAGAAGGGATTCATTCGACCGAGCTCATCGCCTTGGGGAGCTCCAGTTTTATTTGTGAAGAAGAAAAACGGGTCTATGCGAATGTGCATAGATTACCGAGAGTTGAATAAAGTCACGGTGAAGAACAAGTACCCACTACCGTAGATCGACGACCTCTTCGACCAACTCCAAGGAGCGGGATGCTTCTCCAAGATCAACCTTCGATCTGGATACCATCAAGTGAGGGTGAAGAAAGATGACATTCCAAAGACGGCCTTCCGAACAAGATATGGACACTATGAGTTTTTGGTGATGCCCTTTGGTTTGACGAACGCTCCGGCCGTGTTCATAGATTTGATGAACCGTGTATGCCGCCCTTTCTTGGACAAATTTGTGTGGTACACCTTAACCATTGATGAACCGTGTATGCCACCCCTTCTTGGACAAATCTTTCATGGTGTACATGAGGACAAATCTTAACCACTGATCAAAGCTTAGAAACTAATCAACGGTTAATATATAATAAGGTTAATTGATAATGATTAATGACAAAATTGGAAATTTGAATCAGCGCCTACCTTGTTTGACTTTTTATTTTATTTTTTAATTAAAAAATTTTTACCCCCTTAAACTTTAAAATAAATTATCTTAAAAATTACTATTATTTTAATCAAACAAATTACACCAAAACAACGAGAATTTTGTGCTCTTCGATATGACATCCATCTCGATATAGTTTTTTTTTTGTTTTAACCGTTTTTTACGTGAAATTCTATATATGTGTTATATTCATTATGAATATACATGCACGTCCTCAGGTGTCCACATTCAGTATGAATAACAAAGGTGAGCGTTCATTCACTATTAATGATGAATAATACAACATTCAGGATGAATAATATAGCATTCAAGGTGAATAATACACGAATTCATGATTCATGTATTATTTATCATGAATCGTGTATTATTCACCCTGAATGCTATATTATTCATCCTGAATGATACATTATTCATGATGAATAACTAGTAGTGTACCCGTGCAATGCGGCGGGAGCCGTAAATGTAAACGATTTTGAAGTTTTGTTTGTTTTGTTCGAGGAGATTTTTACGATGATTTGATTTACACTATTGGATGAACTTGGCAAAGGTCAGTAAGAACGATGATAAAGATGAAGAGTCTTACTCAGTAAGTCAAGTCAGAGTGACGACTCTTACCTAATAAGCACTTACCGGATAAATTGTTGTATACAATACCATTTTTATGGACTACCATCTTACCTGGTAAAATAAGTTAGAACGTTGACTTATACCGCTTCATTAGTCTTTATATATTAATTAATACATCTTGAATATATGAGTTACGTTTCCAATCTGGATGGATATTTGGATATTGAATTACATCACACTAACTTGAACTTGTGACATCTCTATCCATCTACTTGAAAACATAAACTCCATCTGATACACTAACCAGGCCTTTGTTGATGCAATCATTTCAAATGCACATACATAACAAAGAAAACGTGTATCATACACACAGGAACAACAATTCAAAAAAAGAACATACATACGATGAATTTAATTTATTTAACAAAACGAATAATACTTCATTGATTCGACTTTTATTGATTACAAATGCTACAGCTGAAATGAAGGCAAAAGAGGAAAAACAATATCAATTTACTTGTTCCATTTATGGAGCTTGAGACATGCATCAACGGAGGCAAAAACATGATAACAATAACAATTGGTGACACAAAAACATCTCATTGCCTGTCTGAGATAGTAAGTTTGTTTGTATCTCCATAGAAGCTCTATAGACATGCAATCAACATTTCCAATCAGCCTTTTACAGCTATGAACAATCATACAATTAACCATTTTCCTTTGTAGTCTCTTACAATTGTTACCGAAACAAAACTTGGTTTTTGCAATTTGTGTTGCAACAATTACTCCAAAACAAAATAAGAAAAGAAATGATGGTCCACATGGTACAAAATTCCATCCATCATAATAACCTTGAGTCTAACATACAATAGCTAAAACAACAATGGTGCATAATCAGAAGCAGAAATAAAGGACCAGGAGCAAAATTTGAAACAAAATCTGATTTCCAAGTTGCTGGACAAACAGGATGAGACTTCCGTTGTCTCTGACAAGCTGCCCGAGGCAAAACATTAATCTTTTGTGCAACATTTGAGATCTTACTGCAATCGGAAATCCATAATGTCTTCGATCTGCTCTTTCTCACCACCTGCAAAGGAATTCAAAAATCTATCCGTAGGACTGTAGGAACTCAAAACTTTGATATCACATTGAGAAATTGGAACCGGAATCCGCCGGAGAGCTGATTTTCTGCGTTGATTTGTTATATAAAATACTGAAAAATAGAGTTATATGATGCAACAGAATCAAAATTTGTTTTATAGAATATTGAAAAAAGAGTTATCAATTAAACAGAAGTGCACTATTGTTGTATAGAATACTGAAAATATAGTTATCAATGAAGCAGATTCAGTGAGATAAAATACAATATTAAACATCTTATGCATAAAGTACAATAACTGAAAGCACATTACATGTAACTATCTCTTATGATAACATTTTACCACTTGTACAGTCCACTACACCTATACACCCCAATAACAAAGTGCACTTGTAAAACAAATTATAAAATTAAACTTAAAGAGAACCAAATGCTCTTTTAACAAGTAGTAACAGGAGGATGTTGATAAAAGACAGTAGCCATGGTAACAACCAATTGTAGATAAAATTAACAAGTGATAGTAACGAAATCAAGAATGGTCACCCAAGGGACCAAATGGAGAAAACAATAGGGAGTTTTCCTAGTAAAATGCTTTTAGACTATGCAGAAAACAATAAAACTATCATATTTGCTTATCAAAAAACAAATAAAAATAAATCATAATGCCAAAATATTGTGTTTAGGTGTAGAAATATTACATGTATTGAGATACTTCATACATATGCATTACTCAATTTCTTAAAATAATGACAGGTAGGTTTATCAATAACTTGCTTGCAAACCTCTATTTCTTCTCAGTTACCAAAAAAAATATAACGTTTAAAGTTTTAGAACATTTAAACCTCCAATGGCAATGTTGTAACCACAACTCACATGTCGTAGAAGGTTTATTTTTAATATCCGCAATAGGTCATATGTGTGTGTGATGAAAGAGAGAAATCACAAAAAAAAAACAACCAAAAACAATACATCAAGTCATCAATGACGTGGAACAAAACAATGAAAACACATAAGCAATAACAAACAGGATAATAATGATCACAAATGAATCGATAAACAGTGAAATAATAAATGGCATTCATTAAAACAAAAACAATACCTATAGGCAGCATATAAGCTCAGCTCGTTCGTTACAACTTCAAGGAATAAAGCAAGGCTTCTGAGCTCGAGAAAAACCTTTAAGAATAGAGGCAAACAATATTGATGTTAGAATGCATATTACAAATCAAGACGCTCATCTAGAATCTATGTATACCAAAAATTGTGCACAACTTGTAACCTTATAGAGAGCAAAATAACCATCTTGAAGAGTTTGAAAGACAAACCTCATAGGTTTTGACTCAAGCTCAAAATAATTGTGGTCGTGTTTAACCTCAACTCAAGCTCAAAATAATTCAACAAATTTATCACAAATACTTGATTAGACATAAAACATTTGGAAGCCATGATTCTATCAATGAAAATTATTAACTTAAGAATAAAATCAAGATATCACCAGTAATTTAATCACAACATGAATCAAGAATGCTCTCCAAAGTTTGGCACACAAAGGACTCAATGTTGATAAAGGAAGCAAAAACTTTAACAAATTACCTGAATTTGTAGAAGTCACAAGGTAATAAATCTATTTGTTGCTAGAAGTTGCAGCTCCTGCCTTGGGTTGTTTACCTGTTGAAAAATTTGTCAAGGAATGTGTGAAACTCAAATAAAGAGATTGGAGAAAGCAAGAAAATAGTATAACAGCATCATTTCGAACATGAAATCCAAAAAAACGAACTAATAAGAGTTTTTAATGGGTTTTTTATAGCTAAATCGAAAGAAGTTTTTTTTGATATAATATAACTCTTGAAGGATTTTAATGGGCTTTTATAGCTAAATCTCTTTGAGGCATTTCCTCAAACACCTATTGTGCAGATTTAGAAAGGAAAGCAACTTACAGAAGCGAACATACATATACATAGAGATACGAAAGTAACCATTAAACAACCTGTAAATAAAAGATCAATACCTTCAAAATACCCTAGTTGAGACAATATTTTAAACCGGACCTAGAACTCTGTTGGAAAGAGAAAAATGGAGGTTCGAATGGAAGAATAGCACTAAAGTGAAGATGGAGATAAATGGAACAATCGAGAATGGAATGGGGAGTTTTGAGAGTGGATGCAATCACCGAAAACAATTTCTGAATCGTCACCTTGAGGGAGTGAATTACAGGAGCTTGTCTTGGGATGGAGGAAGCGTGCCATTGAGATGAAGCGTGACCTTGGGGAATGTGATAGCGTGTCTGTTTGATTTCTAAAAGAGTTCAAAAGATATTTAAAGACTTTATGTATAAAAGTGTTGTACATTGTGCACAAACTATTGTAATTAAGACTTTTAAGACTTTTATGCTTAAAAGTGTTGTACTCTTTGCTTAAAAGGTTGTTTTTAAGACTTTAAGATTTTTGGGAAATCTGGTTGACTTTTATGCTTAAAAGTGTTGTACTCTTTGCTTAAAAGGTTGTTTTTAAGACTTTAAGATTTTTGGGAAATCTGGTTTATAATGTAGTATAGATATATGAATGACCCGTGAAGGTGTAGACACATGGCGCACTCTCTTTTGTTTCCCGGTTCACAACCGAAATTTGGTTTAATTCATTATGAATATGTATGCGCATCCCCGGATGTCCCACATTCAGTATGAATAACAAATGTGAACGTTCATTCATTATTCATGATGAATAATATAGTATTCAGGATGAATTACACAACATTCATGATGAATATTACACGAATTCATGAATCGTGAATTATTCACCCTGAATGTTGTATTATTCATCCTGAATGATGCATTATTCATGATGAATAATACATGAATGACCCGTAAAGATGTGGAGACGTGACACACTCTCTTTTGTTCCACGGTTCACAACAGAATTACTCGATAGGTTCTCGATTCGTCCTGATGGGTGTTGGGTTACGGTGTTGAAGAAACACGATGTCTTACGACGTTGAAGAAAATGTTGAAGAAGGTGATGTCGAGTTACATACTTATGGTGTCGAGGTGTTGTACAAACTTGAACGTACATAAATATTCATAATGAATATAACACATATATAGCGTTTCACGTAAAAAAACGGTTAAGACAACAACAAAAATATATCGAGATGGATGTCATATTGAATAGCACGAAATTCTCGTTTTTTTTATGTAATTTGTTTGATTAAAATATTTGTAAATTTTAAGATAATTTATTTTAAACTTTAATTGGGTAAAAGTTTTTTTAATTAAAAAAGAAAATAAAAAGTCAAATATGGTAGGCGTGAGTTTAAATTATCTTCCATTTTTACCCCTAAGGATCTTAAAATTAAAAACTCTATTTAATATGAGTTGTTGGATCAATAAAGATGGAGTAATTGAGATTTGTCCTCATGTGCACAATGAAAATTGAGTTTTCATTTGAACTTTCCTCTTTATATATATATATATAGACGGAAGTTCAAGGGGAAACCTAAAAAAAACGGAAAACTGAAGAACACTCTGGTAGCCCTTCATTTGGACGGTATGCACTTGTGCATACAGATAAATTATGTTTTTTTTTGGTTTTTATGCACAAGTGCATTATGCACTTGTGCATATGCACAAATGCATGTTACAAATTACCTGTATGCACAAGTGTATACGGTCCAGATGAAGGACTACCAAGGTGTTTCTCAATTTTTCGTTTTTTTGAGGTTTTCCCCTGAACCTGACCCTATATATATATATATATAGGGGTGAGTTCAAATGAAAACTCATATTTCATTGTGCACATGAGGACAAATTTTAACAATTGATCAAAACTTAGAAAACTAATCAATGGTTAATACATAATAAGGTTAATTGAGAAGAGATTAATGACAAAATTGGAAATTTGAATCAACGTCTACCTTGTTTGACCTTTTATTTTATTTTTAATTAAAAAAAATTTACCCCCTTAAACATTAAAATAAATTATCTTAAAAATTACTAATATTTTAATCAAACAAATTACACCAAAAAAACGAGAATTTCATGCTATTCGATACGACATTCATCTCGATATAGTTTTTTTTTTCGTTTTAACCGTTTTTTACGTGAAATTCTATATATGTGTTATATTCATTATGAATATGCATGCACGTTCTCAGGTGTCCACATTCAGTATGAATAACCAATGTGAAAATTCATTCACTGTTCATGATGAATAATACAGTATTCAGGATGAATAATACAACATTCAGGATGAATAATACGCAAATCCATGATTCATGTATTATTCATCCTGAATGTTGTATTATTCATCCTGAATGATACATTATTCATGATGAATAATATATGAATGACCCGTGAAGGTGTAGACATATGGCGCACTCTCTTTTGTTTCCAAATTCACAACCGAAATTTGGTTTAATTCATTATGAATATGTATGCACATCCCCGGATGTCCTACATTCAGTATGAATAAAAATGTGAACGTTCATTCATTATTAATGATGAAAAATATAGTATTCAAGATGAATTACACAACATTCATGATGAATAATACACGAATTCATGAATCGTGAATTATTCACCCTGAATGTTGTATTATTCATCCTGAATGATGCATTATTCATGATGAATAATACATGAATGACCTGTAAACGTTCATTCATTATTCATGATGAACAATACACGAATTCATGAATCGTGAATTATTCACCCTGAATGTTGTATTATTCATCCTGAATGATACATTATTCATGATGAATAATACATGAATGACCTGTGAATATGTGGAGACTTGACGCACTCTCTTTTGTTCCCCGGTTCATAACAGAATTACTCAATAGGTTCTCGATTCGTCTTGATGGGTGTTGGGTTACGGTGTTGAAGAAACGTGATGCCTTACGACGTTGAAGAAAGTGTTGAAGAAGATGATGTCGAGTTACATACTTACAGTGTCGAGGTGTTGTACAAACTTGAACGTACATAAATATTCATAATGAATATAACACATATATAGCATTTCACGTAAAAAACGGTTAAAACGGCAAAAAAAAACTATATCGAGATGGATGTCATATCGAAGAGCACGAAATTCTCGTTTTTTTGATATAATTTGTTTGATTAAAATATTAGTAACTTTTAAGATAATTTATTTTAAACTTTAATTGGGTAAGAGTTTTTAATTAAAAAAAGAAAAAATAAAAAGTCAAATATGGTAGGCGTGTGTAACACCCGGAAAATCTAAAGGTAAGTATTTACTCCTCTTATCCTATTAAGCTTGGGGGAAGTGCTTATGATGCATTTTTGGTGAAACCATTGGTTGGACTTAGACAACACCCCTTTTGTAATCTTCTTTCTAGTTTAGAAATTAGATTAGTTGGTTGTTGCTTATTTCCGTTACATTACAATTGTAATTAACAGGTTTTTTATAGTTCCCCATTTTTGGGAGGCTCTTGCTATGGCAAATTATATACCACATTTCCGTTTTTCGGGAATTTTTGTTATCCCTATTTTTTAGGGTGTTACAAGTTGGTATCAAAGCTTTAGTTTAAGTGAACTAGGTATTGTGTTAGCGTATCTAGACTTAAGCTTTAGATTTTCTTGCTTCACTGTCCACTTGGAATTGTGTTAGGACTTACGGAATTACGCAAATTAAGAGTTGTAATTGTGGTAACAAGAATCCTTGTGTATGATCTGTTCATAATTTCAATTAGCTACTGCTATTATGAATACATTGTTACGTGAGCATGCTTGTAAATGCCCTTATTATGATAATTGAAATGCGTATTAGTACATACAATGAGTTCAACTCACTTAGTCTTTTCTCAGTCTCTTTCTCGTTCATGGATGGCAGATAGTGATGGTAAACACTCGGAGCAGGTAACCAGACCCTCAAGAGGGTCGTGTGGAGGCAGAATCTACTGTCGACCGACCTCCTTTGGTCGAGACCTCGGTGGGACCTCCCATACCCACTATCTTAGGAGGAGGACCCGAGCATATCCCACGTACAAACATTGCGGCTAGCAATGCTATCATGGAGGAGGTGACTATGGAGACTAGAATCAGAGACAGTATGATGCTGGCCATGAACTCGTCCATGGCCCAACAACAAGAGTTCTTTATGAAGCTTCTGGAAGATCGAGATGCCAGTCACCGACAACCTGAGACGATGGCGGAAAACATCGTAATGGGGTCGGGTGGTGGACCGACCGTTGTGTTGACTGAAGATCAGGTGGAGAACGGGGACAAGAGAAAGGCCAAGGGATGTACCTACAAAGCTTTTCTGGGGTACAACCCAAAGGAGTTTGCAGGTTCCGACAACCCGGTTGCTTGCATGTAGTGGCTTAAGGAGGTGGAGATGGCCTTCGAGTCTAGTGATTGTGACATCTCGCAATGGGTCAAGTTCGCTTCTCAACTGCTTAGGGGAGAGGCTTTGATCTGGTGGAATCTCACTCGATCCGCCCTCACTCCTGAAGTTTTGGCCAAGCTAACTTGGCCGGTTTTCAAGGAAAAGATTATGGACAAGTATTGCAGTGAAAGGTCGTTGGACAAGCTTGAGAGAGAGTTCAGATATTTGAATAAGGGGACCCTGTCCGTTACCGACTACTCCAAGTTGTTCTTGGAAAAGTTAAATTTGGTGGGACATCTGGTCCCCGATGAGAGGTCGAAGATAATAGCTTACCAACAAGGGTTACCGACCGAGATGAGGACGGCGGTGAGAAATGCTAGAGGATCAACATTGCAAGAGGTCATCGAAGAGTCCTTGCTTATAGAGGACGACATGATTGCGGAGAAAGAAGAGAGAAGGCAGGTCGGGGAAAAGCGGAAATGGGAAGGGCCATCTGGGCCCGTTCGGCAGTCTAAGTCGTTTGTGAGTGAAGGAATTGATGGCAATTGGAGGGAAGATCGGTGGTGCCACAAGTGCAAGACCAAGCACTCAGGTCCCTGCAAACCAAGAACTTACTCGGGTCTGGTCAGTTGTGCCAAGTGCGGCAAGAAGGAGCACGCGACTCGAGAATGTCCTATCCAGGGACCAGTGTGTTTCGAGTATCGAGAGTCGTGCCATATGAAGAAGGATTGCCCGAAGCTAGTGGGTGTCAACCGTGGAATTTCCTTTGGATCAATGGCGCGAGTCGATCAACCGCCGAGGGCGTCAAGCCGAGCTTTCCGGATGACTACCGAGGAGGCAAAGGAGACCGCTAATGTTGTTTCGGGTACGTTCTTAGTAAACTCCTTGCCCGGTCGTGTATTGTTTGATTCGGGTGCTACGTGTTCCTTTGTATTGGATATTTTCTGTAAACAGTTCGTCACTCCTAGTAGTGTTCTTCCTGATGCTTTAGTAGTAGAAGTAGAAAATGGAGATCAAGTGATCATCCGAGACTGTTTTCGTGATTGTTCTATAGAGATCAATGGGAATCCATTTAGATTAGACTTGCTAACTATGACTATAGGGGGGTTCGACGTGGTCATAGGCATGGATTGTTTGTCAAGGCATAAGGCCGACATCTTTTGCTCTAAGAAGATGATCCAGGTACCGTTGTCGGAAGGCGGAGTGGTTACCATCTACGGGGAGAAAGGTAAGAGTAACAACCCTATCATCTCCTCTCTTAAGGCTCGCAAGTTTCTAGTGAAGGTTTACCCTTCGTATCTAGCTTATGTGGTGGACGCGAAGAAAGAGAAGAAGTCGGTGGAGGACGTGAGGATCGTACAAGACTACCCGGATGTCTTTCCGGAAGACTTACCCGGGTTACCACCGGAAAGACAAGTGGAGTTCCAAATCGAACTCACTCCGGGAGCGGCTCCGATAGCCCGTGCTCCCTACCGATTGGCCCCGACGGAAATGCAAGAGATGATGACGCAACTTCAAGAGCTATTGGAGAAGGGTTTTATCCGACCGAGTTCGTCACCTTGGGGAGCCCCAATATTGTTTGTGAAGAAGAAGGATGGATCCATGCGGATGTGTATCGGTTACCGAGAGTTGAACAAAGTCACGGTAAAGAACAAGTATCCTCTACCTCGCATCGACGATCTTTTTGATCAACTCCAAGGCGCGGGATGCTTCTCAAAGATTGACCTTCGGTCCGGGTACCATCAAATGAGAGTGAAGAAGGAAGACATTCCGAAGACGGCTTTCCGAACACGATACGGTCACTACAAGTTCTTGGTGATGCCTTTCGACTTGACCAATGCTCCGGCCGTATTCATAGACTTGATGAACCGCGTGTGTCGCCCATTCTTGGACAAATCCGTGATCGTCTTCATTGACGATATTCTAATCTATTCAAAGGACGAGTACGGGCATGGTAAACACTTGCGGGAAGTATTAGAAGTCCTCCGAAGAGAGAAGTTGTTTTCAAAGTTCTCAAAGTGCGAATTTTGGCTCCAAGAAGTGCAATTCTTGGGGCATGTGGTTTATAAAGACGGAGTGAAGGTGGACCTGACAAATATAGAGGCGATGATGAGTTGGGAAGCGCCAACGAGTCCGACGGAGATTCGATGTTTCTTGGGTTTGGCGGGCTATTATAGATGTTTCATTCAAGACTTCTCTAAGATAGCTTCGCCACTCACTTCTCTTACAAGGAAGAATGTCAAGTTTCTTTGGACCGATGTACAAGATCAAGCTTTTCAAACGCTCAAAAAGAAGTTGTGTGAAGCTCCTATCATGTCTCTACCCGAGGGATCGGATGACTTCGTGGTGTATAGCGATGCTTCCAAGATGGGTTTAGGTTGTGTGCTGATGCAACGGGGAAAAGTGATAGCTTATGCGTCGCAGCAGCTAAAAGATCACGAGAAGAACTACCATACTCATGACTTGGAATTGGCGGCGGTGGTCTTTGCATTGAAGCTATGGCGGAATTATTTATATGGGATGAAGTGTACTCTCTTTACTGATCACAAGAGTCTTAAGTACATCTTTGATCAAAAAGAGCTCAACATGCGGCAAAGAAGGTGACTTGAACTTCTAAAGGACTACGATTGTGAATTGCTCTACCATCCCGGCAAGGCCAACGTGGTGGCGGATGCGTTGAGTCGAAGGAGCTATGATGGTGGTGTCAAGTTAACCCTCACAAGGATAGATGTAGTATCAAGCCTTTTGAAAAACATCAAGGCGAGTCAAATGGAAGCACTCAAGGAGGAGAATCTCAAATCCGAAGTCATGGTGAAGCAAAGAGAACTCTTAACGGAAGACAGTCGTGAACTTAAACTTTTCCAAGGGCGAATTGGGTGCCAAGACTTGGTGGAAGTCGAGAGTTGCTTTTAGAGGAAGCACATAAGTCAAAATATTCTATACATCCCGGTAGCACCAAGATGTATAGAGACTTAAAGTTGAACTATTGGTGGTCGGTGATGAAACTAGACGTGGCTAGTTACGTGGAGAAATGTGTCACGTGTCTCCAAGTCAAAGCGGAACATCAAAGACCGTACGGAAGTTTACAACCGTTGTCCATTCCCGAGTGGAAATGGGACAACATCACCATGGATTTCGTGACGAAACTGCCAAAGACATTGCGAGGCCATGACACTATTTGGGTAATTGTAGACCGCCTAACCAAGAGTGAACACTTCTTTGCGATGCGAGAGACTTTGCCAATGAAGAAATTGGCCAAACTTTATATCGATGAGGTGGTGTCAAGGCATGGGGTTCCGCAATCTATCGTGTTAGATCGGGACAATCGATTCACATCGAACTTTTGGGCTAACTTACAGAAAGAATTGGGCACCAGATTAAATCTGAGCACGACATACCATACTCAAACGGACGGTCAGAGCGAGAGAACGATTCAGACGCTAGAGGACATGTTGAGGTCGTGTGTCATAGATTTCGGAGGAAGTTGTGACTCACACCTACCCTTGGTGGAGTTCGCTTATAATAATAGTTACCATTCTAGCATCGGAATGGCACCGTTCGAGGCATTATATGGACAGAAGTGTAGAACTCCGGTTTGTTGGCTCGAAACGGGCGAGAAGCAATTCGCCAGACCGAAAATAGTTCAAGAGATGGCGGATAAAGTGAAAGAAATTCGAGAAAGACTGAAGGCGGCTCAGAACCGACAGAAGAGTTACGCGGATAAGAAGAGGAGACCGGTCGAATTTCAAGTGGGCGATCGTGTCATGTTGAAGGTATCTCCATGGAAGGGGATTATCCGATTTGGAAAACGTGGAAAACTCAGTCCTCGTTTTCTTGGTTCGTTCATCATATTGGAGAAGATTGGACTTCAAGCATACCGGTTGGATTTACCACCGAAGATGGATGGAATACATCCTACCTTTCACGTATGTTATCTTCGGAAGTGCCTAGCCGAGGAGGAAAGTGTAATTCCCTTGTCGGAAATTCGAGTAGATAATGGGAATCGTTGCATGGAAGAACCTGAGGAGATACTAGAGTCGAAAGTGAAAAGCTTGCGGCACAAAGATGTAGTCATGGTTAAAGTTCAATGGAAGCACCATCGGGGTGCTAACATTACTTGGGAGTCTGAAGATGATATGAAGAAGCGTTATCCTCGTCTGTTTAATCTAGAGTGATATTTCGGGGACGAAATCCTAATTTAGGTGGGGAGGATTGTAACACCCGGAAAATCTAAAGGTAAGTATTTACTACTCTTATCCTATTAAGTGTATTATTTGGGTAATTTAAGTTATTTATATATATGTATGGTCTTCTTATAATATTATTTGAGTTGTATATTTATTGAAATGTCTAACCTCGCGCTCGTTATCGTCTTAAAGCAAGTTTTCGGGCTACTGGGAGTGTGGCGCGATAGTGCCACGTGATAGTGCCAAGGGCACTATCGTCGGTCACTATCGCGGCGAATGTACCGTAAGTCCTTGGGGTTAGCGCGACTGTGACCGCGCGATAGTGACATTGTCACTATCGCTGGTTACTATCACGTGGGATGTACCGCGGGCATTGAGCCTGGCGCGATTGTGACTCGCGACAGTGACAATGTCACTGTTGCCGGGCACTGTCGCCGACGGGGTCTGAGACTTAAATGAGATCCTTGTCCGATTTCTAACTTCATCTCACTTTCCTCTTTTTCCTTGGGCGATTTTGAGAGCTCCTAAACCTACCATTTCCCTTCTAATCACTAAACCTCATTAATAGCAACGAATTTGGTGGTTAGATCTTTGATTCTTGCTATAACTCTTCTCAAGGGAACTTTTACTAGGGTTCTTAAAGTTCAACCTCTCCTCTCCAAGACTCAACCTCTTCAAGCTAGGGTTTTCTATTTTCTTGGTTTTAGTCAAAAAGCTAGATTGTGAGTTTACTAACCTTTTGTCAAAACTAGATACACATCATAATCTTCTACTTGTTATTATTGTATCTTTACTTGTAATGCTCATCTCTACATGTTTAAGTATTTGGGGTTTTTCCTTATGGTTATATGTCTATATATGTCTTGCCATGACTAAATGGAATGCATAAATTGTTATGGGGATGATTTTCTATTTGAGACACTATTTGGTAGTATCATGTTTATATGATGAGATTTTGGTCATACTAGTCTTGTAATGGACTTTATATTGATTGGGATGGTGATATTGTGCCCATGGTTGGTATTGAAATATCTTTGGTATATTATGCCTTGAGACCTCCTATAATACATGTTGGATGAACCAAGTCAGTAGACACTAGGAGGATGTAGTCTTGGGTGTCACCGTGATGGTATGTGCCTAGACCTCCGCCATTCGGGGTAATGTCATGGTTGTAGTCCTCGGATGTGCTGGACCTTTCGGATGTCACTCTTAGTAGTTGGCATCAAGGTATACCGACTATTTGGGTGGAACTTGATTGGTGCTATGGGTCTCCCCTATTGACTCCACATTTAACGAAATTTGGTTAACTGCTGATAAGAATTGTAAATGTTCCTATATGTTATTTCTTGTGCAATCTCAATAGGCTTTTTGACCTAACACTTGTTTGGTGTCGATGTGTATCTCAGGTTCTAGTGGCGCCATTTCTAAGCAGGCCTAGTCGGTCCGTGGTGAGAGCTTGGGGGAAGTGCTTATGATGCATTTTTGGTGAAGCCATTGGTTGGACTTAGACAACATCCCTTTTGTAATCTTCTTTCTAGTTTAGAAATTAGATTAGTTGGTTGTTGCTTATTTCCATTACATTACAATTGTAATTAACATGTTTTTTATAGTTCCCCATTTTTGGGAGGCTCTTGCTATGGCAAATTATATACCACATTTCTGTTTTTCGGGAATTTTTGTTATCTCTATTTTTAGGGTGTTACAGTGTGACTTTAAATTATCTTTCATTTTTATCCCTAGGCATCTTAAAATTAAAAATTCTATTTAATATGAGTTGTTGGATCAAAAGAGATGGAATGATTGAGATTTGTCCTTACGTGCACAATGATAGAAGAGTTTTCATTTGAACTTTTCTCTCTCTCTCTCTCTATATATATATATAAAAGGACTTGAGACATATTTTAAAACATTAAATACCAAATATCAAAATATATTTAATGAAATCAAAGGCTCGAACCAAAATTTGCAAGGTCAAACAATCTTAATATTGATTAAAATTTACATTTCATAACTTTAGGACCTAGTTGCTAATATCTTTAAATTTCAAATAATTGAATTTGCGACCGAGATAAGTGAATGAAGTGTTATTAGAGGTATTTTTGTAACACCCTTAAAATTGAAAAGAGCAACTAATTTAAAATTTTCAATAAAACCTCAAATAAAGATAAAATCTCTTACAACAAGTCCAAACTTGAAATACTAATCTAGGTTCAACCATCAACAAATAAATAAAGTCTTACACGAAGACTAAATCGAGTCGGGTGTTACTAAACCCCAAATACAAGTTGCTATTCCCAAGATAAAGACGGAAGACTTCACCAGGCTACTCACCCCCATGGATATGACTAATACTCAACTCTTCGCAACAACGCTAGAACCATTTCCCCCAACCAGAACCTGATGCACATACCGAAAAATAAAAAGGTTAGGCTAACGCCTAGTGAGTTCAAGAGTTTACAAGATGGAATAAATATATTTGTTAGAGGGAAAGAATGCAATTTAAATCGTAGACAATCAAAATATTTACTTTAAATATTAAACGACAACATTTTCCAGAAACACCCTTAAAACAAGGGACCCAAATTGAACCTTCATTCGTGAAACCACTTTAACCCCAAACACACCCCAAAACGTGAATAGAAAGCAAAACTCTCAATTTATAATGATGCGAAATAAGATTTTACTTCTCGAAGCACCCCAAACGTGGGTGGGGCATAATACACCACCCATAAATCTTGAGTAAACAGACCCATATATGCAACACGTCACCGAAAATATGGATAATAAAATACTACCCTTTAATACCAAAATAACACCTTCCGGTGACGGGGGAGACCCGATTCCATTGTACGTGGCGGAACACAAAGTTAAGCCACATAACCATGTTGTCGAACTACACCTCAGATCGTGACTGTATTGCCTGCTCTACCGAGCTACACCTCCAGTCGTGACTGTATTGCCTGCTCCGTCAAGCTACACCTCCAGTCGGACTTTATTTCAGGTCCCAAACACCGTATCCCCTATTGCCTGCTCCGCCGAGCTACACCTCAAGGATACACGATCTTATTGTCTGTTTGGTTTCTAGCGGAGTTTCATCCTCAGGGTACTCATTCGACCCCTAGTTCCTACTACCTATCATTCAAGATAGGATCCCCAACTCCGATTTCTAACCTCGTGCACAAGAATTAGACATCCAACACAAGACTCATGGTCCAGAAGTACAACCCATAAAGGTTCCTCTTCCCCAAACAACCGGGACGACGCTAATGCCAACACGACATTATTTCCCAAAGTGAGAATCCCAAGAGTCCTCACTATTAAACACGACTGACTTACCTGCCTATGGATCCAATGCATTACAGTCTAAAATACATGACTCCAATTGAATGACACACGCACTCAAAACATGTATTCTCCAAAATAAAGTGCAATAAATGCAACTCACACCCAACGCTCCACTTTAAGTTATTAAAACCGGACAAAAGTCCCCAATACCCGACAAAGCCGAAAACTGAGCTTTAAGCTTAACTAACCAAATGACCATATGCTGAAATCCACAAAATGCAATAAAATGCAGCGACCACATATATGCAAATACATGCTTCGACTACATGAATAAACTCCAACGTAAATCATTTTCCACAAGTTTATAATCTCATTTACTCCATCCAAACGTCCCATGATACACATTTAAATAACACTTACTCAAGAGATTTATACTCATACGATAAATCATTTAAATACCAATATCACCGGTTTACTCAATAAAATACTTGAGTTACATCTTTTCCCAAAACATTAGGTTCATAAGTTCAGAAACGTTTGCAAGGTTGGGAATGACCCATCGCCCATGACTCACCCAGTGATATTTTAAAAACATTTCACGATGCAAAATACACGTAATACCAACAAGCATAAAAATGCATTTAACAACATACTCAAAATCCCCAAGATGAGTGTTTTATAAGTTTACAAAGTTACCCACTTCCAAATAACCAAACTTATTAGCAGTTAACATTTTAATGTAAGACATAAACACTTTAAAATGAACAATTTGGCATGCACACCATTTTCACAAATCAACTTGAACTCACCTTCCTTTAAAGAAACTTGAATCTTCAAGTCCAAAACTTCCAAAAACCTAGATTCACAAATTTCCACCCATTAATAAACATATTCAACCATTTAGAATCGATCCCCAAACACCTTATATCAAAATCCCCATTTTGGTCAAAAACCCTAATTTGACCTAACTTTTCTCAAACTCTTCCAAACCGAAATTGGAGTAATAAAACACTAGGAAATCATCAACGAAGCATTTACATCACTTAATGAGGTTTAGAAATGGAGAGGATAAACTTACCACTTAGGTTTTGATGAAAACCTAGAAAACCAAAAAATGGAGTTTGAGGTTGAAGGTGAAGATGAAGGTTCTTGATGTTTAACTTCTACCCATTGATGATACTTCAATACTTGAGGATGGAGGCATTTGATGGATCAAAATCACCATGGATGGGTTTGGGAGGTCTTGAGAGAGTTTAGAGGGAGTTGGGAAGGAAATGAGAAGTGAAGAATGAGAAAAGGGGCTGAAAATCGAATTTTAATCAGCTGGTACCCCTTGGCTATAGTGCCAAGCGATTGTGCCAGTGGCACTATCGCTGGCACAATCGCCAGGAGTGTACCGAGAGGCCATTTGGCTTGGCGATAATGCCAAGCGATTGTGCCCTCTGGCACTCTCGCTGGCATGGTCGCCCAGGTGTCGTCAAACCCTAAAAATCCGACTTCTCCGCTCTCGATTAGCTTGGCATCCAAATCAACAAATATACCCACAATAGTACACAATTGTAGCTCAAATGGGGAAGGAAAGATAGTCAAACATACCAAAATTCAGGGTGTTACAATTATCGTAATTCACTAAGATTGTGTTTGGTGCATGAGACAAGATAAAGATATACGGAATAAAACTCACTCTTTTACAATTAGCATGACATGGGATAGGGAGAGATTGATCATGGGTGGCACTGAATAGGACAAAACAAGCCTTTTTTGTTCCACAAAATTAAGTGGAATAAAATGGGGAAAAAACTAAAAATCACCAATCTACCATTTTTTGATACAACCCCGATGATATTTTCTTTAATGCTCACCATCCTTACCACCGCCACCAACGCTAGCAGTAGTCATTGTTTACCACCTCCAGTCCTCTACCATCATCGACTATGTAACACCCCATAAATTGGGATAAACAAAAATTTCCATAAAAATGGAAAAGTGGTGTATATAAAATGTCAAAGCATGAGCCTCCCAGAAAGGGGAAACAATAAACACCTGTTAATTACAAATTAGTAATCGAAAGTAATTGGAATAACAACCTATTAATCTAATTTCTCAAAGAAACAAGATTACAAATCGGGTGTCGCCCAATTAACCAAAAATGTTGATCTTCTAAAGGAGTGGTGTCCCAAAAGATGGTTTTCCCCAAGCTCACTCTAACCCAAGCTAAGCCTTCTTATAGATCGCGTCGCTAGAACCTCATATACATGTCGACACTAAACAAGTGTTAGGCCAAAAATCCTAGTGAGTTGAACAAGTAATATATAACAACATGTAATAACCAGAACTAGTCCACATGATCGTTTAGTTCAAATCCTTGGAAACAATGGGAGAGACACATAGCACCAAACAAGTTCCACCTCAAGAGACGATATATATCTTAGCATCTACTCTCACGAGTAATACCGCAAGGCCCGACACATTGAGTACTACCTCCAAGGCGTTACCCCAAATGACGGAGGTCTAGGTGCATACCTCCAAAATGATATCCAATACTATATCCTCCTAGCGCCTATTGATGGTTCATCCAAATTCACCATATATCATAACACATATTTACTCCAAGCAAAATGTGTACAACGTCAATAAATGTAAGCTTGTGGTCCAACCACTATATTCAACATAAGGAAGCTTAACCATAATAATCCAAATCCTCGAAATGGGCCAAAAATGCATACAATCCCACATACGTATTCTCAAGTGTTAAAGCTACACATTATGTACATAGAAGCACCAGAACATGAACAATATGTATATAGGCACCAAGATACCTCTTATAGGGCCAAATCCTCAAGTTAGGTCAAAATACCCAAAATGTGTATGATTCCATGAAAGAAGTCAAAGGTTAACAAAGTACCATGAATGTTCCCAAAATACTTCAAGTATAGTTATATGTCTACTAAAACTCCAACATACTAGTTTTCACCATGATGGCTCAAATGAGCTTTTAGAAAAGTAATATGTATCATTGACTTAAATGGAGAAATAGACTAACATAGAGCATGTAATAAGACTAAAGAAGTATAATAGACATGTATCTAGTTTTTACAAAACCTTCAGAAACTTACCAACTAGGTTTTTAGTGAAAACCTAGAAATCTTGCAAACCCTAAAAAAGTAATGATGAAGACTTGAGGTTTTGGAGACTTGAATCCTTGCTTGAACACCACAATAAATGCTCCAAAAAAAGTCTTAAAACCCCCTTAACGCTCCTAGCTAACCCTAACTTTGAAATGAATTAGGAGAGAGTCTTAGAAGGTTAAAATCGCTCCCTAAATGTTTTCTAAACGAGAGCACTATAGTTTTTGTAACAAATGGAAGAGGAAACAACTAAAAAGGCATTTAATCCTGTCAGACCACACGGGCGATTTTCCCGACGATTGTGTCAAGGGCACTCTCGCCGAGAACATACCGAAAGTGGGAAGGAAGGAGCGATTGTGACACGCGAGAATGCCTCATGGCATAATCGTTGTCACTCTCGCTCACAATGTATCGAGGGTCATCAAACCCCAGTGATTGTGATACCGCGATTGTGCCCTTGGGCACTGTCGCGGTCACTCTCCCACTATTCGTACCAAAACCCGAAAATCCCAAACTATTAAAGGTAAAGTTAGAGCATGGTTTAGAGGTTTAAGATTCGCATTGATGATAACATCAACAAACTAAATATCATAACACAATAAATATAAGGCCTAGGATGGTTTATCTTACTTTGCAAATTTACGGGTGTTACAGGCTACCACTACCATCGTCCACAACCTCTTCCACAACCACCATATGTACCTCCTCTACAACCATCACCTCTACCAAAACCATCACCTCACCCATTGGTGATCACCATATAAAATTATTAAACAATATTTATGAGCAACTTTTTCAGCCCAGTCCTCTCTAGTCCTAGGCGTCTCAACAACCAAACAGACAATTTGTCATGTCCATGATCCGATTTGGATCCCTCTATTATTTCCTTTTCCTTCTGCACCTTTCATGTTCCCTTGTCATATTCAGTCTCGTCCAGTCTTGTTCTCTTGTCATACCAAAAGCAACCTAAAACTTTTCCCAAAATTTAAAATATGATAATAATTAAATTAAACAACCCATTCTATTACAGCAGTTAGTAAATTAATCAACCATCTAATTGCATAATGTAACCCCCGGAATTAAGGTAAGTGTTTATAAATTTTAAAGTGTTCACTTTACTTTTAAATGTTGGAATTTTGCTTTGAGTTAAAGATCTTTGGTATGTTATTTCTATGTGTTGTTACCTTAAAGCTCTTTATATGGTTATTGGTATCGAAATCGTCGAAAAATCAGCAGGTGGGGAGGTTTGTGCGACAGTGACCAGCGACTATGACCATGGTCATAGTCGTATGTCAAAGTCGCGGGCGACGTACCGTAGGTGGTGTGGGAGGTGCGACTTTGCCACCGCGACAATGCCATGGGCAAAGTCGCAGGGCATTTTCGCCGTATGCGTACCGTAAGTATCGAGGGTGGTGCGACTATGCCCCCGCGATAATGCCAGTAGCATTGTCGCCAGGCATTGTCGCCGACGGGGCATCAGAGTATAAGAACTCAGCCTTGTTACCTTGTCTTCACTCCTCATTTGCTCTAAGTCTTATAACCGATTTTGGAGAACACTTAAAGACGTTTTTCTTCCTCCAAACCCTAGCTTTATTTATTTCAATCCATTGGGGTTGGTGGTTTGGTGAAAGGCATTCAAGGCACCATTAAAGCTTCTTGTGGGATGGGACTTCTACCTCAACTACTCATCTTCTCAATTTTAAGATCATCGAAGTTTCTAGGGTTTTCTATAAAACCTAGTTAGTGAGTTTCTCTACTTACCATTTTCAAATGAGATACATATCTTGTGTGTTTACTTGTTTTTAGTTTACATACATGTATGAATTTGATCACCTGATAAGTTTGACCTAACTGATATATATATATATATATATATATATATATATATGAGATTTGGGAGATTTTGGCTATGAGTTCATCATGTGGAATGAATGGTATTATTAATTATATTGATGGGTTATGATTTGTGTAATATCATGGAATTTGTGATTATCATTGTGGGAATTGCATGTTTATTGTTTTAGACCTAAATTGGAATTGGAACTATGGGAGGTCTTATACATGTATCTTGTTGATATGGAATATGTATAGAGATGAATATTATATATATTGATTGGAGGAATCATGAGTATGTGCTAGGAGGATGTAGTCTTTGGTGCCACCTTGTTGGTATGCACCTAGACCTCCGCCATTTGGAGTAATGCCTGAGATGTAGTCTCCAAGTGTGCCGGGCCTTTGGGGGTGTTGCTCATGCGAGTGAACATCAAGGTACATTGACTTGAGGTAAAACTCATTGGTGTGATGGGTCGTCCCCATTGATTCCCGTATGGCCTATGAGGACTAAAATGATATAAATGTTCATGTATGCTTATAAATGTGATGTCATGCTCTTGTATAATTCACTAGGCCCGTTTGGCTTAACACTTGTTTGGTTTGATGTGTATCTCAGGTTCTAGCGGTGCGACCGCCAAGAAGGATTAGCGGGCTTCTAGACGAGAGCTTGGGGATTTTTGGGATGCCACTTTAGATACGACCATTTTGGATGTAGATGACAACCGTTTGTAATCTTACTTCTTGTTTTAGAATTTAGATTAAGAGGTTGTTATATCTCATTTGTTGTTATTACAAACTTGTAATTAACTGACAATTATTGTTCCCCTTTTTGGGATGAGCTCGTGTTCTTGCATATTTTATATACTACATTTCCTTTTCGAAAATTTTTGTTAGTCCCAATTTTTGGGGTGTTACACATAATAATAATAATAATAATAATAATAATTTATTTAGAAACATAATAACTCTACAAAGCATCTCTACATGGTTTACAAACTACAAAGTATTGGGTTTCATCTCTTTGACCCATCAAAAATAATGCCACGAGCCCAGACATCAGCCTAACTTTCTAAGCCCATATAAGAATCAATGCTGAGCCCAATCCATTAGAGCATCTTCCACCCAACCTAATTTTTTAAAATAGAGAAAATCAAAACTAGTTTTTGACTTTAATTGAGTTTCTAAAATAAACAATGTATGACATATATATATATATATATATATATATATACTAGAAATGTACCCTCGCAATGCAGCGGGTTTCTGAAATCTAAAACTCGAATCCTCGATCATTATTCATACTTTTTGTTAGTCTTTTTTGATTTTATTTTACGATTTTGAGAAACCTAAATTTAAAACAAAAATATATTTTATTTTAGTTTAATTATGGGTTTTTATAAAAAATAATAATAAAGTATTTTGTTACGGGTCAAAAAATGTTTAATTTAAATGATTATTATATTTAAGATTTTTTATATTTAAAATTAAAAAGATACTACCTGTTTTATTTTTTATTAAAATATATTTATTAGATCAATGCATGTTTTTATAATATAGTATAGATATATTAGTTATGAGTTACGAGATTATAACTAATATAGATATAGATATATTAAGAGCAAACCATAAAATAAAAAAATAAATATTGATAATAGTAATATTAATCAAATCGTCCAATAAATATAAAAAATAAATATTGATAATAGTAGATAATATTGATCAAATCGTCCATTAAATATAAAAAACAAATATTTATATTAATAAATGAGTATTCATTCTACAAATAGATGATGATGTGAGATATTGTGCTTGGATAAGTTGTACCAAGGCATTATGAAATTGTAAATTAAATAATTGACTTTAATTAATTGTATTTTGTGTTTAAAATGTTGTAATTAAGAGTTTTTTATATCTCTTTTATAATATAGTATATATATATATATACTATATTATATTATAAAGACGGAATAAAAAACTCTTAATTACTACTTATAAAACATAAGGTACTACCATTTTATGCATATATTTCAAAAATCTCTTAATTCACAACTTAGTATGCATAAGGTACAAATCATTTGAAAAAAAAAATCAAACTTTACTTTTTCACTACCTTCCATATTCAAGTTTTTCCCTTCCATTTAGGGTTTCTCCAAAAGAAGAAAAGTTATTTACTTGCTCAAATTAACATATTTCTTTAATTATAATAGTACATGTATTTTCTTCATGTATACAAGTTTTTAAAACCCTTTGAATTCTATAAAACTAACTAATAATGAACCTATATATACGTTTAGATACAAAATAATATTATCCAACATTATATTTGTTATTTTTACCTATTCTATATTTCAGTATTTTGAAAAAATATTATCATTCGTTAGATATCGTTGATTAATACATGTTTTTAAAATTCAAATATACATTTAACGATTACTTTAATATAATTTCTTAATGCTTCATGATTAAAAAACTCAAGTTATGCGTTTATCACTACTAATGCCACATAAATTATAAATATATGATTTGCAATTGCTCACCCCGATGCATTGCACGGGTACACTGCTAGTATAATATAATTCTCCAAAAAATGATTACTAAAGAAAGAAAAATGTTTTTTTATTATCTGCCATCAAAATTCTGAAATTAAATTTTTAGGAGAGAAATAATATTTAAATAAATGTACTGAATTTCTTAATAATATAATTGTATATCCAATACAAGGTTCTAAAAAACGCACCTTGGTGCAACCATGGCGCCGAGGCGTGACGTTTCCCCCTTTGCGTGGATACAAGGCGTGGAGCTCGTTATGGTCCGCTATGGCACGTTATGGCATCACAAATATGTGTACTTTTGATTCTTCGAAATTGTGTACTTCGAAATTCGATTAAGATTTGTCCATTAGTATCGATTAGAAACATTCCCATTAGTATTGACTAGAATTTAGAAATTCTTTTTCGTTTTATACGAGTTTAAAGTGTTAATAATTAATCATTATTGTTCAAGACACTGACATAAACACACACATATGGATACATATATATTTTATATATAGATTGTCGTCTTAAGTCATGCCTTAAAAAAGACAATGGTTTCGCCATAACTCGCAACGCTTGAAGTTTGACCTCACCCCCACGCCACCGGCCACACCACGCCTCACACCATTTAGAACTTTGGTCTAATATGAAGAAATTTTTGGAGTTAAGAATGTAATTTTTTTAGATTTTGATTTTTAATTATCCGTTTTAGATACATTTTAGAGAATCTGTTGAAGATGTTATTAGTGTCACCAGTGGCGTTGGTGCCAAATTGGTCCATTTTTTTGGCTCTTTTTTCGTGATTATTTTTACAGGACCATAATTTGTATTAGGGGTGGCAAAAAGTGACCAAACCCGCCAACCCAACCCGAACCCAACCCAAAATTAGCAGGTTGGGTTGAGAATTTCAACCCATTTAAGTTAAATGGGTCAACCCGCCTAACCCATTTATTAATTGGGTTTGGGTTGGGTTGAAATTTCCAACCTGTTTTCGACCTGATTTCGACCCATTTACAACATGTTTCTAACCCATTTACAACCTGTTTCTAACCCATTTATAATATTACCTAATATTTTTATTTTAATTATTAATCAATATAATATAATTTATATATTAAAATTTGAAAATTGAAATTGAAACCCTAAATCACTAAAGTAAATTGGGGCCGCTCTTCTTCCTAAACCATTCCTCTCCTCCCTCTTCGGATCTGTTCACGGCGACTCCATATACGTCGACCGGAGTCCTCTCTTCTCCCTCTGTTCGACTGTTCCAGTGTTCCACACTTTCACGACGAGTTCCAGACTTCCATTGTTCCACGACGACTCAAGTCGTGGAATTTGTCGTTGTGTATTTGTTGTGGAATGAAGTAGTTTAAGCATTTTTATTTCATTTACAATTTTAAATTTAAACGGGTCAACCCAGGTTCAACCCATTTATTTAACAAGTTGGGTTCAGATAATCATAAACAGGTCAACCCGCTACCAACCCATCAACCCAATAGGTTGGGTTGGGTTGGGTTGGGTTGAAAATCTCAACCTTTTTAATTAAACAGGTTGGGTTGGGTTGAGATTTTCAACCCAATTAATAAATTGGTTGAACCCGAACCCAACCCAACCTGACCTATTTACACCCCTAATTTGTATTATTATTGGATGCAAGAATCTACATTGTATTCGTCATATGGAGTGCGATATTGTAATTTTCTTCATCATTAAACGGACATTTCCGTTTTCAGCTTTCAATAGTAAATTGGTGGCCTTCGAGCCATATTTATAGCTCATTTTTCATACACAATGACTCTCCATAATACATATTATCATTGAATACGTGCAGGGCCGTCCTTGGAGGAGGGCGGACCGGGCGTACGCCCAGGACCCAACGAGAAATAGGGGCCCATTTTTTTAACTATATAATAGTAGTAAAAAATTGGTTAACAAAAGAGACAATTTTTTATATCTAATAGGACTCAAAGAATTTCGTATTATATAAGGGCCCAAATATGTATTAACTAATTGCACTTGAAATGAAAAAAATATGTCAAAAGTTAATTGGTCGTTCATTTTACAGTATTGAATTATGGTTTCTATAAGGTTTTTTTTAATCTAGTACCAAAGTCTAAAATTACTTACCTAGAAAACCTTGATATATATTCATCATTCATCTCCCACTGACTCTTTTGATTATTCAATCCACATTAATTATATATTTTTTTAAGAATATGGTAAATTTCTTGATATTAACCAGGAGAACTCCTACTTTGTGTAAAAAATTACCAATTATATGAGACGATCCAACTTATATCTATACATTGTTTTTTCAAACATTATTGACTCTTTATTACCTAATAATCTAATATTGAGTGCATGAATCTTAAGTACTCTCATATTTCAAAAACAATAATAATATCTCAAACTATAACCAACATGAGCTTTTGATTCTAAGATTGATGATTCAAAAAATGATTGTTTTAATCCTAAAAGTTTAAAATGGTAATAGAAAAACATTAAGATGAGGTGAGATGGGAACACAATTGATTTATATTGATTTACATAGAGTTGTACTCCGAATAGTCCCATCCCAAATAATGTCAATATATATATTAAATATATATCATAAGGATGTTTTTGACGTTAGAACAAATTAATGATGTTGTGGAAAAATGATATGATAGATCATATTAATTTATAAATAATTATTTGATTGATTTTGTGTCTAGGAATTATCGAAAAATGGTTTATATAAATTATTCGTATTTCTTAAATTCAGTGTTATTTTTATGATACAAATCGACATATTAAATAATTTTTTTCGTACTTATCGAGGGCCTTGTTTTACATCTCGCCCAGGACCCAAAAATTGTCAGGATCGGGCCTGAGTACGTGATCATTAGATTGATACATTTTTCATCCATAAAAATGTTTTGTATTAACACCGTCGTTATTTGATCATATGCACAATTATATACAATCGTGTACAACATTATAGCAAACATATAACAGTTAATACTCGATTTAATAATACAGATACAAAATAGAATAATGTATGTATTAAATTAAAAAAATGGTTGATCTTTCAAATACTTTGTTTTTAAAATTAATTTTTTTTTTTAAAAGAGAGGATAATTGTTTTTTAGTTTTAAACATGGTTTTTTATTATTTCTAAATTTTGCACTAGTCCATGTCCACAAGTAAACGTATTTGATTTTGTTTAAATTATGGTGTCACTTTTACCGGTTTAAAAAATATTTTAATCATATCTCTTGGATATAATTAGATAGATTGTTCAGTTATATTTTTATATGTTCTCATTTGAATATCCTTTTTAAATTTTAAAAGATCCGGACTCTTTTGAGTTTATATTGAAATCTTGAAACTCCCGCTAATCATTCGTTGTTCGTTAGTAGTGACTTGCTCAAACATTGAATCTAGAATCGATAACTTGATTCTTTTATGATCCTGGTACTAAATATTTAATTAATAATTAATGTCAATATAACAAAATTAACTAGATGATTATTACTTTCGTCATTATCATTGATATTATTTGTGAGACTCCCCATCATGTGGCTTATAAAAAACAGCACCTAAATTTCATTAATATTTATTTCATCCATTTAAAAAGTTTAATTCGTCATTATCCATGGTGTACGTGGGTTATGTAGATCGTTTATAGTCGTTTGAACAACTCAATTTAATAACTGTTGTCTAAACAATCCTAACCTGTTACAAATTGTTTCAAAAGTATAAATCCACCTGACCCAACCTAACCATGTGAGTTGGATTGGTCGGTTTGAAACACTTAATTTGCATCATGTTACAAACAACTAGAACTGGCTTTTATGAGACAAATTATAAGGATTAGGAAACAAAGGTATCGAGCTACCGGGTTGGGTTCCGGTAATAAGTTGAGTTAACGGTGAGAAGCATGAGAAGTGGTTATCGACCGTTGGATGAGAAATGGACGCACATTAGGATGAGATGCACCAGATCGATTTTCTTCTAAGCCGCAATTCATGGGAGGACTTGAGATTAAAAGAGGTCAATGGTTCAGATCCACTTCTCACGTTTTTCACCGTTAACTCAACTTCTCACACGATTCTTCGCCTCGAGCTACCAACACCATCAACCATATCAGTTCTGACTCCACCTTCTTTGTCAAGGTCATCAAGGCCAACCTCTTTTTCTCATACTTGGCCATCCCCTCACCACATGTAAGGCAAGGCTTTTTACAGGAGCAAACCTCGTCATTAAGAGATTTTGGTGTCACAAAAGAGACAACGTCCCTGGAATTGGATTCAAGAGAAATATTATTGCCCTATTGGGCCTCTATATTGGGGGATGAGAGTTACGACTTATTCAAGCTGGATTGGCCAGTTTAAACAACCCAACCAAATAGTAGTGGGTTGATGATATTTTGCATCAACTATGTCACAGAGTTACCTTGAGTTCTCTTGGGTCATTTTTCTGGGTTTGTCCAACCCTAATTTTATTTTTACAAAAATGAATAAGAAAATATTTGTAAACTAATGATAAGGGTATAACAGTCATTCTATTAAATCATAAAACTAGGGTTTTAAACAAATTATGCAAATATTATATCCATCCGGAAGCTTTTAAACCTTGTTGAATCAGACACAAGTTTTGAAAATTGTACATTACAATTAAATATAAAGCTTTAACAACACAAATTTTACAAAAACCATATATTGTAAAATTGAATTAAACATAATAAGTTGTAGTTTTTATCAAATGGAAGTTTTTTAAACGTTCTTTTCAACGTGTATAATTTTAAAAATTCTCATCGAATGACAATTACGAAAATACCCTTTGACCATAAGCATATCTCCCAATAGATCCGTTTAAGGAAATAAATAATACAAGTTGACAATTTCTTTTGTTGGTTTATTAGGGAGTGACACAAATGGATCATGAACGTTGTGCCTAAAAAAGTCAACAAGTTGACTTTTCAAAATTAATGAATATAGTCTTACATGTTGCAATAAAATTGAGTTGAATGGTTGATATTGACCATTAAACAAAGTGGTTGTAGTTGTTCACAACTCATATATATTCAATTATATAAAAACATTTGAGTATATAAAAAAAAAGTCAAAGTCATAGGGAACCTTCTAATGGAGACATTTTTTTTTCAAAACATGTAATTGTTTTTTAGATTTTGGTTTAAAATATGTATGATATGATTTCATTTTTATTAGTATGTTTTATGTGATAAAATGAATTAAGATATAAAGTATTTTATTATGTTTTTATTTAGGATCGTTTCAATTATTTTTGCAGTTTTATTATAAAAAATACACGTATCAAGACAATGATAAGTAGTAAATTAACATTTTAAACCTAATCTTTCAGAGTTTTTAAAATATAAAAGGTTATAAAGCAAACTTATTACTGAGAACAAAAAATAAGGCTTGTTAAAAAAAGAGGAAGGTTTGAGTTTGAAAATTGTAATATTCTAAAACCCAAGTGGCAATTGACTTTATAATATATATATTCAAGATCAAATATTTTCTTTTAAATATCCAAAACCTATCCCATATAATGAAAATAGATCAAACACTTACAATATTAGCGTAAAAGATCGAGGACGAGGGGAATAAAGTTGAAACTGTGACATATAGAAGAAGAAAAAAAAAAGAATAGAGAAAAACCCATCGACATAAAGGCAGTTGTCTTGTGTATTATTACATAACAAAAATTAAGAACTTGAAAAAGAATAAAGCCAAAAATTTCCAAAACAAAACACACACAAAAATGACCCAACTTAAATCAAGATTCAAGATATCTATTTATCTAAAACACAAATAATACATGTAAAATGGGGTCCTAATATTTTGGAGGCCATGTTCATAATCTCACATTAACATGTCAAAAGAGACTATATTTCTATTTGGAGTTCCAAACTTTCCATTATAAGATAATTGTGGTATCAGATTAGTTTGCACAAATCTTAACTTATTGTATGGGCCCCTTAAGAGCATCTCCAACAGCTATGCTAAATTTTTTCTAAAAATAGAATAAAAAAAGTCAAAATCTCTAAAACTTTTTGCATCCAACTCCAACAGCTATGCTATTTCTCTCTCTTCTCTAAAAATTTAGAGATTTCTCTAAATTTAGAGATTTTTGTAATCTCTCTCTTCATTTTTCTAGTTTAGCATAAGAGATAGCATAGCTGTTGGAGCAATAAAAATGCTAAAATCCCACTTTTTTTCTATTTTAGCATAGCTGTTGGAGATGCTCTAAGTTACTAGCCGAATAAACTTTGACTTAAGGGCATCTTTAATAGGTAACACTAAACCTATAAATTTGATGTAAAATCTGGTGTAAACAATAAATATACTCTACTATTAACATTAAATCTTACACTAAATTTTTAAAAGGCTAGGTATGTTATTATTATTTTTTATCTTTTTTTTTCAGGTATAAATGAATTCATTACATCAAATTTAGCGTCTTTATTGAAATGATTTAATATAAAATTTAGTATTTAATGCAACATTTAGGGGTTGTTTGTTTTTTTTTAAAAACCTCTTAATGACTCTTAAGTCTGAATCATTCAGACATTTTTATACACCACCTCTTATTAATCATAACTAAAATAAGACTTCAGACTTTAGATCTCTTAAAAAACAAACGGCACCTTAGTGTCACTATTAGGGATGGTCTAATGGGATTCGGCGAAAAAAAGAACTCAAAAAAGCAAAATACTGAAACTTATTTAGAAAAATACATTAATTTAATTAATAATTTTCTTTTTTTTTTCTTATGTAAATAATAATAATAATAATATATTTGAAATAGAGATACGTGCACGTGTGTTGATACCCTGATCTGAAAATGAAAAAGAATTTAATATGTTTGCATGTTATTGACGGGTCCAACATGTTTTCAATCATTAACAATAATCTTGACTTTAATTTACAACCTTTTTTTTTTCTTTTTAAATTACTACTATTATTCAATTTTCTTAAAACGTGGCATTAGATATTGAGGTCGACTCCATCTTCGGAATTTGGATTGCTCCTACTAATTACATATGTCCATAAGTACCATTTTTCACATAATATTATTTTAATATTTATCCGTGCACGATGCGACATAAACCATCTCGAATTTAAAATTGAAAACTCCAAAGAATAATCTTATTTCATGTTCAATTATATTCTCCATCACACGATGCCAATTTTATGGTTTTATATGTTTTTAAATCGCATATCGGGTATATAAAATTCAAGGTTAATATAGTCAATTGGTAAAAAAAAATGAAAACATATTTGCTCGATAGTAGAGTCTTAAAACCCATAACATTAGAACTTATGTCGAAGATATTGATGAAACAATTATAATACTATAATTTGTAAAAAAAAACATAGTTTTTAATGTATTTTAGTTAATATACAATTATGTATGTTAATATGATAAAGCCGTAAAATGAAAAAGAAAGAATATAAAAGTCATTAAATAACTAATTATAAGTGTATAAAATGTAATTTAAAAATAAAAATAATTTTATTTTTTTATTATCATGTTGAACATGAGAGGTTTTGAAACTTTTAAAAATGTACATTATGTATCGTAATTTGTACCTCTTAAAAATTTAAGAATAATCGTAATAGATTTTTTTTAAAGAAATATAGAGAGATAAATAGATAAGGATTTAAAATGTACAAGTTTAAAAAAAAATCTCGATACATCATTCTTGAAAAATCTCGATACGTATTTATGATATTTTACAATATTATTAAATTAAAAAAATATTCAACAATAAACTTATTTTGACATTATTGACACAGAAATTATAATGGTATAATTTGTAAAGAAACGCATTTTATAATGTATTTTTAATATGATAAGAGTGTAAAATATAACATTAAAACGTAAGAAATATAAAACAAATAATTTATATTTAATCATGATATTTAATAATATGATTAAATCCAAACATACTTAATATTGAGCTAATTTCAAAGGTATTGACGAGACAATTACAAGGATATGATTTATAAAATGAGTAAATGTATTTACTAATGTATTTTATTTTATATATGATTATTTATGTTAATATGATAAGAGTTTAAAATGAAAAATGAAAAAATAATGAATTAAAAGTAAAATAAATAACTAATTGTAAGGGTATAAAATAATATAACCTTAAATTTTAAAAATAATCATTTTACCATTTTTATATAGTACTATAATAATATAGATAAAGATTGAAAAAACATCGTAAAACTACTAATAGGGATGCATAAAAATCTGAAAATCCTAAAAATAAAACTCAATTTGAGATAACTCACCACCTAATCAATATAAATAGTGTCAACATGCATTTATTGGATTAGAGTTGGTCTATGTTTGGTAAATTAGTTGATAAGTTAGCTGGTAGCTAATAAGCTAACTTTTAAAAACGCTAATATGAGTAGCTTTTCAATAAGCTAGTTTATAGTCATCTAAACATGTAAAAAAAACTAGCTTATAAGCTAACTTTTTTTTGCCAAACAATGCCTTGGATTGTCCTCCAAATAGAGATATCAATGGGTGGGAGATATGGGGATCGAAATCCTCATCCCTATCAGGGAGGGAATAGGAATCCTTATTATGGATGTTTACGGATTAGGTTGATCGGGTTGAAGGCATTTGAACAATGCAATTTAGTGTTGACAGTTTGAAAACTTTCAACCCAACCCAACCCTTTCGGGTTGGTCGGGTTGGACGAGTTGTGTTTAAACAAAGTAAAAACAATATTGAAAACATAAAAATAATGAAATCTTTCTTTGAAATACGATCAATCATTCAAGATAATATACGAGTTTATCAAATATTTATCTATTACATATAATTTTCCAATAATTTCTTATGAGTTCTATTGTTCGTTATTGCTGAGTTGTTTTTCTATAACTTATACATATTAAAGAGAAACACAAATAATTTTAGAGAAGTCGCTAAAACTTTTAACGGGTTATCAGATTGGTCGGGTTAGTATGGGTCTAACCCAATATCAACCTAATAGATTCGGATTGTCCTAATTTTGTATCGATTATACGTCGAGTTACCTCAAATTGATTTTTTTGAGTTTTTTCGTGTTGGGTTGATCGAGTTGGTCGGACTGGTTGGTTTTTTGAACACCCCTAATCCCTATTGGGGAATTGGAGATTTTCTCCCATTTACAAAATTTAATTTTTTTCCGTAATATCTTTAAATGTTAATTACACGTTTAAATAATGTATTATTCTAAAATTTAATCTACCAAATGTGGTGCATTGTAAAAGAGTAGGTGATATATTAATTACGATACTCAATAACTGAAATTTTATACATTATACTTTGTCATATCGCTAAAAGTTTTCCAAATAATTCATCCGATATTATAATATATTTTATTATATTATACTATAATAACCGGGTTTCAATGATTAACAATGGAGGACAAGGAAGTTAGGTTTAAAAACCCAAAGTTGGGGGGTTGTCTTGCAAATACCAATAAAAGGGAATTAATACCCTAAAACCCTAGCCACCAAATCATTCTCATCTTGGAGGCTAAGAAACCAGGAAGAAAAAGAACTCAGTGTGTTTTCTTGGAGTGAAGGAGATCAAGAGCTTGGGGGGAGAACCTACATCAAATCGCATTAAAGTAAGCCTCTGGCTAATCCTTTTGTTCTTTGATTGGGGTAAATGAACTTTGTTGTTGCCTTAGGAGTGTTAATCTCGTTGAATCTTTAATTTATGCAAATGGGAAATGCTAAGGTTTGTGACTTCTTCTATCGATCAACGGTTGGGGGTGGGAGCCTAAACCCTAGGCCTAGTTTCTGGTATGAGAGAGAGCTTTCGGAGAGGGAGTTTCGCTTATGCCTTAAGGGTAATCAGATAACTCACCACTCTATTATATTTATGTCGTAGGGGATCATTACCGATCAATTGCGTAAGCGTGAAGATTTAAGCTGGAGGCGACGGGTGAGTTTTCCTAACCAAAATTACTACCGATATTTGTGCTATTTTTTATGCATGCGAGATTTATTAAACGTGCGTTATGTTTTATCGTGTTGGATGTGTTGAATGTATGCATACATTGTTTATGGAAAGTTATGGACTAAGTCGAGGGGTGTGTCTCGCCTGTGCTCATACCGGTGGGTGTGTCCCGTATATGCCATTGGGGTGTGTGTCCCAGAATGAGGCAGTATGAGCCAGACACGTCGTCACCTTTGCGTGACTTCAGTGTGTGCCAGAAGCGTGATTTGTGAATGTGATGTTTTAATAAAACTGAACTGGTTTGTATTTGTTTATAAATCTTTTATATGTTGCTTTGTCTTGGAACCGTTGTTAGAGGGAACTCACTAGACCTTTCGGTCTAACCCTCGCTCTTTCAAAACCAAAAGCTTTTCAGGGAGACGTGAAGTAGACGATGCAGGTGAGAGGAAAGAGAAGATTTGATCTGGAAGCGAGGTTAGAAGGGCGATGCCTTAGTTTTCCAGTTTTAGTTGTTTTTTCTTTTTTATATTCTCAGTTGTGTAATAGGTTGTTTTCTGCAAACCTAGGTTATTTGACTTCTGTCATGGGCCGTTTTGGCTATATTTTATATTAAGTCGTTTATGCTTTTTTTGGGTTGGCATCAGAGCCATATTTTAAGGGATCTAGGTGACTGGACGGGCCTAAACTTAAATTGGGTGTAAGGACATATTGTGTAAAGTATGAGTTTTATAAACTTGGGTTTATTTTGATAGACCAGAACTTGAGGGACTAGGGAGAAATTTGGGGTAAATTACTTAAAGGGACAAATCCCTAGATTCATTTCCATTTTTGGGACTTGAAGGTGGCGACTGAGGAGACTGAGGGCACAATTTTTGGGAGCAGCGATTGAAAGGATTTGTGTTTTGAAGGCGATCAACAAAGGTTAGTATCCCTCTCTGGTTATTTTTCTTAAATCGTTTCCCTTCATCTTCTTGCTGGGTTTTGGTTCTGTAGTTGATGGCAACTGGTTGTTTGGGTTCTTAGGGTTAATTTGGGGTTGGGTCTTAATAGATTGTAGATTATTGTGCTTAAATGGGATATATATATATATATATATATATATATATATATATATATATATATATATTCTTTTTTTAATACTTGGTTATGTTAAGATTAGAGTCTATATTTCGATTTAGCTTCCTTCCTTTGAGCTTGGAATCTGAGTATGTCGATGGGTTTTGTTGTTTGTAATCGCCCAACATCAGGGGGGGGGGGGGAACTCGGGCGAGGTTGTGACCCCCAGGGGAGTCCCGGGAGAGCCAAACCCGGGGGAGACTGGGAGACCGTGACCCTGGGGAGTCCCGGGCGAGCCAAGCTCGGGGAGGACCGGAGGTCGTAACCCGGGGGAGTCCTGGGCGAGCCAAACCCGGGGGAGACCGGGGGAGGCCGTGTCCCTGGGGGATACCGGGGGTGATCGTATCGGCGGAAACCGGGCGGGTTTAGGTCATCAGTGAGTTGCAGTGAGTTCTTTCTCTTGTCAGGATTAGTTTACCAACTAGTTAATTATTTCTTCTCTTTTCTTTTCACGAATCAGTTGTTGGAGTTCGATATTAACCTAAGAGTGTGCAAAGTCTCGAACAGGTGAGTTTCTGACACCCTTTACCCTCTTTAAATATTTTTAAACTTGTTTTGTTTACTGAAAATGGGTGGAATGAAAGTACGTTACTTTCTGATCATTATTTTAGAATTTTTATCTGCAATGTCAACTGTTTATTCTTATGTTGAAACTTAAATTATTGGAACTGTATATGATTATCTGAACTGTACATATATTCTGGGAAGACTTGTTTATGGTTTGGGAATAGTGAAATTGCGGTGTGTCAGGATCGAATTCTTAACAAGAATTAATACTCAGAAACTAATATCAAAGAAGTTGCGGAAAAACACTTTGATATTTAATAAAACAGTAATCAAACACAGTATATAATGATCAAACAGTAAACTTGTATTGAATGCTTAAAGCTACAAGGTTACACACTCAACCTCAATATTGATGAACAGGCTCACCAATACGAATTCTACTTCTCTAGAATTAGGATCTATGCCTTGAGGTTGATTTCTCTCTCGAAAAAAAACAATTATCAAAAGTCCTTTTTATATATTCTAAACATTCTATACATATACTAATAAAAAGATAATTACAAAGAATAAACAAATCTTCAGTATATCTTCCATGTATATCTTCTAAGTATATCTTCAGTATATCCAGCTGTATTACTTTCCATCCGGATCTCTTTAGCAGCACTAATAATGCTCAGCAGCATTAACTTCATATAGCAGCATTAACTGCAAGCAGTACTAACCACTAGCAGTACTAACTAGCTAAGCAGTACTAACTTTGTTCAAGCAGTACTAACTTTGACTAGCAGTGTTAATTAACACTAGCAGTAGTAACACTCAGCAGTATTAATCTTCAACTTGTTCTGGCAGTAGTAACTATATTTGTACTAGCAGTAGTAACTACACTTAGTAAAATCTTCAGTTCCCAACAATCTCCCCCTAACTTGACTTTTAGAAGAGAAGTCAAGTTCTTCAGATATTCTTCCAGATGCTCTTGTTAATGCTCCCAAAACTTCCAAGATCACGCTGCTAAGTCTGGATTCAGTCCCAAACTCTGATTGATTATCCTCTGAATGAGATACTTGGCCATTTCTGAATTTGGTGCACAACCCAACTTCTTCTTTAGCATTGCATGAACCTTCAGTCTGGTGTGATTATATACTCTATCCACTAGGAAGTATTCTGTGTGATTTCTATCCAAAGTCACTGCATATACTCCACTAGTTTCATATAGAGTCCAACTTGTGACTTCTTTAAACACACTCTTGATGACCTGGTTCACTTCTTCAGGTTTGAACATCATGCATAGATACTCCATCACCAGTTTTGTAAGAGAAATTCCTGGAGTATTCAGATGGTCTGCATACAGCTTAATTCCTATGTCAAACATCTCTTCTATATCAGATCTAGAGCATGTTCTGACAATCTTGATCCAAGTATTGAATATTTCATACTTATCACCCTTCCTCTTTAGTCTGATGTAATCTTTTCCATCCATTTTCAGTACATCCCAGTGAATGATCTCTGGTGGCTTAACTCCAACAGGTTCTGCAGAAATTGGTTCAGGCACTTTGTCCATCACTACCATATATAAGCTTACATCATCTTTGATTGATGACCCTTGCTGGCTTGATGACTCAGGTGCCACTTCTTCTTCAGCAACATTTTGTTCTTCTTCTATTCTAGACTTCTTATCTTTCTTTCTTTTGGCCATCATCTTGGTTCTTTTCAAAGTCTTTTGAACCTGTACTAGAGTAGCTTCCTTCTTCTTTTCTTCCTTTTCTCTTTCCATTTCTTTTATAGGAGTTCCCTCTTCACTTTCAGGGAATGGTTGATTCATATCTATATCATGTCTCTCCTTTGCCTTCTTTTCAAACTCCACTCTATCCTTTTCATTGCTCTTCAGCTTCTCCATTTCTTTCTCATATAGATCCTTGATTTGATCAAAATTCATCTTCACAAACATTTCTTTCTTTACCCCAATTGCACTTTTCAAGAAAGTTATCATTTTGTTTCTTTCCTGAGTGGCAAGGTAAGTTTGTGAAGGTCTTCTCTTCTTTGCACTTGATCTGGCCATCATAGCCTTTCTCAAGGTTATTGCTCTTTGCTTGGCTTTCTCTGTTTCCAACCCTTTCTGGAATGCTTCATTTAACTCATTTGCTAGTGCTCTGGCCATTTCTCTGTCTTTTTCAACCTGTTCCTTTTCTGCTAGATCTAACTCTTCTTGCACTTTCTTTGCTAATGCTTCATCTGACTCAATCATCTTTTGCTTTTTAGATGGTTGATCAGATTCTATCATCTTTTCTTTCCCTTTTCTTTTTATATCTGCAGCCATGTCTTTCTTTTCTGATTTCTTGTCTCTCCCTTCATTTATGACCACTCCCTTTGCTTTGGGAGTGTCATTCTTAGCTTTGATTAGCACTTCAGCTACTTCAATTTCTGTTGGTGTTAACTCTGTTACTGCTGCTTGTGAGGTTTCAGCAGCATTAACAGTTTCTGCTTCCTTCTCCCCCTCAACTTCTACTCTTTCTTTATCAATCTCCCCTTCCTTTGATGCTTCTTCCATGTTGATCTCCCCCTTTTTGGGAGCATCAGTCTCTGGTTTCCTCCTTCTGAGCACAAATTGTTTCTTCTTCTTTTGCAAAATCAGTTTCCTTACCATTTGCTTCAACTTGATGATTTGTTCTTGTTGTGACAGTACTATGAGTTTTAGCTCTTCTATGTCTTTGCCCTGTTTGAGTACATCCATGTTGATGTTGCCCATTGCCTCCATCAATTCATCATAGTTATATCTGTCCTCACCTTCTCCAGGAGTGTTACCCCCTATTGAAGGATCATTGGATCTTTTAGTAGTGGAAGTCTTCTGCCTAGCAGAAGCACTATCCACCCCTGTGGTTTCTTGGCACCAGGGACCTTCAAATGATTGCTCATTCAAAGTTGCCATGGGAGAGGTCTTATTGATGTTACCACTTTCCTCCTCTGTGTTAGCAGGAGTAGTGGCAGCCTCATCTCCCATATGCTCTACCTCCTCCTCAGAGAGCACCTCCTTTGGGTTGGGAGACACCCTTGTGGTTTCCCTTTGGATATTCTCTAGGGGAGAATTCTCCCTTAGAGGGCTTAAAGGTTGTGTGGGTGATGGTACAAGAAGGGAAGGAGCCTTCTTTACCTGTTTTCTTTGATAAGTTTGGGTAATTGGAGAGGTTGGTTTTGTAAGAATGGACTGGGGAATTGTTTTTGAGTGAGAAGGTTGGGCTTGGCTAGCAGTGGGATGGGCTAATGAGGGCCTTGACCCTGCTGCCATACCTTCAGTGTTTTGGGACACCACCATCATTGTAGAGAACAATGGTGTGTCAACTCCTTCCGAGTCCCCAGCAGATCTTCTCATATTTGAGAAAACCTTGCCTTTTGGGGGTTTAGGTACATATACCCCAACAGGTTGAGGTATATCCGTCAATTCATGGTTAATTACTTCCTGAACAAATCTGGGATACATAAAGAAACTCTTTTTGTTTCCCATATTTGATACAAGATCACTGAAAATCATCTTTGAGAAATTGTACCTTCTGGATGTAGCCAAGCATACCAAAGCATATGCAATTGGACTGCTGAACTCACTCCATCCAGTGGTCTTTTTGGAGATGCAATGCATCAGGGTATGAACAAGAAAACGCCATTGGGGTGAAAACTTTGCTTTTGAGAATTTGAAAACACCCAATGGGCCTCCATACCCCATTCTAGTAAGATTAGAAAACAGTTCATCATTAGAGATAGACATTATACCAGAGGCATCGTCTAGACGTAGACTGATGCGAATGACTTCTTCAGTAACTGTAAGTGAGTGATCACAGATTCTTGTCTTGATCATTTGCACCCCATTTTCCACAACAATGGTTGCATTAGCCCAGAACTGCCTTTGGTGCTCAATGTAGATTGTAGGTGATACAGTAAGAGCATGAGCAATGTGGCTCGACTTCAGAAAGTCGACTATCTGATGAAAACCTTCAGCTTGTTTTGGCTTTTGTAGCATCGCAATCTCGTTGTGCTCGTCGATGAATGTCATGGATGCCATTGATATTAGTGAAAACTTGTCTGAAAACTTCGAACTTGAGAGAGAAAAGGTTTTGAGCGCAAGAGAACAGTATGCAAAGAGTCGTTATGAACTTTTAGGCGGGCAAAAGGTTATTATAGTATTCGGAATATAAGCAGTATTAACCTAGAGCAGTATTAACTGAACTAGCAGTATTAACTACTAGCAGTATTAACTACTAGCAGTATTAACCACTAGCAGTATTAACTACTAGCAGTATTAACTGAACTAGCAGTATTAACTGAACTAGCAGTATTAACTACTAGCAGTATTAACTACTAGCAGTATTAACTACTAGCAGTATTAACTACTAACAGTATTAACTGAACTAGCAGTATTAACTGTACTAGCAGTATTAACTACTAGCAGTATTAACCACTAGCAGTATTAACCACTAGCAGTATTAACTACTAGCAGTATTAACTGAACTAGCAGTATTAACTGAACTAGCAGTATTAACTACTAGCAGTATTAACTACTAGCAGTATTAACTGGTCTTACTTCTTTTTAAACTTGTTAAATACTGAGTACTGCTATGTATATCCTGAAAAGAAGATTAGTAACACCAAGAATAACAATATACAGGTATAAACTCACTTTTTGAGAAGAAGTTTATTCAAAGTTTATCATTCCCACACTTGTTACCAAGAAAGTGAATCTACCCACATCAAAAGCTTTAGTGAATAGATCAGCAAACTGATTATCAGTGTGAACTTTGACAACTTGAATAAGTTTCTTTTCATTACAATCTCTTATAAAGTGATACCTGATTTCAATGTGCTTTGTCTTTGAGTGCTTGACTGGATTATTTACAATGCTAATAGCACTGCTGTTGTCAATAAAGATTGGAGTATGTAGAAAGGTTACCCCATAATCCAGCATTTGATTCTGAATCCATAAGACTTGAGAACAGCAACTTGCAGCTGCTATGTACTCTGCCTCTGTTGTAGATGTGGATACTGTGGTTTGTTTCTTGCACTGCCATGAGACTAGTCTAGCACCCAAAAACTGACATCCTCCAGAAGTAGATTTTCTGTCCAAGTTTGCCCCACCTAGATCACTGTCTGAGTATGCTATTAGGTCAAAAGGTGAGTTATGAGGATACCAAAGTCCCAATCTGGGTTGCCCTTTGAGATATCTGAATATCCTCTTAACAGCTTGAAAGTGAGATTGCTTTGGCCTAACTTGAAATCTTGCACATACACAGACTGGAAACATAATATCTGGCCTTGATGCTGTGAGATACATGAGAGAGCCAATCATGGATCTATAAAGATGCACATCCATATCCTCCCCCTCAAGATCTGCTGTGATCTGCTTGTGTGTTTCCATAGGTGTGCTGGCAGGTTTTGATTCTGAGAAACCAAACTTGGTTAGAATATCCTGCACATACTTGGATTGACATATAAAAATGCCATCTGACTTCTGTTGAACTTGGAGTCCAAGGAAGAAAGTAAGTTCCCCCATGGAACTCATTTTGAACCTTTGATGCATTAAATCCTCAAACTCCTTGCACATATTGTTTCTTGTAGAACCAAAAATAATGTCATCAACATATATTTGGACCAGCAAGATATCCTTCTTCTTTCTTTTGATAAATAGAGTCTTGTCAATGACTCCTCTTTCAAAGTCATTTTCCAAGAGATAGGATGACAGAGTGTCATACCATGCTCTTGGGGCTTGATGTAGTCCATAAAGTGCTTTCTTTAATTTGTATACTCTGTCTGGATAGCTTGGGTTTTCAAACCATGGTGGTTGACAGACATATACTTCTTCTTCAATTGACCCATAGAGAAAAGCACTTTTTACATCCATTTGGTAGACTTTGAAGTTCATGTAAGAAGCATAGGCTAGGAATAGTCTGATTGCTTCTATCCTAGCTACAGGTGCAAAAACTTCTTCATAATCTATGCCCTCTTCTTGAGTGTAGCCTTGAGCTACCAGCCTTGCTTTGTTTCTTATAACAATACCTCTTTCATCTCTCTTGTTTCTGAAGATCCATTTTGTGCCAATTGCTCTGTGACCTTTAGGAAGGTCTGCTAGATCCCACACATCTTGTAGCTTGAACTGTAACAGTTCTTCTTGCATTGCTTCTATCCAGCCAGATTCTTTCATAGCATCATGTGCCTTTTTCGGCTCAAGCTGGGATAGAAAACATGAGAGCACTGTATGCTGTTGATCTTGCACTTCCTGAAGCCTGCTTTGATGTCTGGTCATCATGGGAGAAGAGACATCACCTATTATCAACTGTGGAGGATGATTCTTTTGAACTCTTGTGTTATGACTAGGTTCTACATTCAGTCCAGCCTCTAGATTAGAGTCATGCAATTCAACTGAAGTGTCTTCAGATGTCACTTCTGATTCTTGAGTCTCCTCATCTCTAGTGTCTTCTTCACTCTGACTTGGTTCAGTAAATGATTCCTTTTCACAGTCGTCATTTACTGTGGGTATGGGAAAAATCACAGATTTAGATATACTTTCTTGAACTTGTGTGATCTCTGATTCTCCACCATCTGTTTCTGTATATTCATTACTAAAACCAAAAGAGTTAGTTAGTGAATCAATGTCAAATAGCCATTGAGGTCCAGACCCAACAGGATTTGGTGTGTTCTCATTGCATTTGACATTGTCACTTTCTTCAATTATTCTAGAAGAAGAGTTAAAAACTCTGTAGGCCTTACTCTGAGATGAGTATCCAACAAGAAATCCATCATCTGCTTTGCTATCAAACTTACCTAAGTGAGATTTGGTATTTAGAATTGTACACGGACACCCAAAAGATTTGAAGAAACCAATAAAAGGTTTTCTTTGATTTAAAAGCTCATATGGGGTCTTGTTCTTTTGCTTGACCACTAGAACTCTGTTTTGGACATAACAAGCAGTATTAACTGCTTCAGCCCAGAATGTAATTGGCAATTTTGAATCAGCCAACAGAGATCTAGCAGCCTCTATTAGTGTCCTATTTCTCCTTTCAGCAACACCATTCTGTTGAGGAGTTCTAGGAGCACTATATTGTCTCTCAATACCTTTTCCTTCACAAAAAGAGTTTAAATCATGATTTTTAAATTCAGTTCCATTATCTGATCTAATGACTTTTACTCTTTGATTAGTTTGGTTTTCAATTCTTAGAATAAAGGATTTGATAAGATCACTTGTTTCATCCTTAGTCCTTAGAAAATATACCCAAGTAAACCTGGAGTAATCATCAACAATAACCAAGCAGTAGGATTTCTTGCCTAAACTCATAACATTTGTAGGACCAAACAGATCCATATGCAATAACTGGAGACAAGAAGAAACAGAATTTAACTCTTTGGTCTTATGAGAAGTTTTGTGTTGTTTGCCTTTGAGACAAGCAACACAATGATCATCACATGAAAAGACTTTTGAAGGTAAACCTCTTACAAGGTTATTTTTAACAAGATTATTCATAGTCTTGTAATTCATGTGACACATCCTTCTGTGCCAAAGGGAGGATTCATCTATAGAAGCTTTTGAAACAAGACAATTTAAAGATGAATCACTATCAACAATGTCCAAATCAAGACAGTAAACATTGTCCTTCCTTGGAGTTCTAAGTAGTATCATGCTTTCATCAACTACCTTGAACCCTGGAGCAAGAATCATACACTCAGTATTAGTAAATAATATACTATGTTGTTTGTCACAAACCTGTGATACACTTAACAGGTTGTACTTTAATTGATCAACATAGTAGACATCCTCAAACGTCATCTTACCTTTGGTGACATTACCTTTTCCACTTATCTTACCACCAGTAAGATTGTCTCCAAATGCAACATGTCCTCCATTAATTTGCTTGAAATCCTGAAGGCATGACATGTTGCCAGTCATGTGCCTAGAGCAACCACTATCAACATGCCATATGCTCTTTCCCTTGAGCTGTTGGTTGCCCTGCACATTTAATAAATCAATTAGTATGATTGGGGACCCAAGCCAAAGTGATCTTGGGTCTGCCTTTCTCATCAAAGTATTTACATTCCTTTTTAATGAGGTTTTTAAACTCAGAGCACTCTTTATTAGAGTACTTTGTCAATATGATTGGCTTAGCAGAATCAATACTGGAAGCAGTACTAATCTTAGAAGTACTAACAGAGTTAGCAGTACTAACAGGTGGAGCAGTACTAACAGGTTTAGCAGTACTAACCTTGTTAGCAGCATTAACATTGTTAGCAGTAGTATTACTTCTAGCAGCACTATCATTGTCAGCAGCACTATTTGTGGTAGCAGTACTAACAGTTTTAGTGCTTTTAGGAATCCACATATTGACACTTTCTTTAACAGAATACTTTTTCTTCATGTGGCTTTTAGTTTTAACATTTTTCTTAGCCACATGGTTCTTTTCAATTTTCTTATAACCAAAGGGTTTTTGCATGGATCTTTGGAAATTCATTCTTTGGTTCATAGGATTGAAATAACAGAATTTTGCAAGATGATTCAATTTGCCACAGATAAAGCAAGGTTTTGGTCTATTGATTTTACTCAGATCAACCCCTTGTTTATGTGCCCATTGATTATTCCAGTTTCTTTGATTTCCCCTCTTTTTGTCCTGTTTTTGGGGTTCATTCTTCTTACAAGTACACTGTTTGCAAGGACCTGGATTCACAACTGTGGTCTGTTTATAATGGACCTTATCAGACTTTTCCTCTGTCTTCTCTATGTTCTTGGATTTGATCCAAACCCTTCCACAATCCTCATTGGTGATAATGTTGTTTTCTATAGAAATCTCACCACTCACCTTGTTCTTCTTACTCTTGCCAACCTCTTTCTCAGTCTTATCCTCAACAATTACCTCATCTAAGGGATCTATTTCAGTGGCTCCCTCAGGCAAGTCCTTCCTATCTTTGGTGTCTAACAGGTCTGAAGTAGGAGGAATGTAATTGTTGTTATATGGTGGAGGTGTGGCATTATACCCAATTCCTCTTCTTAATTTATCATGAATCTGATTTTGCAGTAAGGAGTCCATTGCTTTAGAAGCATTGGAAAACTTTTCTACATCAAGCTTAACCTTGGTTAACTCCTCTTTCAGTTTTTCACTTTCCTCTTTAGATTTGGTCAGTTTAAGTTCTAAATCCTTTTTCTCCCACTGCCAGTAATTGGTGTCATATGAGTGTTGTAGTTCATTGGCTTGAAAACCTTTGATTTGATCTTCAAACCTCTCTACTATCCTCACATAGTCTTTTATATCCTTTTCTAGTCTCTTCAGGTCATCACTCATCTTCTGATTGTGATCCCTGTACCTTTTAACAGTGTCTATGCAAGTTTTAGAGCAGAGATTAGAACTTACCTCAGTTGGGAGATCAGATACTTTAGCCATAAGAGCTTGATTCTGAATAGCTTCTTCTGCTTGATCACTCCAATCAAACCCCATTCCTTGTTGAGAAACAAGGGCTTGAGCAGAGTTTCTATTGTTATTGAAGCTTCCAGATTGAGCTTGTTGATGGTTGTTGTTGTGAGACATTCCACTTCTGCATTCTCTAGCAAAATGTCCCTTAAGATGACATTTGTAGCATTCTACCTTTGATTTATCAAACCCTGCTCCATCTTCTCTTCTTTGTGAGAAGTTGTTTCTTCCAGTCCTCTTTATAAACTTCTTAACCCTCATGGAGAGCATGGCCATCTGCCATTTAATATCCATCTCTTCCAGATCATCAGGATGAAGTTGTTCTAAGTCATCATTGATCAAAGAAGAATTTCCATGATTAGAAAGAAGAGCTTCAAATGCATAATCAGTGCCTTTATCTAGATTTGATCCATTAGTAGCATTAACTGATTCAGAGTTAGCAGTAGAATCAATTGATGCTGATAAGAGTGCAGCATTATGAACATATCCAGAAGGCTTCTTCTTTGCCTCCACCTCAGCTTCAAAAACTCTAAGATCATTGTACAGATCATCAAGTTCTTTGTCTTCCAACTGATCATTCTGTCTGAATGACACAGTGTACATGGTCCATTCATCTCCAAGGGACCTTAAGAACTTTCTGTTCACATCATCTTGATCAATCTGTACTCCCATAGTAGCTAGTTCACCAATTAGTTTATTAAACCTGTCAAAAGTTTGAGTCATGGACTCATTCTTAGTTGAGATGAAGTTTTCATACTATTGTTTTAAGATTGCCTTTTGATTTCTCTTGGTACTTTTAGTACCTGAGAATCTCTTCTCTAGAGCATTCCAGAGCATCTGTGCATCAGTACAGTTGCAGAATTGGTGTTGATACTCATTTGGAATGGCCAAGAGCAGTGTGCTCAAGGCTTTCATCTCTGTCTGTCTTGATTTCCGGTCTGTATCAGTCTTTGGAGGAGTTCTTTTGCCATCTTCACCAATCTTTCCTCCATCAGATGGGCCATTCTCAATGATGTCCCACATAGAGTAATCTGTGAGGAGAATATATTGCTTGATTCTGATTTTCCACATGTCAAATTCATTGGATCTGAGCATTGGAACTTTTGAGACCAAAGTACTGCTTGATTCTGTAAGATTTTCCATGATGAATAACTGTTTCTGAGAGAATTTAGCTCTGATACCACTTGTCAGGATCGAATTCTTAACAAGAATTAATACTCAGAAACTAATATCAAAGAAGTTGCGGAAAAACACTTTGATATTTAATAAAACAGTAATCAAACACAGTATATAATGATCAAACAGTAAACTTGTATTGAATGCTTAAAGCTACAAGGTTACACACTCAACCTCAATATTGATGAACAGGCTCACCAATACGAATTCTACTTCTCTAGAATTAGGATCTATGCCTTGAGGTTGATTTCTCTCTCGAAAAAAAACAATTATCAAAAGTACTTTTTATATATTCTAAACATTCTATACATATACTAATAAAAAGATAATTACAAAGAATAAACAAATCTTCAGTATATCTTCCATGTATATCTTCTAAGTATATCTTCAGTATATCCAGCTGTATTACTTTCCATCCGGATCTCTTTAGCAGCACTAATAATGCTCAGCAGCATTAACTTCATATAGCAGCATTAACTGCAAGCAGTACTAACCACTAGCAGTACTAACTAGCTAAGCAGTACTAACTTTGTTCAAGCAGTACTAACTTTGACTAGCAGTGTTAATTAACACTAGCAGTAGTAACACTCAGCAGTATTAATCTTCAACTTGTTCTGGCAGTAGTAACTATATTTGTACTAGCAGTAGTAACTACACTTAGTAAAATCTTCAGTTCCCAACACGGTGATCTCTGGAATCTCACAAAACCACGTGTGCCTGAAATTCGTTTTCTGTATATGTGGGACGGGGAGTCTGCTTGGGCCCCAATGTGAACGGGGAGTCTGCTTGGGCCTCGATCGTGGTTGCGCATAAGGTAAAGGAAAAAGGGGACATAACTGATCATTGTGATTGCCGCTTTTGAATGTAACAGGAATTCTATTTTTCTTAAATAGTTACAACTATTAAAGCTTATTGGATTTTAAATGCTTGTCAGGAATTCACTAGACCTTACGGTCTAACCCTTGTTTTTTTCAATCTTAAAAACCCCTTTTCAGGAAGAAACGCTTATGGTGCTTCCGGTAAAGGAAAATAGAAGGCGTATGAGCTGAGTGTGGGCTCGAGTGAAGGCGTAGTTTAGTTTAATTGTCATTTTTTTTAAATTTAGAAACTCTCGACTGTAGTCAAGACTTCTGTTGTTAATTCTTTGGATTTTTATTGGTGAACCGTTTGTTTTGGAATTATGTTATGTTATGTTTTGGCTGGAAATATTGGTTATTACATTTGGTATCAGAGCCATAGTTTAAGGGATTTAGGTGACCGGATGGGCCTAGACTTAAACTGAGAACTTAGGAAACTCAACCGAGAGATAGGATGCCTGGAAATTTTCACTCTAGGAGCGATAATGATAAGGTAGCGAGGACTGTCATGTAAGGTAAATTTGGGGTTCCACCTGGCCAGTGTAATCGCAAATTTACAGGTACATGTATGTGCTTAAATAACCTTGCCATGCTAGGTTTTCTAAGAGTTGTTTTTGTGGTCTGAACAGTTTCGGCATGTCGGGAAGATCGTTGAGAAATAGATCAGTACCGACTGAGGAGTCAAACCCAGTCAACGAGACTCCTGTGGTTGAGCGGGCAGCACCTTTAAGGCAACCCGTCGCCCATGGTAGGGCTATGGGACGGGCAAAGAAACCAGTGAGGACGACCCGAAAGGCTACCACCCAAGTGGAACCGGACGTCGAGAATTGGGGGCATAGGACGACTCAATCTGGTCGGCAGGCAAGAAGCGCGTAAATTCTTGTTAATAGGGAATTGTCGCAGCAAGAAAGTTCTACTACTATAAGGGGAAGAGGTCAGCCGCGAGGTCGGGGTCGTGGACGTAATCAGGCTTTTGTCACCCACGCAGCCTTTGCTGCTGAAATGGGTAAACTGCAAGAGACTCTGAATGCTATTTTAGCTCAGCGGGAGGGGTCGGTATCTGGGAACAAAGAAAGAACTGAAAGTAACGAAGGATCTGAAATGTCCAGCCCACCAGTCTCGAGAGAGGGTAGTCAACGTCCATCAACTACACTTGTGGTGAATGAGTCGGCAGCTAAGGGGTGCAGCTACAAAGAATTTGCTACTTGCAAACCTCCTACTTATAAAGGAGAATGTGATCCAGTGTTGGCATTGAAATGGGTCAAGGGTATGGAACTGACGTTCGACACCAGCAAATGCGCGGGAGAGGATAAGGTGGTCTATGCTCTGTCAATGTTGAGAGATGAAGCTGTAATGTGGTGGGATGCGGAATCTGGAGGTCAGGGCTCGTCGGCGGCCAAAGGTATGTCCTGTGAGACTTTTATGAGCAAGTTCAAAGCACAATTCTGCCCTCTAGCGGCAGTCAAAGAGTTGGAAGAGGAGTTTCTGGGTCTGGAGCAAAGGGAGATGACAGTTCGAGAATACACATCGAAATTTATAGAAAAGTCCCGTTTCACTGAGATTTATGTGCCGAGTGAGGAGAGGCGCGTGGAGCGATACATCTTTGGTTTGAGGAGTGACATTCGAGTGTTTGTCGCGAACAAAGAACCAGCTACTTTTCAAGCGGCGATCAACGCAACAGAAATGAGAAAGAAAGAAAAGAATCTCCAAGCGTCTGAAAAGGTGGGTGAAAAATGGAAATGTGATAGTCCGAGAAATGATGGAAGGAAAGGGAAAATGTTCAGATCTGATGTTTGAGGGGATCGCGGGGTAACTTCCAAGCCGTGTGGTAAGTGTCACCGGGTTCATCGGGGCGAATGTGTGTTAGACTCAAGGTCCTGCTACAGGTGTGTGGTGCCAGGTCATGTCGCGAAAGATTTCCCGAAGAATAAGTCATGTTTTCAATGTGGGTCGCCTGACCATATACGGCCAGACTTCCCGCAGTTGAAAAGGGGTGGGGCGGTTCCGTATGGAGGAAGGCAGGGAAGCAAAGGGGAGGAGAAAAGGCCAGAGTCAGTGCGTTCGAAGGGACGTGCCTTTCTTATGACGGTGGTAGAGGCGGAAGAAGTGTCGGAGGTGGTGTCAGGTACATTTTTGGTGACTTCTGTACTTGCCAAAGTATTATTTGATTCTGGAGCGGATCGTTCTTTTGTGTCCCTTACTTTTATGAAATGCCTGAACGTGAAACCTAAATGTTTGGAAAGAGTGTTAGAGGTGGAAACGGCCGATGATAATCGGGTGTTCATTAGAGAAGTCTTGGAGGGTTGTGTTATATATATAGAAGGGAATTTAGTACCCCTGCGATTGTATCTTATGGCAATAGGCGAATTTGATGTGGTGCTGGGGATGGAATGGTTAGCCAAGAATAACGCCAACATAGTCTGTAATAAAATGTTAATTCGTGTACAGCTACCGGACAAAGGAACGGTAATTCTGTATGGGAGTCGTTGAAACAAAAAGGTTAGACTTATGTCAATGCTTAAGACTGCTAGGTGTTTGAAGAAGGGGTGTGTGGGATACTTGGCCTATGTAGTTGATGCCAAGAAGGAGAAACGTGGGGTTGAGGACGTGAGGGTAGTGAGTGAGTATCCGGAGGTGTTCCCGGAGGACTTAACGACCTTACCCCCAGATCGCCAAGTAGAATTTCGCATAGACTTGGTGCTGGGTGCTACACCAATAACGCGTGCCCCTTACCGGTTGGCGCCCTCGAAAATGAAAGAAATGATGTCTCAGTTGCAAGAACTGCTAGACAAGGGATTTGTGAGACCGAGTACCTCACCTTAGGGTGCACCGGTACTCTTTGTGAAGAAGAAAGACGGAACAATTCGAATGTGCATTGATTACCGTTAACTAAATAAGGTAACGGTTAAAAATAAGTATCCGCTTCCGAGAATAGACGACTTGTCCGATCAGCTAGAGGGAGCTAGCTGTTTCTCCAAGATTGATCCAAAGTCGGGTTACCATCAGCTCAAAGTGAGAGAGGATGATATCCCGAAAATAACTTTTCGAACAAGATATGGACACTATGAGTTTTTGGTGATGCCTTTCGGCCTAACCAACGCACCAGCGGCTTTTATGGACTTGATGAATAGAGTATGTCAACCCTATTTAGACAAGTTTGTAATCGTATTCATAGATGATATCCTGATTTACTCGAAATCTGAGGAAGAGCATGAAGAACATTTGCGAATCATTTTGGAATTGTTGAAGGGAGAGAAACTTTTTGCTAAATTTTCTAAGTGCGAGTTCTGGTTGAAGGAGGTTCAATTCCTTGGACACATAGTGTCCCAAGATGGAATCAAAGTAGACCCATCCAAGATCGAGGCAATTCAAGATTGGGAGCAACCGAGAAACCCATCGGAAGTGCGAAGTTTTCTAGGGTTGGCAGGTTACTATCGGAAGTTCATCAAGGATTTCTCGCGTATCGCAACGCCGCTAATATCCCTCACGAAGAAAATTGTAAAGTTTATGTAGGCGGAAGCACAAGAAGAAACGTTCCAAAAGTTGAAGGTCATGCTGAGTACTGCGCCGATTTTGACTTTACTGGAGGGTTCTGATGATTTTGTAGTGTATAGTGACGCGTCGAGGTTAGGACTGGGATGTGTCCTAATGCAGCGAGGAAAAGTGATAGCGTACGCGTCTCGTCAATTGAAGGACCATGAGACACGCTATCCCACCCATGACCTGGAGTTAGCGGCAGTAGTGTTTGCATTGAAGATTTGGCGGCAATACTTGTATGGAACGGAGTGCCAGATCTTCACGGACCACAAGAGCCTTTGTCATCTCTTCGACCAAAGAGAGTTAAACATGCGTCAAAGAAGGTGGATGGAATTATTGTTAGACTACGATTGTAAGATCGACTATCACCCTGGAAAGGCCAATATGGTGGTCGATGCCCTGAGCCGAAAAGAGAGAGGCAAAGCTATGAAAGTGGTGGCCATGCGAACGGAAGTATCGTCCGACCTTCTGGAGGAGATAAAGAAGGCGCAAGCGAAGGCGTTGTTGCCCGAAAATGTTAAGAAGGAGCGAATGCTCGGATACGTGTCCGTCTTATCGGAAGATAGCCGAGGTTTGAAGTGCTTCAAGGGTAGAACTTGGGTTCCAAAATCGGGAGAGCTTAGACGAGAAATTTTGGAAGAAGCGCAAAATCCAATCCATCTTGGAACGAATAAGATGTATGGTAACTTGAGACAAGACTAGTGGTGGTCGGGTATGAAGAAGGATATAGCTCACTTTGTGGAGCGTTGTATTACTTGTTTGCAAGTGAAAGTGGAACACCAAAGGCCATACGGAAAGTTGCAACCGTTGGAAATTTCGGTCTGGAAATGGGATCAAATCACTATGGATTTCGTGACCAAGCTGTCGAGGACCCCGAAGGGTTACGATGCGATCTAGGTAATTGTGGACCGATTGACGAAATCGGCACACTTTCTACCCATCAAGGAGACGTATTCCTTAGAAAGGTTGGCGAAACTGTATATTGATGAAATCGTAACGCGTCACGGGGTGCCTATATCGATAGTTTCGGATCGGGACAGTCGTTTCACGTCAGTGTTTTGGAAGAGTTTTCAGCGAGAGATGGGGTTGCGCATAAAATTGAGTACGACATACCATCGTCAGACCGATGGTCAGAGCGAGGGAACCATTCAGGCTCTAGAGGACATGTTGAGAGCATGCGCTCTGGACTTCCGGGGTTCGTGGGAAAACCATCTACCCCTGATCGAGTTTGCGTACAACAATAGCTACCATCCAAGTATAAAGGCGACTCCCTATGAAGCTTTGTATGGGAGGAAATGTCGCACCCCATTGTGTTGGAATGAAGTCGAGGAAAGATAATTAGCGGGACCGGAGTTGGTGCAACTCACAGCGGACAAGATAATTCGGGTGCGGGAAAATCTAAAAGTGGCCCGGGATCGACAAAAGAGTTACGCGGATAAGCGACGGAAAGACATAGAATTTCAAGTTGGGGACCACGTGTAACACCCCGATTTTTAGAAAGGTATAATTTCAAGTTAGTATAGAAATCAATATTTTAAGAGAAATATAAGAAATAATATTTTGGGCTTGAATCTTAGATTTTATAGTCTTGTTGGATGAATGATTTAATTACGAGTCCAACGGACCTTTCCGGAGCGAAAACAGAGCTAAAACGAAGAAGTTATGGCCACAACAGCGTTCGGTACCCTCTTAGCTATTGTGACAATGTCACTATAACCGTCACAATAACCAGTGATTTATGGGTTGAGTATTATGCCCCACCCGTGTTTGGGTGTTTCGGGAAATAAGGTTTTATACGCGTTTTTTATAAATTGGGAGTTCAATTTCTATTTACGTTTGAGTGAGTTGTTTTGGGTTGAACCTATTTCATAAGGAAATGTTCTATGTTGGGATACTCGTCTTTAAAAATGTGTGTGTCATTGGAAACGGGTTATTTCACGTTTAAGTAAATCCTTTTGGAAGATCATGATTTACATTGCATCTTTTCCTTTTAACAATATTTATTCACTGTGAAAACTCTTGAACTCACTAGGCGTTAGCCTAACCTTTTAGTTGTCGGCATGTGCATCAGGTTCCGTTTCGGGTTAGTGCTAGCGACACTATGAAGAGATGAGTGTTTGTTGTAAGCTCGAGGAGCGGTCTACTTGGTGAAGTCTTCTGCATTGGTCTTGGGAAGAGCAACTTGCATTTGGGTTAAGTATCATCCGACTTCGGTTTAGTCCTTATATATAAGACTGTAGTTTTATAATTGTTGTGATTAATCATAGAATTTTAAATTGAGGTATATGAAGATTGATGTATAAGTGGAAGTTTTGTCCTTTAATTGATATTATATCGAGATTTTTAATTAGTTGCTCTTACCAAATTTGAGGGTGTTACACCACGTTATGCTCAAGGTGTCTCCCTGGAAGGGAGTGGTGCATTTCGGAAAGAAAGAAAAGTTAACTCCACGTTTTATCGGTCCGTTTGCAATAGTGGAACGAATTGGGGAGGTGGCGTATAAGCTCGAGCTTCCTAAAGAGTTGCGGGTCATCCATAATACGTTCCATGTCTCCAATTTAAGAAAATGTCTTGCCGACGTGAGCATGGTGGTGCCAATGCAGGATGTGCAGATCGGCGAACGATTGAACTTTATAGAAGAACCTGAAGCTGTCACCGACCGAAAAGTCAGAAAATTGAGAAATAAAGAGATTGGTTTGGTAAAAGTTCAATGGCGTTTTCATAAAGGACAGGATGCTACTTAGGAGGTTGAATCAGAAATGCGAGCTAAGTATCCCCATTTGTTTGAAGAGGAGATTCCGAGGACGAAATCCTTTTAAGGAGGGGAGATTGTAAGGACCAATTGTGGAAAGTATGAGTTTTATAGACTTGGGTTTATTTTGATAGACCAGAACTTGAGGGACTAGAGAATAATTTGGGGTAAATTACTTAAAGGGACAAATCCCTAGATTCATTTCCATTTTTGGGACTTGAAGGCGGCGACTAAGGAGACTGAGGGCACGATTTTTGGGAGCAGTGATTAAAAGGATTTGTGTTTTGAAGGCGATCGACAAAGGTTAGTATCCCTCTCTGGTTATTTTTCTTAAATCGTTTCTCTTCATCTTGTTGCTGGGTTTTGGTTATGTGGTTGATGGCAACTAGTTGTTTGGGTTCTTAGGGTTAATTTGGGGTTGGGTCTTAATGGATTGTAGATTATTGTGCTTAGATGGGATTGTTAGGACTGAAAGTCCTAGTGCATGGAAAGTTATATAAAGCATTTATATAGTTTAAATTTTTAATTATTAATCACGTTGTAAAAGCCTTTTATTATGTAATGGGCTTAATTTATTTGTTAATAGGCTTGGGCCTAGCTTTTGTAGGTCCAAGGTATTTAAGTCTTGTTTAGTGGTGTTTAGGGTTAGAGGTTGAGAAACTGAATTGTGTGCCTAATAGAATAGAGAGAGTTTGCTTTTTAATCATATGTTTGTAACTCTCTCAATCATTCAATACAATTAATCCTTTCAATTATTCATTGTTACTTGAGCAATCTGGGATTCACAGTTGGTATCAGAGCAAAGAGACGAAGATTTGATTCGAAAAAGGTAAATTTTTTTCTCTTCTCTGTGTCGATCGACTTCTCAATTGATTTCTGGGTTTCTTGCTTTTTTCTAAATCTTTGAGTCTAGTTGCTCTAAATCTCTTTAGTTTAGTTAGATTAAGTGATTGGTAAAGTCTCGTCTTCTGATTCGGAGTATTTATCTTGAATTTTGGGTTTTTATAGATCTAAAATCTCAAGTGTGTGTTCTTGATTTTTTTGGTTGAAAATCTAGTGAAAAAGTGTGTTAGAATTATGGGTTTAATCGATTAAAATTGCTAAATTTCATTAGTTTTCGATTAAAAGTTTTTAATTTTGAGTTCGGGGTCGACAATAAGTGTGCGCCGCCAAGCCCTGTTGTTCCCAAGCCAGGTTCCTCCCAAGCCCTCTCCTCCCTAGCCCTCTTCCCAACCGAGAATCTTCCCACCCGCGAAGCCCTCTTCCCACCCGAAGCCCTCTTCCCAACCGCGAAGCCCTCTTCTCACCCGAAGCCCTCTTCCGAACCCCTCTTCCCACCGCGAAGCCCTCTCCTCGCGAAGCCCTCTCCTCGGCCAAACCCAAGTCTTTAACCTCAAACCCTCTCCTCTCTAAATATCTTGAACCCTTCTCCTCTTTCACGTCTCACCCGAACCCCCCTCCTCTCTAAATATCTCAACCCCCTTTCTTACCTTTTATCCAGAAACCCTCTTCACTCTAAATAACTCAAACCCAAGCCCGCTCCTTCACACCCGTGTTTAACCCCAAACCCAAGTCCCTCCATCCCAAACCCAAGTCCACTTCCTTCACTCGAAACCTGTCTCTCCAAGTCTTGCACAGTAGTTTAATTTTTAATTTTTAATTTTTTTATTATTAGTTAAGTTTTTGAGTTTCTCTTTTGTTATCCATTCCTCTACACCTTTTTTTAATCAAATCGCGATCGTCTTACGATCATTTTGTTCAAGTAACAATGTCTTATTCTGCTTATCAACAAGAAATTTCTGATCTCAAATCCAAGATTGTAGTTCTTGCAGCTAGATTGGAAAACAATTACAACATGCTTGTGCAAGTTAATGGTGAAAATGCTGATAATCTGAGTTGGGCACAAAACTTAAAAAGAGAAAAAGAAAAACTTGTTGAAGAAAAGGATGTTTTGAAGAAGCAATTTTTAGAACTCTCGAAAAAGTTTGAAAAATCAGAGAATTTTGAAGCCCAAGAAGAAAAGACTCTGGAACTTGAAGAGAAACTGAAAGTTGTGGAGAGTGAAAAATCTTGATCTCAAGAATAGGCTTTCTATTTTTGAACAAGCAAAAGTAGACTTTTCAAATGAAAAGAAAAATTTTGAGAGAAAGATTCTCGAGCTTTCAAGGAAAGTTTTCGATGAAAGAAAGGTTTTTGAGCTTCAAAATGCAAAACTTTCAAAAAAAGTTTCTGATTTTGAAAATGTTTTGATAATTGAGATAGATAATTTTGCAAAAGAGCGAAAAGGTTTTGAAACGACAAAGAAAGTGCTTGAAAAGAAAAATGTTGCGGTCTTCAAAGAAATATCTGATAAACGCAACAGTCTCGAAAAAGACTATGAAAGTGAAAGGAAGTTTTTCGAAACAGAAATTCGTAAGCTTTCACAGAAATTGTCTGAATCAACGACAGATATCTTGAAAGAACAGAAGGTAAAATCTGATTTACAAAAACAATTTGATTCAATTCTCGAAGAAAGAAATGTTTTAGCCGTAAAAGTCAAGAAACTTGAAGAACTAAAATTCAAAGCCGATTTATCTGAACAAGCTAGTCCCGATACTGTTGTTCAGTATCCTTACTCTTCAAGTTCAACTTCCACAACTATTTCTTCGAAGAATTGTGTCAAATCAAATGAGTTTTCAAAAGATCGGATTCGCCCTTCAAATTTTTTCTATAATTCTCTTGTTGATAAATACAGATAATCAAGTGTTTCGAAAAGTGAAAATGGTTTGGAGAAAGAAATCAACTAGAGAATACGTTGATGGAAACACGTCATACAAATCCCCTGTAGTTGATTCAAAGTCACTGACTCATGTCTATTCCACAACTAAGTTGATCAGTCTAAACCGATCAAATATCTATTGCACTTATTGTGGAAATAGTGACTTTGTGGATTCCAGGTATGTCAATAGCTGGTATGGTACTTATAGTATCCCCAATCCCAGTTTCATAACTTCAAAGCTAAGGCCACTAACCATCAAGGATCCGTCAAAGCATGGATACCAAAACCAAAATCTGTCTAATCTGTTTTGCAGGAATGTCATGTGGGCTTTAATTCATATTATTCACGTCACATGACTACAATCAAGGGTTATGCCATCTTTTGAGGGGGAGTACCAGGTTTTTTCCTTTAATCTTTCATTTCGACTTCTGAACACTTCAGTTCAGGACTCGTTCTTAAATGTTTATTGACTTCTGATTACATCAAGTCAGAACTCGTACTTCAATGGGCACTTCAATGCTTTATTTTGGTGAGTTAAATGAGTGTTAGGGCTTATAATGTTTCTATGGTCAATCCAGAACCGGAAGGACCTACCCAAGAAACACATCCTTCATAGATATCAGTGAGGGGTCTAGGTTGATAGATGAGTTCAGAGTGAAAAGAATATGGTGAGGATGTGACAGGACTTAAAATAATTCTTGGTCCTTACCAAACCGAGTCAGTTATACGGGTTACCACATAATCTATTCATTCTCGTTCTTTGGAGATGAATATTGAAATAGACATGAACCCAGTATCGATAACTCGTGTCACCCCACCTAGCCACTCAAGTATCTCACAAAAGATACTTGTTTCATAAATGCACGGAGAATTAACACATAATCTATCTATTCCTCACTCGGAGGTCTTAGATATGGAAAAAGGAAGACAACAGCTCCGGTCTTCGAACTTCATATTCATCTCACTGTGCCTATTGATTTATAACCTGTATCCCAGGTTGAATCAATCTTTGAGCCGAAAATATACATATTTATATTTCTTTCACACACGCACGGATCTTTGTGATTCTAATCGCATATCTTTGTGATATTGCCAGAACAGTTTGAGAAGTAGATTCTTAAAATCTTACTTCAGTGATAACTGGAAGTCCTATCAGAGATACCTCCTTGCCAACTCTGAAAATAGGCCACACAATTATTTTAATTGTTGTGATAACAGTTACTAATGTGTTTCTGTGTTAGTTGATTACCCCATCTTGGTTACTAAATGTTTTATCTTATCTTTTGCTACTCATTCGGTTAGTCTCTGAACATACATGATGCTCAGGATTCTCCTAATCATCATGAGGGGGAGAATGCAATAACAACGACACAAGTTTCAAAGACAGATTATCATGTTGAGGGGGAGTTAGCAAACGCGGAGGGGGAGCAACATTATCTTATTTTCTTAAATCTGAGGTTGAAAAGCCATGGATTTCAAGATTGCATTGGTTCTTCTATCCCTTATCAAATGGTGTTTGCTACAAGTTGATTCCTCCCACGATCATATTGGTTCTACAAGTTCTTAAGCTGAAAGTCAATTCAACTCGCGATTCGACGACAGATTCTTTGCTTTTAAACTGAAGATGCACCGTGGAATGTCACGTAACTCGCACAATATCTTTCTTGTGTGCTGATCTGATGTGCTGAGTTTCTACAGTTGAAAGTTGCTCAATAGTGCATTCAGTCGAGGCTATTGTTCATTGAATCTGGTTACAAAGTTGATTCTATGAAGACCAAGAGCTTTATTCAAGGGAGAGTTTGGAATGACATGAAGACAAGCAACACCAAAGTGTTTCAGAGATTCAAGAGGAAGAGAAGATCATGAACTGAAGATTTCAAGAAGATAAATCCTTTATACAACTTTAGGGGAAGATAAATCCTAGTGCATGGAAAGTTATATAAAACATTTATATAGTTTAAATTGTTAATTATTAATCGTGTTGTAAAAGCCTTTTATTATGTAATAGGCTTAATTTATTTGTTAATGGGCTTGGGCCTAGCTTTTGTAAGTCCAAGGTATTTAAGTCTTGTTTAGTGGTGTTTAGGGTTAGAGGTTGAGAAACTGAATTATGTGCCTAATAGAATAGAGAGAGTTTGCTTTTCAATCCTATGTTTGTAACTCTCTCAATCATTCAATACAATTAATCCTTTCAATTATTCATTGTTACTTGAGTAATCTGGGATTCACAGGGATATATATATATATATATATATATATATATATATATATATTCTTGTTTTTAATACTTGGTTATGTTAAGATTAGAGTCTATATTTCGATTTAGATTCCTTCCTTTGAGCTTGGAATCTGAGTATGTCGATGGGTTTTGTTGTTCGTAATCGCCCAGCATCGGGGGGAACCCGGGCGAGGCTGTGACCCCCGGGGGAGTTCCGGGGGAGTTCCGGGCGAGCCAAGCCCGAGGGAGACCGGGAGACCGTGACCCTGGGGAGTACCGGGCGAGCCAAGCTCGGGGAGACCGGGAGACCGTGACCCTGGGGAGTCCCAGGCGAGCCAAGCCCGGGGAGGACCGGAGGTCGTAACCCGGGGGAGTCCCGGGCGAGCCAAACCCGGGGGAGACGGGGGGAGGCCGTGACCCTGGGAGATACCGGGGGTGATCGTATCGGGGGAAACCGGGCGGGTTTAGGTCATCAGTGAGTTGCAGTGAGTTCTTTCTCTTGTCAGGATTAGTTTACCAACTAGTTAATTATTTCTTCTCTTTTCTTTTCACGAATCAGTTGTTGGAGTTCGATATTAACCTAAGAGTGTGCAAAGTCTCGAATATGTGAGTTTCTGACACCCTTTACCCTCTTTAAATATTTTTAAACTTGTTTTGCTTACTGAAAATGGGTGGAATGAAAGTACGTTACTTTCTGATCGTTATTTCAGAATTTTTATCTGCAATGTCAAGTGTTTATTCTTATGTTCAAACTTAAATTATTGGAACTGTATATGATTATCTGAACTGTGCATATATTATGGGAAGACTTGTTTGTGGTTTGGGAATAGTGAAATTGCGGTGATCTCTAGAATCTCACAAAACCACGTGTGCATGAAATTCGTTTTCTGTACATGTGGAACGGGGAGTCTGCTTGGGCCTCGATCGTGGTTGCACATAAGGTGAAGGAAAAAGGGGACACAACTGATCATTGTGATTCCCGCTTTTGGAATGTAACATGAATTCTATTTTTCTTAAATAGTTACAACTATTAAAGCTTATTGGATTTTAAATGCTTGTCAGGAATTCATTAGACCTTATGGTCTAACCCTCGTATTTTTCAATCTTAAAAACCCCTTTTTAGGAAGAAACGCTTATGGTGCTTCCGGTAAAGGAAAAGAGAAGGCGTAGGAGCTGAGTGTGGGCTCGAGTGAAGGCGTAGTTTAGTTTAATTGTCATTTTTTTAATTTAGAAACTCTCGGCTGTAGTCAAGACTTCCGTTGTTAAATCTCTGTATTTTTATTGGTGAACCGTTTGTTTTGGAATTATGTTATGTTATGTTTTGGAGAGAAATCTTGGTTATTACATTGGGAGAGTAGAAACACAACTGAGAAATAGGAAGGCCTTAGGGGGACCTCAGCAGGGACATGAACAATAGTGTAGTGAGGACTAACATGTAAGGTAAATTGGGATACATCTGGCCAATGTAATTGCGAATTTACAGGTACATGTGTGTGGTTAATTTGCCTTATTATATTGGAACTGTTGACTAAGTATTGTGTTTGTGTCTTTTCAGTAAGCAAGATGTCGGAGCGATCAATGAGGAACAGGTCTGTGCCGGTTGTTGAGGCAATACCAGTGAACGAGGTGGTGGTGGATGGACCAACGGCTCCTCCGAGGCAGGAAGCCGCTCGGGGAAGGGTTCGTGGTCGTGGAAGGGGGTGAGGGAGAACAACCCGGAGGGCTACCACTCAAGTGGACGACTCCGACGCGGGAAACCGGGGGCAAAAGACGACTCGTGTTACTCGGCGGGCGAGGAGTGTAGAGATTCCGAGAGAGCGCGAGGTGTCTCGTCAGGAGAGTTCGGAAACTACAAAGGGGAGAGGGTTCAAAGGTGGCAAGGGGTATGGCTTGGGAGACCTTCGTCGCCAAATTTAAGGCGCTCCCATTAGCGGCTGTTAAGAAGTTAGAGGAAGAGTTTATGGGATTGGAGCAAGGAGAGATGACGGTTACCATATTTGTAACATCCCCCGTCCCCGTGGTTCGGAACGGGTGATGTCACGAATGAGACTTAACATAATACACAACTAATTTAGAGCTACTAATAAACCCTAATCATATATTACAATCCAAATTCTTACACTTCAAAAAGTGTTTATAAACTTAGAACGTATATGATAAAGTAAGTCTAAGAACTCCAAAATTTCACGCTCGATCTCATGTCCCGTCCCCGTAAACGTCACTTCGAACATGACGTGTCAGAAAACAAAAACACGACTGAGCACATGGCTCGGTGAATGGATTATAATATAAATTCATAAATAATAATGAAAACATCGATAACGAAGCGAAAGACTTAAAATTTCAACTTGAAGAAAATTCATGAAACTCAAGTTCATAGAAAATGAAATGTTCAGTAACTTTCAAAGACAATAATTTCAAGAACGGTTCACACTTTAACTTCAAAACGTAATATAAATAAAGTCCGTCAATTCCTGTTGTGTTCGTGGGGTGATCAGCCACACGAACTGGGTCGGCGTGCGGGCACACACACGAATCCCCCGTGAATTTAACCACGGTCACATATTATGTGGGTAAAATTCCTTGGATCGATCCATCCGTTCCGGAGCCAACAAAGTCAGCCAAGTCCCCTAGAGTGGGTTCACGTAAGCCACTAAGGCTTAACTCTCGTGGACCGTCATCTGCAGGACGCCAACAAAGCCGCCATAGAAGACATCCCAAATAATGTGCCCATTTATTGGGTTATTCTAAAATCAACGAAAACTAAACATATGCCACTTACCCTAATGGCGATCATAGAAATTATAGTCAATATACTTCACATTTTTCATAAACAATCTCATACGAGACACATTTTAATAAAACATCAAAATGTTCAAACAATTGATTTAATAAACCAAAATCAATGTGTATGTGTGTGTATAATTTCACATTTGTTGATCACGTTTGGTAGATCAATCACAAGGCGATGAACCACAACAAATAGTTGCCCACGATTCAAAAGAAATGAAATCCATACCTTAACCAAATTGAGATGTAACACGCGGTCAACCGAGACTCACGATAGACTTTAACTCGTTCGATTGCCTATTTAAACCACGAATTATTATTACTCGCATAACATAAAACTTAATGGTTATTATCCTAAGCTTAACCACGAAATTATATTCTCTTATACATTAAACCGAACACTTGGTGTGCAGTTAAACATCTAAATACAAATATCACCATTTTGATTCTAAACTTTACCCTTTTGTAATTTTGACAAACCCAAACATTTCTAAGCATGTAAATGATTATAATTTTGCAATATCTAATCATAATCTACCAACCAACTTCAAATACCCTAACTTACCAACTTAAATAACATAAAAAGAAATTTATACCTCTAAGAAGGGTTCGTCGCGTAGATTCCGAATACGTAATTGTTTCGTTGATTGCTTCGACGGATTGAGAGATATTTTAGAGACAAGGTAAAAATCTAGAGAGAGAGAAAAAAGTGAGATGATGGCGGTGATGATAATTAGAAGAAGACAATGAAAAGAATGGATTTGGTATTTGAATATATATTTTGTTTTTCTTTTTTTCTAATAATTAATTATAATGAGTTTGGTTAATTGATGGTTTTAACCCCTCAACTATCTTTAGTTGCTATTTTTAATTACGGTTCAATTCGGGTAAGAATAATTATACGTTTTAAAAACGAAGTCTTACAATTATTCCCCCCCTTAAAAGAGATTTCGTCCCCGAAAGCGAATTTATACAGGAAACTTACATCGATTAAAGAACTCGGGGTATTCCCATCGCATTTGTTCCTCAGTTTCCCACGTCGCCTCACGTTCAGAGTGATTTTTCCAAAGAACTTTTACGAAAGGAATCACTCTCTTCCGTGTATCTCTCATCACGATCAAGAATCGTTTCTGGTTCCTCGCGATAAGAAAGATTAAGTTCTATGTGTTCGAAGGGATATTTAATGACGTGTAAGGGATGATAGTTGTACCCTCGAAGTGAAAAGACATGGAACACGTTATGCACATGAGATAGTTGTGGTGGTAGAGCTAACCAGTATACCATAACTCCAACCCTTTCCAGAATTTCAAAAGGTTCAACGTATCTCGGGCTCAACTTTCCTTTGAGACCGAAACGTCTTATACCACAAGTTGGGGAAACCTTTAAGAAAACTTTATCTCCTGGTTGGAACTCGATAGGTCATCATCGCTTGTCGGCGTAGCTCTTTTGACGAGCTTGAGCCTCTTTCATAATTTGACGCGCAATCTCAACCTTTTCGGTAGTAACTTGCACCATTTCTAGGCCTTCGAGAATACGTTCTCCGACTTCATTCCAACAAGTCGGTGTTCGACATTTTCAGCCATAAAGTGCTTCATACGGAGCCATGCCGATACTCGACTGCCAACTATTATTATAGGAGAACTCTATTAGGTACAAGTAACTAACCCAACTTCCATGCCATTCCAACGCACATGCTCGGAGCATATCCTCCAGTGTTTGAATCGTACGTTCCGATTGCCCATCAGTTTGCGGATGAAAGTCTGTACTAAAATTCAGACGTGTGCCCCAAGGTTTATATAAACCTTCCCAAAATCGAGATGTAAAGCATGGGTCTCGATCGGAGGTAATCGATACAAGAGTGCCATAAAGACGTACAATTTCATGTTGGAATACTTCTGTCAGTTTATCAATTGACCAAGTTTGTCGAATAGGAAGAAAATGAGCCGATTTCGTCAGTCGGTCAACCACTACCCAAATTGCATCATGTTTCAAGGTTGTGCGGGGTAGTCCGACTACAAAATCCATAGTTACGTGTTCCCATTTCCATACGGGAATGTTTAGCGCGAGTACACGTCCAAGTTTCTAGAGAAGGCTCGTTTTGCTGAAATCTACGTGTCGAATGAAGAGCGGCACATATAGAGGTATATCTATGGATTGAAAAGTGGTATCAGGGAGTTGGTGTTTACACGAAACCCTACCACTTTTTAAGCGGCCATTAACGCGACTGAGATGACAGAGAATGAAGAGCGACGCATAGAGAGATATCTATGGATTGAAAAGCGGTATCAGAGAATTGGTGTTTACATGAAACTCTACCACTTTTCAAGTGGCCATTAACGCGGTTGAGATGACAGAGAAATAGAAAGTTCATTAGCTGACTGAGAGGAGTGGCGAGAAAAGGAAGTGGGAAGGACCTGCACGTGACCTTAAGAAGGCAAAGAATGTAAGGCCCGAGCAGCGGGTAACGCCAAGAATTTGGGAGAATCCATGAGAGAAATGTAATCGGATGCATCGAGGGAATATATGATGGAAAAAAATGGTTGTTTCAAGTGTGGAAAGACGGGGCATATGGCTCAGGATTTCCATGGTTCTCGATCGTGCTATCAGTGTGGTTCACTCGATCACATAAAGACAGATTTCCCACAGTTGAAGAAAGGTTTTGCGGGGGTCCATGGTGTTAGGCAAGGAGGAAGAGGTGAAGAGAAGAAGGTGGAACCGAACCGGGAAAAGGCGAGGGCGTTCCACATGTCTCCCGAGGAGGCGGCGCCAGAGGTGGTGACATGTACTTTCCTTGTTGACTCGACTTTTACTAAGGTGTTGTTTGATTCCGGTGTAAACCATTCGTTTATGTCGCCAAACTTTGTTCAGAGATTGCATGTGGAATCCAAGAAGTTAAATCATGGGTTTGAGGTAGAAGTAGCCGATGAAAGTCGAGTCTTGGTGCGGGAAGTTTATAAGGGGTGTAGGATCGACATTGATGGTCATTTATTCCCATTAAGGCTATACCCGATGGGTATGGGGGAATTTGACGTCATCGTGAGAATGGACTGGTTGACATTCAACGATGCCAACATCGTATGTAATTAGAAGTTGATCCACATCGCCCTACCCGATAAGAAGGAGGTGGTGATCTATGGTGATCGTCGGGATAGGAAGTTGTGCTTAATCTTGATGATTAAAGCTAGGCGGTGCTTAGTGAAGGGGTGTCTAGGGTTCATAGCATATGTGCTAAATGCAAAGAAAGAGTAGAGGGGACTAGAGTCGGTACCGGTGGTAAGTGAATACCTGGAGGTATTTCCGGAGGACTTGACTAACTTTCCCCCTGATCAACAAGTGGAGTTCATAATTGACTTGATGCCTGGAGCGGCACCAATAGCAAAGGCACCCTACCGTTTGGCACCGGCCGAGATGAAGGAGGTGATGACACAAATGCAAGAGCTGCTCGATAAGGGTTTCGTACGTCCCAACTCTTCACCATGGGGAGCGCCAGCATTGTTCGTCAAAAAGAAGGATGGGTCTATGTGTATGTGCATAGACTACCGAGAACTCAACAAGGCGACGATCAAGAACAAATATCCGCTTCCAAGGATCGACGACTTCTTCGATCAGCTGCAAGGAGCAAGTTACTTCTCGAAGATAGACTTCAGATCTGGTTGCCATCAATTGAAGGTAAGGGAGGAAGATGTACCCAAGACAACCTTTCGTACGAGGTACAGGAATTATGAGTTCTTAGTTATGCCTTTCGGTTTGACTAACGCCTCAGTTGTATTTATGGATCTTATGAATAGAGTGTGTAGTCCACTTTTGGACAAGTGTGTGATCGTATTCATCGATGACATCCTGATCTATTCGCGGTCCATGAGTGAGCATGAGGAACATCTTCGATCGGTGTTGAAATTGATTAAGTGCGAGAAGTTGTATGCCAAATTCTCGAAGTGCCAGTTTTAGCTTAGGGAAGTCCAGTTTTTAGGGCATGTTGTGTCAGAAGACAGTATCAAAGTTGACCAACTAAGATTGAGACCATTAAGGGTTGGGAAGCGCTGAAATCACCGTCAAAAGTAAGGAGCTTCCTTGGTTTAACAGGTTATTATCGAAAGTTCATTCAGGACTTCTCGCGAATACCTACGCCATTAACTACCTTAACTAAGAAGAATGTTAAGTTCGAGTGGACTAAAGCCCAAGAATATGTGTTTTGTAAATTGAAAGAAAGCCTGAGTAGTGCACCAATTTTATCCTTACCCAACGGATCCGAAGGATTCGTGATCTACAATGATGCTTCTAAGTTGGGTTTAGGATGTGTACTGATACAAGATGGAAAGTAATTGCTTGTGCTTCTCGCCAATTGAAGGATCATGAGAAGAATTGTCCTACGCATGACTTGGAGTTAACAGCGGTGGTTTTTGCCTTAAAAATTTTGAGGCACTACTTATACGGAGTTAAATGTCAGATTTTCACTGACCACAAGAGCCTCCAACATATGTTCAACTAGAGGGAGTTGAATATGAGACAAAGGAGATGGATAAAGTTACTAAGCGATTATGACAGCAAAATTCTTTACCATCCGGGTAAAGCCAATGTTGTGGCCGACGCCTTGAGTCGAAAGAAGCAAGGAGATTCGACAAGGGTAGTAACATTTCGAGTCGAAGTTCTAACTTCTTGGATGAGATTAAGAAATTTCAAGAAGAAGCACTCTTGGTGGAGAACTTGAAAAGTGAGAGAATTGTCGGGCTAGTAGCTTCTTTCACTATTGACGGACACGGAGTGAAATACTTGGGGGACCGCGTGTTGGTCTAAGTTGGGGAATCTTTGGAAGAGGGTATTGGAGGAAGCTCATAAGTCTCGCTACTCAATACACCCGGGAACTAAAAAGATGTATCGTGACTTGAAACAGTGCTACTGGTGGCCAGGACTTAAGAAAGATATTTCTCACTTCGTCGAGCGGTGTCTGACGTGCCTAAAGGTTAAAGCATAACATCAACGACCATATGGGGAAATTCAATCATTGGAAATAGCGGTGTGAAAGTGGGATGAGATCGCGATGGATTTTGTCACAACACTACCGCGATCACCAAAGGGACATGATGCCATCTGGGTGATAGTGGACTGACTCACCAAGTCATATAACTTTCTACCGATTAAGGAGACTTATTCGTTGGAGAAGTTGGCTAAGTTATATATAGATGAGATTGTATCCAGACATGGAATGTCGTCGTCTATAGTATCCCTCCGCGATGGTTGATTCACGCCATCCTTTTGGAGGAGTCTTCAGAGGGAGTTGGGCTCGCAAATCAAGTTGAGTATTGCATATCATCCTCAAATCGATGGTCAGAGTGAGAGGAGCATCCAAACGTTGGAAGACATGCTTCGAGCATGTCCGATTGATTTTAAAGGCTCGTGGGAAGTTCATTTGTCGTTGATAGAATTCTCCTACAACAACAGTTATCATGCTAGTATTCAGGCGACACCGTTTGAAGCATTATACGGGTGCAAGTGTAAGACGCCTTTGTGTTGGAATGAGGTGGGAGAAGGGCAATTAACAGGTCCTGAAATCGTACAAGTTACCGCCGATAATATAAATCAGATACGGGAAAGGCTGAGAGCGGCTCAGGATCGGCAGAAAATGTACGCGAATAAGAGAAGGAAACCAATCGAGTTTCAAACAGGGGACAAATTTATGCTAAAAGTATCGACTTGGAAAGGGGTGGTTCGTTTTGGAAAGAAAGAAAAACTGAGACCTAGATTTGTAGGCCCCTTTTCTATAATAGATAGGGTTGGAGAAGTAGCTTACAGGATAGACTTACCTGAGGATCTGCGAGGAATTCACCCTACTTTCCATGTGTCGAATTTGAAGAAGTGCTGGTTGAGTCCGATGTGGTTGTACCATTGGATGCCATTCGCGTGAATGAGAAGTTGAGTTGTGTAGAGGAGTCGATGGCCATCTTGGACCATAAAGTGAAAAAGCTAAGGACTAAGGAGATTCGCCTTATGAAGGTGCAATGACAATTTCATAAAGGACAAGAGGCAACGTGGGAGGTGGAAGCGGACATGAGGTCCCAATATCCAAGTCTATTCGATGATGGAATTCCGGGACATAATTCTTTTGAGGGGGAGATATTGTAATAACCATGTTTCAATGATTATTAAAGGAGAAAAGGAAGTTTGGTTTCAAAACCCAAAGTTGGGGGGTTGTCTTGCAAATATCCATAAAAGGGAATTAATACCCTAAAACCCTAGCCACCAAACCGTTCTCATCTTGGGGAGGCTAAGAAACCAGAAAGAAAAAGAACTCTGTGTGTTTTCTTGGAGTGAAGGAGATCAAGAGCTTAGGGGAAAAACCTACATCAAATCGCATTAAGGTAAGTCTCTGGCTAATCCTTTTGTTCTTTGATTGGGGTATATGAACTTTGTTGTTGCCTTGGGAGTGTTAATCTCATTGAAACTTTAGTTTATGCAAATGTGAAATGCTAAGGTTTGTGACTTCTTCTATCGATCAACGGTTGGGGGTGGGAGCCTAAACCCTACCGTTTTTCTTGGAACTTTATCGACGTAAGGGAAGGAAAAGGGTGAGATCTGGACCCTTCTTGGTTGGATAATCGATCCCTGTCCCCCAGGTTTATCGCCGCTAATTCGGGGGTGCATGCGACCCAGGGAAGCCCTCAATCGGGAGTGACCCGGGAAAGCTCTCAACCAGGATGACCGGGTGATGCCGGGTTTCAATAATTAACAAAGGAGAACAAGGAAGTTTGGTTTAAAAACCCAAAGTTAGGGGGTTGTCTTGCAAATACCTATAAAAGGGAATTACTACCCTAAAAGCCTAGCTACCAAATCATTCTCATCTTGGAGGCTAAGAAACCAGGAAGAAAAAGAACTTTATGTGTTTTCTTAGAGTGAAGGAGATTAAGAGCTTGGGGGGAAACCTACATCAAATCGCATTAAGGTAAGTCTCTAGCTAATTCTTTTGTTCTTTGATTGAGGTAAATGAACTTTGTTGTTGCCTTGGGAATGTTAATCTCATTGAATCTTTAGTTTCTACAAATGGGAAATGCTAAGGTTTGTGACTTCTTCTATCCATCAACGGTTGGGGGTGGGAGCCTAAACCCTACCGTTTTTCTTGGAACTTAATCTACGTAAGGGAAGGAAAAGGGTGAAATCTAGATCCTTCTTGGTTGGATAATTGATCCCTGTCCCCCAGGGTTATCGCCGCCAAGTCGGGGATTCATGTGACCCGGGGAACCCCTCAACCAGGAGTGACCCGGGAAAGCTCTCAACCGGGAGTGGACCCGGGAAAGACCCCAACCAGGTGATCCCGGGAGACTGGGTGATCCTCGGAGTCCTTGACCGAGTGATCCTGGGAGTTCTCGACCTGGTGATCCCGGATAGCAGTGTTCGAGCCAGTAAACCCAAATCGAGTTTCTTGCGTCTAAGTTTCGAAATCAAGTGAAACCTGTAAATTTCTAGGACTAGTTTCTGGTATGAGAGGGAGCTTTCGGATAGGGAGTTTCGCTTATGACTTAAGGGTGATCAGATGACTCACCACTCTATTATATTTATGCCGTAGGGGATCGTTACCGGTCAATAGCGTAAGCGTGAAGATTTAAGCTAGAGGCAACAGGCGAATTTTCCTAACCAAAATCACTATCGATACTTGTGCTATTTTTTATGCATGCGAGATTTACTAAACGTACATTATGTTTTATCATGTTGGATGTGTTGAATGTATGCATACATTGTTTATGGCAAGTTATGGCCTAAGTCGGGGGGGGGGGGGGTGTCCCGCCTGTGCTCATATTTGGGGATGTGTCCCGTATATGTCATTGGGGGGTATGTCCCAGAATGAGGCAGTATGAGCCAGACACACCGTCACCTTTGCGTGACTTCAGTGTGTGCCAGAAGCGTAATTTGTGAGTATGATGTTTTAATAAAACTGAACTGGTTTGTATTTGTTTATAAATCTTTTATATGTTGCTTTGGCATGGAACCGTTGTTAGAGGGAACTCACTAGACCTTTCGGTCTAACCTCGCTCTTTCAAAACTAAAACGTTTTCAGGGGACTTGAAGTAGACGGTGCGGGTGAGGGGAAAGAGAAGATTTAATTTGTAAGCGAGGCTAGAAGGGCGATGCCTTAGTTTTCCACTTTTAGTTGTTTTTCCTTTTTTTATATTCTCGGTTTTGTAATAGGTTGTTTTTCCGCAAACCTTGATTATTTGACTTCTGTCATGGACCGTTTTAGCGATATTTTATATTACGTCGTTTATGCTTTATTTGGGTTGTTACATATGCATATAAATATGGATTTGTAGAGTCGTATTCATATGAGAACAATATCCAAATAAGAGAACACAAAAAACGGCGGAATCACATGTGATTTTACACTAAAACCATATGTAAAATTACATTTGATTCGCACGACTTTGGAATCGACCTAAAGTCTCGAGCCAGGTCGCCCACTCACCCTTGTGTGATCGTGTTCCGTAATTACATGTAAAACCACATCTGATTCACATTAGATTGTTTTCTTATTCTTTTATTTTGATCTGTTTTCGTTTGATTCTCCATCTAGATTTGTATAATATATATAAAAGTTAAAAACTTATTATTGAATGCCCAGGTTTGAGGTTGGGTTTGAGGGGTATCCCCATCCTTGGTTAACAATTTTGGGTTTTGCCCAATCAGATGGGGTCCGAGTATCATGTCCAGGTATCATGTAAATAAATCCATGAAATATTGACCTATTAAAAAAAGATGACTTCATAATTATCAAATGTCATAGATAAAATAATATCTCATTTAAGGGTATATGCCTAAATATAGTCTAGAAAACCAATTCATCCAGAATAAACC